>JAUTXW010003728.1:600000-1133015 GCA_030620095.1 Kuschelorhynchus macadamiae | reverse complement strand
CACAAAGCGAATTTTGTTTTAAAGCTTTAGGATGATTATACAACTGATTCACCAATTGCCCTTGTTGGAGAAGAAAAGCTTCAAGTCCAGAATCATTTAAGAGTCCTGTGATATCTACCAGGAATGCCAAGTCACAAGCGATGTTGGATCACAAATTTGCGGCAATGTTTTCTCCGTCATTTATAAAATCAGCTATTTCTTTTCTAAGGTCATAAAATCTTTTTCGCATTTTACCTTTTCTTAGTACCTTACCTCATAATAGTATATCACATCATCGTGTTCTGAAGAGTTCATCTAAAAACGCTTTAAAATGGCGATGGTTAAGACCACAGGATCTAATGAAATTGATGGTGTATACCACACCTATAACGTTCTTCAGTCAGATGGACTTAGATACAGTTTTGTTGGTTGAATAATGCAATGTAATTAAATCATTCTTGCACATTCATAGCGGTTGATCTTTCCTTCAAAATTCACCAAATAAAACCTTTTCGTGAACCGACTATTGAAGGCGGACCATCTATGCATGCTCCAACTAATTTACACCACTGCACTCATATCTATATACGTCGAACAACAGTACGTCATGATAAGCTCACTTTCAAACTCCTTTTTTCTTTTCTGGTAGAAAAGTTCTGCAACATCTACTAGGCACTCGTTACCAAACTCACTCTCAGGAAATGGCTTCGAAGTTTCCGCTATTTTGGAATTAACTTTAAAACTAAGTTTAACAACATTGTCAGGATTTGATATTTGTGAATGGAACATTTGTATATATATATATATATATATATATATATATATATATATATATATATATATTGAATGAAATGCTTGCTTGGAGTAATGCCGCTTTTGTTGTATTCGTTTTAAAAACAGAAATTGTTTCACTCACAATAAATTCACATAGGTTTATCAGTATGCTTGATAAAAAAGTATCAGTCCATTTGTTTTGGAACTAATGACATTCTGTGTCCACTTTCCGCTTTTTTATACCAGCCACCTTGATAATTTTTTCTTCTGAGCTGAATTTGTTTGAATATTTCCCCTCGTCTCTTCTTATCAATTGTTAAGAAGTAAGCTCAGATCCGACTGTTATTCATAACGCATCGCTCGAGCGCTTCATCTCGCTTATATCTGTTTGTATCTTTCTAACGCGTATTTCTGACTCGATCTGTGGCGTTTACTATGTACGTTTAATAAAATTATTTATGGATGTTAGTCCTTATGATTTGAAGAATACAGTTTTAGGTTGGTTGACAATAATTACAAATAAACTATCGGCCAGTTGCAGAAAGCTCAATTAAAGTTTAGAATGTTTAACGGAATGTCAAATTTGACAGCGAGTCCTTAGATTTCTATAAGCAGCTTGTCAAATCCGAAAGCTCGGTTAAATATTCTAAAACAGCAATTCAGTTTTGTGCAACCGGCTGTAAGTGTACTAAATCTGTAATTTTTTGGGCGTTATTTGAAATTTTTGAATCTCTCGCGGGTCGGATTGGCTGGTGGTGGGCCACATCCGTCCCAGGGACCGGGGTTGCCTATATATGAGCTAAAGTATTAGAATTCTGCTTCTGCTAAAAGACAGCAACAACTAGAAAGACTACATGTGTTATACACTAATTCTAGAGTAAGAAATAAAGATAATTAGAGTAAGAAATAAGATTAATTCTAACTGGCTAGGCGGGAACTGTTTGCAGATCAGCAAAATATGATCGATTAAATCTGTTCAGCTAACTAATTAACTAAAGGATGATTAATGACCATAATATTCTGTGAGATTTTATCAAAGGACACCGTTTTAAATTAGAAATTAATGGGAACAAAATGAATAATCGGACTATATAATGAGAAGAAAATTATCACCCGTATTTAATAAAGAGGTTTAAATTTAGACCACATCTTACTTGACAGTTGTAGGTTTAAGATGACATTTTTAACAATTGAACAAATAATTTTTCTAAATGTTACATTTACAAAATGACAGTGACATAAGCCAAACATAACTGGCGAACTAAGAGTTTTAAACCATGGCAACTATATCTGGTCTAAGTCTTAAACCTTTTTAATGAATACGGGCGTATATATTTAATTTATACTATATTGAAGGAAATAAGTTAAAAATTGATGAACATTAAAAAATAAGTAATCAAGAATTATTTAAATAATAATACCATTTTGTAAACCCAAGCTCGCCACCGAGATCTATTTTCGGTTCGCACTTGTTTCCCTCGACTTACTCTATTTATTCTGTGCCAATAAGGCTGCTTTGTACACTTTTGAAAGCAAATATAGTCCAGAGGCAATAGATATTACATTCGAAATGACTTTTTTTTACTGACCCTCAAGAGTCGAAATTAACTCCGAGAAAAACAAAATGAAATGGATTATCCAAAGGTTTTTAAAATAAGATTATTTTTAATTTAGTAAATCCATATGCAGATATTGGGTCGCCTAAGTAATATTGAAGGTTTGTTTGTGATTCCAAGTCTAGACAGAAGAACTAGGCTTCCTGTGCGTAATTCTCGACTGACCTCCTGCCACAGAGGTGGATTATTATGTGTTCTAAATGATCGTCTTTTATCTTTAGTATAAAATCAATTTTTTTCATTAAGTTTCAGCATTGGCTTTGTACTATTTAAAGCCAATGGTTTCAGTCAGATTCTCTGCTTCCAATTTAAAATGTCTAAAATTTATGAGTTAGTAACTCATTAGGTACCCCTGTGCTAAATAGTAATGAGAATGTAGATTTAGGTACCTATTGACATGTATTATTGTTTTGTATGCAAAGAAATCGTGTCATTTAATTAAAATTTTACATACAAAGCCCTTCATAGATATGTTGCAGTTATAAGATTTCATTGTTTGCTCCTTAACACAAAAACTGTCAAAGAATATTAAATTATAGAAGATACTTTAGCTGAATTTCTTCAAGAAATGATAAAATACTCAAAATTTCCTTTATTAACTGTATATGCAAACATCTTTTTAACCATAGCTGAAATAGCCTCCTGAAAACGAAAATAAAAACGAATTTCAAAAGTATTAATACTTTTTAAAAAACGGTAAAACACGTTAATTTTCGTTACCATTGTTTGGACAGTACAGAGTGGCCCTTATTAACAGCTCCCTAAAAACGAAAAAAAAAACATTTGATAGGCGTGGAGTTTTTTTAATAAACGGTGAAACAATTCCCAATTATTATGAATAGTGAAGTGTGATCCAATTTAGTTCAGTAGATAATCACAGTATATATATATATATATATATATATATATATATATGTGTTACAATCGATTTTACAAAGACTATCTTTTTAAACATTTTTATTCCTACCAATATTTTACCAGTTTCTTTTACCTATGCCACACTTGACTTTTGGGCATAATTAAAAATCAATTCAATAAGTAGATTTTAAATTGACACATACTGTCAATGTATCATGTCATGTTGAATTTGTACTAGTTTGTTCCATTTCACATTTAATTTTTCTGCAAAATTTAAAGATGAACAATATTTTTTACATTGATATTTTAAAAAATTTATTTGGTCGTTATTTTCTTTCGCCATCTTAAATTCGTACCACTTTATCAGTTTATCCCTATATCACACATAATTCTTGCACAACAATTAAAATTCATTTAATAGGGAGTATTTTAAGGTTGATTTTGATCTTGGATTTATATTAAAATGTTACCAGTTCATATCGAGGTAAATTGGATAATTAGTTTTTTTAGTAATATATTTTTTTTAACATTTGCAACCCTTGCTCTGGTTTATAACCGTAGGGTGCAAGATTGCTACGCTCTTAATTTTTTTAATAATAAAATAGGAAATATTTTTATTAATTTACTGAAATAAAAAAAAACTCGCAAAGGTAATTAAAAAAAAAAGGCAAAAGTCTCAAGAGACAAGCTCGTGGTCAACAGAGCGTGTATTACTACGGCCTAAATTGGAAAGCCCCTGGATGTGTTCGGCATTCACTTGTTCCTGATACTTTTATAAACAAAAATGTAATTTAAAATTAAGAAGTTATTTAATAAAAAAAAACTAAAAAAGAAGAGAAAATGTGTGAGCTAAATAAACACACTAAATAAAAACAATAAAGTCTATTTAATAATTGGCAATTGCCCAAGACCTTAGAAGTTGTAGAGCGGAACGTAACTCGTTTACGTCAAAGGCAGCCTTAAAGCCCCGTACTAGGACCCTAAGAAAACAAAAGGTTTTCTAGTATTTTTTAATAATTACATAAAAATTAAGAATAAAATATAACCCAAATAAAAGTCAATTAATAAAAATATTAACTTTTAATTTTATTCTTTCTTACTTCCCCGATGAATACGCAAAAATAAATAAACAAATAATAAAACCTTAGGAGTGAGTTGAGATCGAGAAAGAAAATCTTAAAATATTTTCATTTACAATTGCTTAATTCAGTATCAAAATACAGCATTACGTAAGCATTTGCATTAAAATAAATATCAAAGTTTCAACTAAGCCTGGTTAATTCAAAATAAAAATAAAAATCATACTAGAAATTAGCAAAATCTTACGGAAACCCCAGAAGCCATGATGAATACTATAATATAAGTGAAACGTTGTATAAAGATATAAAGATCAGCATAATATTAAAGGCGATTTGTAATAAAAGGTATTATAGAAATTTAATTTAATTAAAAAAAAACATTAGAAAAAATAATAAAAAATATTAAACAAAAATTTACATATCAATAAATACAAATTGTACTGATTTCGGTCAATCTAAAAATGCAAAATAAAATCTAAAATAGCAAAATCTTTTCAAAATAAAGGCACTTATGTACGTGAAGTATACCCAATATTCAAGCAAAACGTCGTTCGAAAAGTTAATTTCCATATATGACCAAAAATTACCAAATTACGTAATATAAAACCAGAAGTATTCAAAAGGAATATACACTTTTCAAAATATATGAAATTAAATTCCCTATTCAATACGGTTTAGTTCGCCCCGGACAGGAAGACTTCACAACGGGGCAGGAAAATGGCGGCCTGGTCCAACTTCAGCTCCAAAAATCCTTTCTCAAAGAGATTACTTGGAGGTTAGGAAATATTATAAAATTCACAAATACAAAACCCCAAGTAAATTAGTACGAATCTAATCTACTAACGGATTTCCAAGAAAAACTCGGATTTTATTTTCCCCAGTTCGCGCAGAAGACCTTTCGATGTTACAGGAGACCAGAAAAGTGAAGTGAAAAAGTAGTTCTTTCCTGTAACCAGCTCTGTTGTACCTTCTAGAATTTACTCAACTCGTATGCCGAAATATCATTGGTTAGATTGCCCCAGGTGACATGAATGATTTAAAATAGGGATTGTAGGGCAAGAAAAATGATCACTGATTGGTTTATAACTCAAACGGCAACCACCTGAGAATAAACTTGGCAACAGTTGGAATCTTAGCATGCACCTACTGAATGAGGGCATATCGGATACAGCGAGTGACAGCGCATAGGAAGTGACACGTCCTATAACCCTAAATTATACTGTGAACTAGGCAAAACGAATAGTAAACAAACATCTATCTTCCAGCTTCCAAAACTTAGATAATTAGAATAATAGTTGAAAAGCTATCCCGAGAAATCAACTTGCAACTAAAACAGAGAACAAAGCTATTGGGAAGTGGAAAAACTCTGATAACAAAAAGGTACCTAGAATTAATTTACATGAAATTTTCCAACAATACAATATAGTAGTAGTAGTAGTAGTAGATGGAGCCCAGAGACTAAGCCTAAAAGGCCCTTTTCGCTAACCCCACAGGATGCATACAATACAATATAAATAAATTTGTTATTTTACCATTAAAACAGATTTATTCATAACGAAATATTTTAGGCAATTCACAGAAGACAAAAAATGGCCGAGTAATAATTCAGGACATAAAAGGGTCTAAATACTCATGCAATCGGGAGAAAATGATTGAAAAAGGAAATATTTAAGGAAGTAATTTGGTTTTCCAAACACTACGCAGAACCGATTTAGTTATACCAATATGCAACTGCTACCTCCACCAAGACCTACCATCCAAGAAAAAAAGGTATGAATATTGATTTTAAATCGAGAGATTTTGTGTTGTGTTGGCTAAAGTTAACTGAAAGAATTTATATTAATATTGCCCTTATGTGTTAGATATCCAGGGCCAAAAGGATACAATTAAAATAGGGTAAATTAAAAAAGTAATAAGCATGTATTGGCCTAAAAACAATCTTATATATATCTACATATGAGTATTAATACAAAATAACGACCTTACATGCAAAAAAAATTCGGTGAATTAATTGCCTGTATTTTATTATTTACAGCGACAGAAAAGGTATGTTTGGACCTAAAAATAGAGGTTTGAAGTCGAAAATGCAGCATCCTGACAATATTGTCGAAATGCCAAAACTTGCATTAAGGAGGCAAAACAGGATTTCAAGACTGCTAAAATGAAATTCTTATTTACTCTGTAATATTAAGAAATAAATATCTTTAGATGTTATTTGGGTTTCGTTTTTTAAACAATCATAATTTTAATTGATGAATGATATTGTATGAATCTAGGCATAGCCATACATGTAGCAACGTTCGAACTTGCAGTAAAACGTTTCTTTAGAACGGGTTGGTAAACTATTTTAGTATAAGAATACTGATAGTTGTTGATAATAGTTGGCGCTATACATACCAATTAATCATTATAATATTATCCGGTATAACAAATGAAATCTTTGCTTGAGATATGGGTAATCTAACTAAACTCTAAAACCAATATATAATTTAAATAAAGCGCACATATCAGTTATTAAAAATTAACACTAAAAGAGTACATTACATATAACAACTTAAAGATTAAACTATATAACAAAATCAGAGTGTTACTCATTGTTCCGCCATATTGGATTTTTACCAAAATATTACCAGATCGTCCCCAGAGTCATATACCCTTAGTTTTAGACTAAGATTTGAAGTTAATCGGGTAAGTAGTTTTTTAACTATGCCGTGAACTGACAGACAGACCGAGGAAATAAAACATATTTTTTGGCATCTAGGGACTCCGAAACGAGAAGATATGTAAAATCCGAGAGGGTTATTTTTCACAATTACAATCATTTGATTTGGCAGTCATTTTCTTCGGCCATCTTGAATTAGTATCACAATTTTGCTAGGTTACCACAAAATCTTAGCAGTTGATTACATCATAATACATTTCACTAAGCCGCCATATTATCAGGTCATCCCCATATGACCCACATAATTCGAAATCATTCCATTAAGATGTTTTGTCAGACTGAGTTTTTAAATATTTTATTAAGCCGCCATTTTGTTCTGCCATCTTGGATCCGTACCAAAGTGTTTCCAGTTGATTCCCACATGATACTTAATGTTTGTACAAAATTTAAGATAAATTGGATTAGTAGTTTTTTAATTTCACTAGGTCGCCATTTTGTTTCACCATATTGTACTTTTACCAAAATGTTACCCAGTCATCCCCATATGGCCCTTAATTTTTGACCAAAATTTGAAATCCATCGGATAGGTAGTTTTTAGCTATGCTGCAAACAAACAGGCAGACAGTCAGGCCCACGGAATTAGGAAAACATGTTTTTCGCTCGGTTTTTCGGCATCTAGGGACCCCGAGAAGTTTAGATCTGAAAGAATGTTGGAGGGTGATTTTTTCACGATTACAATACTTCCCTTTTACGAGGGAAATAAAAACGAGAATATATTCTTATTTTAAAGAGATTAGTTTTAAAAAAGTGAAACACTTCAAAGTTATTTTATCTATATATATAAAAACATGTCTTTGCACTATGCTGGGTAGCCATAAGTTATAAAAGGGTCCCTTATGAGTACAAATATTTTTCTATTTCCATGACGTTTAGCTTATTTAAAAAATGGTAAAACGGAGTAAATTTGTTTTCTTTTTTGCATATAAAAGCAGTTTTATAAAGGGTTACCTTAATGAGGCCAAACAGCTCTCTAGATACAAAATTAACTTAATATTGTAACATGTCAACTTTATTATATTTATTGCTTATAAACCTTAACTTGCGAAAACCACTAACGTACAAAAATATATGAGGAAATACTATATTTGCAAAAACACACATTTTTTAAATCTGTAAAACTACATACAGAAAATAACTTAAACATTACGTGTATTGGGTAGGGTAGGTAATCTAATGTCTGAACGAAAAAGCTAGACTTCGTACTTGTAATTTCTCACTCATCTCCTGTCGAGTGTCGCGAGGTTGGATTCTAAATGACCATCTTGTGTATCTAGCGCAATTTCTAATAACTCTCGAAGCTTGTGTTTTTCTGTTTCCAATTGAAAAGAATTTCGATGAAAAATCGCAACAGTTCTAAAAACTAATATTGTAATAATTAATTTGATCGACTGGATCGTTAGTTGATGAAAATCCATTATCAAAGCAAATTGTAAGTTTAAATACCGTTTGTCTGACAAAGCTACAGTGTTAGTAAAACATGTCACAAGTTGTGGATAAAAGTGAAAATCGAAAACAGTTTAAAGAGTTTTATTTACATGGTTAATGAATTGGTTCTGTGCTGGATGAAGATAAAAATTCTGTGCTTAGTAGTATCTTAAATGTCGTAAGATACCGTTATCTTCTCTTTGTACAAAACCATCTAAAAATTAACTAGTACCATCTGAGTCTGATAGCTAAGGCTAATATATAAGAACGTGCGAAGCCATTTATAAAAACGAGGCAAATGTATTTATTCGTGTTTTTTTCATTAAAACAGGAACTGGCTGAATATGGTTTTCTAAATGTATCATATTCAAATGAATGAAAATGAATATATACAGGGAGTCCCACGACGAACTGCTGCGATCGATTTCTCAGAAAGTAGGCTTTAAAAAAATTTGAAATTTTGGCATCTAACTAAAGTTGATGGGGGCAATTCGCGAAAAATATTTTCAAGATGACGGCACTTCCGGTTATACAAGAAGTAGACGTCAACTTTCTTATTTTAAATGGAACATCCTCTATATGATCGAATTTTTGGATTCCTCGAAAAATTCTAGATATATTTTATGTATAATATCCTATACCTAAGTTCAACTGATTTTGAGATATTTTGAATTTTATGTAAAAAATTACTATTGCAGGTCTAGACAAAACTATAAATATCTGCTTATCGAAGTCTCTATTATTTATTTGAGGTTGGCTTCCTTGTTCAAAAGGATACACTTTAGTGGCCTGTGCTGATATTTTTATAATAAATAAATATAGGGTGATCAAAAACTGACCTTATAAAAATACTTTAAAAAATCGTTAGAAGTTACTTTTTTCAAATGGAAACCCCCAAATTTTTATAATTTTATCTTATTTAAGACTTAAAATAAGGGTGACTTTATATAAAGTGGTCTATTCCAAAAATTTGTAGTTTTTGAGTTGACGATTTAACATTTTTCTTTCTTTCTTCCAAGTTTTCTTGTTAGTTGGCCATGACGGGGAGGCCTTGAGAGAACAAAACCAATTGGTTATTATAGAAACGTAATATTTGTTGTTTGCCAATTACCTACTAAAATATTATTTATTTATTATAGTAATTATAATAATGATTAAAATAATAATCATGCCGGGGCGATTAAATTACACACATGAGGATTATTTGAATTTGTTTATTATCTATGGGGAATCTAACAGAGTTTTAACAAGAACATGCCAGATATTTGCTGATAGATATCCAGATAAACAGAAACCGTCACCGAACAGCGTTAAACAAATGTTGGAAAACTATAAAAATGTTCAAACCATGAAGACAAAAATTAATTAGAGAAAGCCTATTCCCATTATAGTCTAGTCTACACAAGAGCACAACTTATTTTTTCGATAAATGTTGAAAATGTCCACCTTGTACTTCCAAACATTTTCCGCATCTCCGAATAAATCCCTCGTGGGTGGCCGCTCTAATTGAAGCTGGAGATAAACTTTCGAACGAGTCCTTTACCCTTGCCATACAGTCCTCTTTCGTTGTTACTGGATTAAAATAAACGATTCCTTTTATCGTTCCCCATATAAAATAGTCTAAGACTGTCAGATCGGAGGAACGAGGAGGCCACAGGAAAGGTCCATTGTTGACAATCCACTTGTCGTAAAACGTAGCTTGTAAATAGTTAGTAACTGCAATGGTTCGATGTGGTGATGCCCCATCGTGTTGGAAGAAAATTTGACTATGTTCTGCCAAAGGTAAATTACTTAAATATTCGTTGTCCAACTCTTCAAGAATATTCAGATATCTTTCTCCTGCAAAGGTTTATAGACATAATTTTACGGAAAGAAATGCTTTGATAATATTCATCGATTTATTGATTTAAAAAGAAACAAAATACATAAAAATGCAATTAATTTAATCTGACAGGTGCCCAATAAAAAAAGAAGGTTTAGTATTTTATGACTTTTTAAAGTACCCTGTATAAATAACTTGTAAATATCTAACTAAAAATAACTTTCCTATAAAACATGGGACGATATATTTTTTTAGATATGATGTGTTACGGTATGTGGACCAGTATCTGTATGAAGAAGTGTAGTGTGACCTGTATAAATAATTTAATTTAATTTATTTATGTAATAATATTTACTAAATGATCCATCTAATTTTAGATTGACGCTAAATTGATAAAAAAAATTATTGTAATATTACCTAAATGGATTATTTTTCATTAAAAAAGTCCTTGTGTTTAGACAATATATTACTTACCATTCAAATTTTCTTCGTAAAAACTCAGTTTTATTATTCCATCGTTCCTTACTGCACAAAATACATTAAATTGCCAGGATTCTTGAAAGTTCCGCGATCTTACTACATAAGGATTCGAATCACTCCAAAAATGGGAATTGTGTCTATTGAAAAGGCCATTTTTTGTACATCGGTCCAAATTATATTGTCCAAAAATCTAGGGTTACCTTGTACCATTGTACTCGCAAAACCGTACTTTTTTTGGCAAATCAGTGTCTTTTAGATCTTGAACCAATGATATTAAATAAGGTTGGAAGGTATGTTTTAACAGAATCCCATGCACTGAGTTCCTCGAGATTCCTGATTATCTTGCCACGTTTCTTAGGGATGTCATTGGATATGCTACAAAATATCCCAGAATTGCAATCTCGACATTTTCATTATCAACAATGGGCTTTCTCTTAGTAATTTTTGCCTTGACGTTTCCAAAATTTTTATAGTTTTCCAACATTTGTTTAACGCTGTTCAGTGACGGTTTCTGTTTATCTGGATATCTATCAGCAAATATCTGGCATGTTCTTGTTAAAACTCTGTTAGATTCCCCATAGATAATAAACAAATTCAAATAATCCTCATGTGTGTAATTTAATCGCCCCGGCATGATTATTAGTTTAATAATTATTATAATTACTATAATAAATAAATAATATTTTAGTAGATAATTGTCGACAATAAATATTACGTTTCTATAGTAACAAATTGGTTTTGTTCTCGCCAGGCCTCCCTACCGTGGCCAACTAACAAGAAAACTTAAAAGGCGTCTGGCATTATTAGAATAAAAAATGTTAAATCGTCAATAACTCAAAAACTACAAATTTTTGGAATAGACAACTTTATACAAAGTCACCACTATTTTAAGTGTTAAATAAGATAAAATTATAAAAATTGGGGGTTTCCATTTGAAATAAGTAACTTTTAGCGATTTTTTAAAGTAAATTTATAATGTCTTTTGGACAAGGAAGCCACCGGCAAATAAATAATAGAGACTTCGATAAGCAGATATTTATAGTTATGTCTAGACCTGCAAACGTCATTTTTTACATAAGATTCAAAATATCTCAAAAAAAGTTGCACTTAGGTATAGGATATTATACATGAAATATACCTAGAATTTTTCGAGAAGTCCAAAAATCCAGGGTGTTCTATTTAAAAAAAGAAAGTTGACGTCTATTTCCGGTATAACCGGAGGGCCGCCATCTTGAAAATATTTTGCGCGAATTGCCCCATCGACTTTAGTTAGCTGCCAAAATTTCAAATTTTTCCAAAGCCTACTTTCTGAGAAATCGATCGCCACAGTTCGTCGTGGAACACCCTGTATAGAACGCACTTTTATAATTTATTTTTATTCAAACAATTTTTAGCACAAGAATCAGCCAACAGCAATGGTATTAGAATTCTGCGTCTGCTAAGACAGTAACAACTAAAAAGGTTACAAATTCGATACGCTAATTCTAGAGTAATAAATAAAGATAATCTAAGCAACTTAATTCTAACTGGCTAGACGAAAACAGTCCGCAGATCAACAAAAAGATGATCGATTAAGCCTGTTCAGCTAACTAACGCGGAGATAAATAACTAAAGGGTGATAACGACCATAATATAATGTAATTTTCCTTTACCCGGAAATTTCCCCGTTATAAATTTTTCACATTTGTTAGGAATAGTGAAGTGTGATTGTGTGAATTTATATTAATATATAACCACAGTATATATGTATTACATATAACGTAGTTTCAAACATTTTTATTCGGCGTCATGTTGTTTTATCATATTGTATCCCTACCAATATGTTACCAGTTTCTTTCGACCTATGCCAAACTTTTCAATTCAATAAGTAGTTTTTATGTTGACACATACCGCCATTTTGTTACATCATTCCAACTAGTTTTTTCTATTTTCACATTTAATTTTTCTGCAAAATTTAAAGTTAATTGAACAAGATTTTTTACAATGATTTTTTTTTTTAAATTATTTGGCCGCCATCTTAAATTTGTACCACAACTTAAGTAAATGGGAAGTAGTTTTTAGGCTATGCTGCAAATTAACAGGGAGACAGACAGACCGACATATGAACCAAAGGAATTGCTAAAACATATTTTTGGGCAGCTAGGGACGCTAAAATGTGAGGGAGTGATTTTTTTCACGATTACAAACATTTTACTTGGGTGCATTTTAGTTCGGCTATCTTTAGTTAGTACTACAATTTTACTATTTTACCCCTATACCACAATAATTAGTAACTGTACACAATTTGAAATTTATATATTAAGTAGTTTTTTCAGGCTGAATTTTTAAATATTTTATTAAGCCGGCATTTTTTTTTCGGCATCTTGGATTTGTACCAAAACTTCACAGTTGATTACATCGTAACACGTGTGCAAAATTTGAGATAAATTGGATAAGTAGTTTTTTAATAATATGTTTTTTAACATTTCCCCAGGCCTCTATTTTGTTTCGCCATATTGGAATGTTAGTCGGTCATCCCCATATGGCCCTTAATTTTTGACCAAATTTTGTAGACTATCGGGTAAGCAGTTTTTTGGCTAAGCCGCGAACAGACAAACAGACCGACGGAATTGAGAAAACATGTAGGGACCTCGGAGGGTGATTTTTTCACGATTACAATACTTTCCTTTTATGAGGGAGGTAAAAACGAAAATATGTTTTTCTTTTAAAGGGATTAGTTTAAAAAAGTGCAAAACTTCAAATTTATTTTATTGATATACCTATATATAAAAACATGTTTTTCACTATACCGGGTAGCGATAAGGGATAAAAGGGTCGCTTAGCTTGTTTAAAAATGGTAAAACAGGAAGAATTCCTTTCCTTTTTGCATATAAAAGCAATTTTATAGAGGGTTGCTATAGTTTATTTTTTAAAAGTTCCGTTTTTTCGGAAACTTAATATTGTAATCTGTCAAATTTATTATATTTGTTCCATATTTAACTTGAAAACACCGTTAACGTAAATACGTATATGAGGAAGTACTATGTTCGCCGAAACACATATTTTTTAGATCTGTAAATCTACAGACAGAAATATATATTTCGTATTTTCTTCAAATTACTGCTATTTTCTTCTGCACAGAATCAGCCAACAGATTAGTTACAGTATTAGAATTCTGGTTCTGCTAAAAAGACAGCAACAGCTAAAAATAGCAATACGCTAATTCTAGAGTAAGAAATAAAGATAATCTAACCAATTTAATTCTAACTGGCTAGACAAAAACTAACTGCAGATCAGCAAAAAGATGATTAATTAAGCCTGCTCAGCTAACTATCGCGGAGATAAATAACTAAAGGGTGATTAACGAGCATAATATTCTGTTGCGATTTTCAAAGGACATCGCTTTAAATTGGAAATTAAAGGGAACAAAATGAATAATAGGACTATACAGGGTGATTCATGAGGAAATGTCAATACTTCAGGTACATATTCAGGACCAAAAAATAAACATAAAAGTCTATATAAATAAGTGTCCGCAAGGCCTTAGTTCTCGAGATACAGGGTGTTAAAGTTTTTATTTAATTTTCCTATTTTTTAAATAAAATCTATGATAATGTAAATAATGGAGTGAAAATTGATATACGGGGGTTTTTTGGTATGACAAATTCGAATCTAATATTAGTATTGCTCTTGCTTGTAGGGGGCGCCATCTACATGTCTTTCTACTTCTTTGAACAATCACAACTTTTTGGTACAGTCTTGTATTACATTTTTGGGCAAAACAAATTATTCCCTTGCCATTTCTACGTCAAAAAGGTATACCTGTTAAAAGTGGAAACGAGCAACCGTTTTCGAGATATTTGGATTTAAAACAGTTTCGGCGCATGTGATTTTTTTTATCAAATTCACATAAAGTATGCATGTATTGTAAAAAAATAGAAGTGTGCCTTACCTGACAGAACAACTGCTGGTTAGTGTTCTCATCGTTTTTCCTGTCACTTAGCAATAGTAATGTCAGTTAATAATAAGATCAAATTTTGTCACTGTCAATTTCTCTTCATAACTTTTATTATCTGACAATAATCATTTAAGAAACTTTAGATCTAAATACGGCATTATGCCTGTGCTATTCTCGCATCGTGAATATGCAGATATGATATTCGTCTATCGCTTCTGCAATGGGGTCGCAATTCAAGCAGTCGCGGAGTACCAGCGTCGTTTTCCAGATAGAAGGGTGCCAGATAGAAGAGTTTTTCAACAAGTTTTCACTACTGCTGCAGAATCTGGGATGTTTCCAAGTGCAAAAATTGTATCTGAAAGGGAATCGGGACCCAACGTTGAAGTAGAAGAGGCTATACTCAATGCTATACTCACTAGGCGGATTGCAGATACTTATCAAATTACATAATCGTCTGCTTGGAGAAATCTTCACATTAATTGTTTATACCCATTTCATTTACAACAGGTTCAACATTTGCAGGAGGGTGATTTTGAGTTGAGAATGCAATTCTGTAACTGGATTAATGAAGAACGAAGGTTGTATAGGTATGTTTTGTTCCCTGATGAAGCACAGTTCACGCGTGATGGTATAAATAATCTTCACAATGAACACCGGTGGTCCTATGAAAATCCTCACGCTACAGTAGAACATAATTTCTAACATAAATTTAACATTATTGTGTGGTGTGGGTAAATGGTCATTTAATTGATCCATTTATAATCGACGGTAGCCTTACAGGAGAAAAATATTTAAACTTTCTTGAAAATCACTTGCGAAATCTATTAAAAGATGTTCCCCTTAATGTAAGACAAAACATGTATTTGCAGCATGATGGAGCCCCTGCACACTACAGTTTACTTGTAAGAGATTTTTTAAACCAAAACTTTCCAAACCGATGGATTGGTTGGGGAGGTCCGTTTAATTGGCCACCTAGATCGCCAGACCTTAATCCTTTGGATTATTGTCTTTGGGGATGGTTTAAATCACTGGTATATTCCACTAAGGTAAATACAAGAGAAGCATTATTGGATCGGATAACAAACGCAGCACAAATACTAAGAAATGCGCCCGAATGTATCCACAGAGCAACCCGAGCTATACACCATAGAGCTGACCTGTGCTTAGAAGCAAATGGTGGAATTTTTGAAAATTATAAAACATGACCTACATTTTATTAAAAACCACTTAATAATAACAATTTTAATAAAAATTAAATACCTTTTGTTTAGTTTATGGCTGAGGCAATACACACCTCAAAAAAATGTGTTAGTCTTTCATTTCAAAGCTTTTGTGCCAAGATGCGTTTAAATTTGGACTAAAAACAACAAACTTTTAAAATTTTGCGATAAAAAATTACATGCGCCGAAATTGTTTTAAATCCAAATATCTCGAAAACGGTTGCTCGTATCCACTTTTAACAGGTATACCTTGTTGACGTAGAAATGGCAAGGGAATAATTTGTTTTACTCAAAAATGTAATACAAGACTGTACCAAAAAGTTGTGATTGTTCGAAGGAGTAGAAAGACATGTAGGTGGCGCCCCCTACAAGTAAGAGCAATACTAATATTATATTTGAATTTGTCATATCAAAAACCCCCGTATATCAATTTTCACTCCATTATTTACATTATCATAGATTTTATTTAAAAAATAGGAAAATTAAATAAAAACTTTAACACCCTGTATCTATCTCGAGAACTAAGGCCTTGCGGACACTTGTTTATATAGACTTTTATGTTTATTTTTTGGTCCTGAATATGTACCTGAAGTAATGACATTTCCTCATGAATCACCCTGTATAATGAATTGCAAGAGAACACCGGCATAGAGTTTCTGCTTTCTGGTTAATTCAATTAGGGGAACACACTTATTTTGACACAAAATTAACTCGCTTGCTAGTTCTAATTCAAAGTTTAAGTTCCATTAGTATGGCGTGACTGACTGTATTGACGTAAAAATATTCGTAAGAAATCGAATAATGGTTTGAGAGTTTTCTATTTCCTGTAATTTAAATTCATTTTCTGACATTAAAAGTCAAACAACATCTAATTGGATAAAATATCTTTAATGCTGAAAACTAATTTTACACTGAAGAAAAAATCAGTAAAAAGGTTTAACATATATTTGTTTGCCTGATTTTTAATTCACTGTTTGGTATATACAAATAATGTTTGTAACATATCAACTTGATTATTCGATGTTTATATATTTGTTTGCTTCGCTGAACAGTTGAATCAAACACAAAATTTTAATCTCAGATACATTTTTGTTTTTTTACTGCAAATACGTTTATTTCATGAATATTTATTAAAGGGAACCAATTTTTACTTCTCTAGTAACAGGGAAATATTGTAATCGTGAAAATGAGATATTTCCACATCTTCACGTTTCAGGGTTCCTAGATGACGAAAAACATTACCCTGTCTGTCTGTCTATCTGTTCACAGCGTAGTTAAAAAACTACTACTTATTCGACCGATTTCAAATGTTGGTCAAACAGTGAGGATCATATGGGGAAGATCTGGTAACATATATTATATGTAGCGAAACAAAATGGCAGCCTAGTGAAATGTTAAAAAATTATTATTGAAGAACTATTCAGGTATTATGTTGGAATCAACTGATAACATTTTGGTACTAATTCAAAATGGGCAAATAAAATGGCGGCCAAATAAAATGTTTATAATCGTGGAACATTAACCCTCTCACATCTTTAAGTTGTAGGGTCCCTAGATGCCAAAAATAGGTTTTATCAATTCCGTCAGTTCGTCTGTCGGTCTGTCTGTCTGTCTGTCTATCTGTTAGTTCGCTGCATCGCTTAAAGACTACGACGTTTCGCAACTTTATTGTTGTATCCTCAGCATACATATATAGGTTTTATATCCTGCATCAAACCCACATGATCAGTCTTTAGCTACTCCGTTGGTTCGCAGATATTTCCCAGATATTAAGTTTCTAAATAGCTTTCGTTAACGATGTTCTTGTTGTTATGTTACAGTAGTGTATTATTTGGGGTTAGGAAATATCTGCGGATCATCGTAAAACAATCTGGCTCAACTGACTTTAAATGTTGTAAAAAAATTAAATGTGAAAATGGAATAAACTGGTTGACACCTAATCAAAATGAAAATCTAATATATAAAATCTCGTGTCACGGTGTTTGTTACCAAACTCCTCCGAAACGGCTAAACCGATTTTCATAAAATTTTCTGTGCTTATTGGGTAGGTCTGAGAATCGGCCAACATCTGTTTTTTCACACCCCTAAAAATTAAGGGTGGTTCACCCCAAAAATTTTTTTTTTAATTTTTGGACAAAATTGTTTGTTTTTATTTTTTCACGATTCAGCATTAAAAAATACATACAACCCTAAATTTTCACCCTTCTACCATCAACCCCTATTTTTTAATAGCTATTTTTGTATTATTCACGTTATTTACAATTTTTTCGAGTTTCGTTGTAAACTACTTTTTTTTTATATTTCCTTAAAAATCGGGTATTACATATTTAGTTTCAGGTTTTTTTTTAAAGAAAATTATTTTTGTTCTTTTATGTTATTAAAAATATTTATTGATTTAGCTGGCGGTCCCGCATAAATAAATCATTTTGAATTGAATTTCCCGTACAGCAACGCAACCGCAACCCCACATACACGGGTTATACGCGCCTGCGCAAGTATCAAATCAACTCTACGGAGTACTCAGACAGGATGACACCTGTATTGTTTTGTTTTTAATATAGTTTTTTTGTTTTAATTGTGTCTCGACTGATACGCCTCTCAAGTTAATTTACTTCAGTTCAGTTAATAATTAATAATAGACATTTATTTTGTGCCAACAACGCCCTTACTTTAAAGGTATGTAATTCATTATACTTTAACATTTTGTGGAAATAAAGTGATGGACAGTTGTTTTGCTAAATAAAATTTATCCAAATTATCTGTTTCAAACGTTAACTTTTGAAGGAGTTGAGTTACCAAATTGAAAGAGAGGGTTGAAATAAATATATTCTAATAGCGAAAAAAATGAGTAATATATTTTATGAGAGTGTTAATTTCAATTTTAGGACTCACTTTGCAATTGAACAAAAAATACAAGACATTTAATAAATTTATTTTATGAAGGGGTTTTATGATGTTGAAGTAGCTATTCCATCGACAGCGGTTTTTAGGGTTCCGTACCCAAAGGGTAAAAACGGGAACCCTATTACTAAGAGTCTGCTGTCCGTCCGTCCGTCTGTCACCAGGCTATATCTCATAAACCGTAATAGACGGACTGACCAAAAATATTGTACACTCCATTGCGCTGAGAGAATAATCTTTGTTTATTTTTTAAATGCCATAATAATTAGTAGTAGTGTCAAGCTATCAAAATCTGTAATTTAATATATTTGGTATTTTAATAAAGATTACTATATTAACTTAAATAAAGTATGCTTCAATTGTCTACAACGCTTCATTACTCTTTCAAATTCCCACACACTTATAGTGTCAGATACTTTTAAAAACATTTCCTATTGTGTATGGCAAAACAACGTTTGCCGGGTCAGCTAGTATAGTATATATAAGACATACATACTGTGCCTATATACGGACCCAAACTGGGTTCACTATTTGAATAAATGAAAAAAAAAATCATAACGAGGCAAGTTCCGGGTAAAGGAAATTTACCGATTTTTTAAATAAATAATTATTTGGCTTTTAGGAAACAAATATTTGTTCTAGTAAACTCCACTTTTATCTAAATCAAATGATTTATTTTTCCAGTGTAATTATATAGATGTTATAGTATGAATTATACTTAATAATGCAGTTAAAAATTTATGAGGAAAAAACATTATCGAATAATTCTATATAGGTAATTAACTAAAGGATGGTAAACGGTCAAATATTCTGTTGCGATTTTCACGGGATACCGTTTCAATTGAAAATTAAAGGGAATAAAGTAAAGGTTACTATTAAACAATGAGGCACAAGAGAACACCGACATAATGTTCCTGTTAGCCGGCGAGCTCAATTAAAAGCTCGCATTTATTTTGATAGTAAATGAACTAGCTTGCTATTTTAAAGATCATATTGTATAAGTATGAGTTGATTCACTGTATTAACCTGAGAACATTCATCCAACAATCATTTTAAACATAATTCAATCCGTATATATCTGTTAGATGGAAATTGGGTTTGTAACTGGTAATTTAAAATGATTTTGTATAAACTAAAAGCCAAAAAAAACTTAAATTATAGTCGATATATTTAGCGGGAAATAAATCTCACTTGCATCGTTAATGAAAAAAAAATATTTGTTTAATTCGTATTATATTACAGAACGAAGTTAAAAATTGATGGAGAAAAAGAAATCAAAAAATATTTTGTTAATAATACTATTTTGCATACCCAAACTCGCAGCTGAGAGCTTTTTACGGTTTGTGCATATTTCATGTCTCTCGACTTACTCTATTTATTCTGTGCCAATAAGGATGCTTAAATCTAAGAGTTAGGTTTAATTTTTCTTAATACAGTATCACAAGGGTTGGAAATTTGACACCATATATATACAATAATAAGCACCTAAATATATAAGCATTATTCTATTAAAATTAATAAGACACAAACCTGGAATAGATAAATGTCGTAAGGTACCGTTATCTTTCCTTTGTACGAAAACATCTTAAAATGGAATAGTATCACCTGATTCTGATAGCAAAGAAGGGTAATATTTAAGGATTACCAGAACCATTCATAACAACGCGGCAAAGGTAATTATTCGAGGTTTAATCATTGAAACAAACCTGGAGTAGATAAATGTCGTAAGGTACCGTTATCTTTCCTTTGTACGAAAACATCTTAAAATGGAATAGTATTGTCTGATTCTGATAGCAAAGAAGGGTAATATTTAAGGATTACCAAAACCATTCATAACAACGCGGCATAGGTAATTATTCGAGGTTTAATCATTGAAACAGAAACTGGCTGAATTCGGTTTCCCAACAGATTAGCTAAGGTATTAGAATTCAGCTTCTGCTAAAAAGAAAACAACGTCCAGAAAGATTGTATATGCAATGCGCTAAGTCTAGAGTAAGAACTAAAGATAATTTAACATTCTTAGTTCTAACCTTCCTAGAAGGAAACTGTCTGCAGATCAGCAAAAACATGATCGATTAAGCCTGTTCAGCTGACTAACGCGGAGGTAATTAACTAAAAGATGATTAATCAAAATTAGAGAGAACAAAAAGAACTATATAATGGATGAGAACATCCACGGAAAGTTTCTATGTTCCAGTTAATTCAATTATAGGACCGCCCTCACTTATTTTGACTCAAAATTTACTCTCTTGCTTGTTTAAAGTTAATGTTACATTACTATATCACGACTGACTGTGTTGAGGTGATAACATTCGTAATAAATCCAACAATAGTTTAAAACAGTTTTCTATATTTCTGCTGGATGGAAACTGGGTTTCTAATTTAAATTAATTTTCTTGACATTTAAATTATATATACTTAATAATAAAGTTAAAAATTTACAAATAGACTAGCAAAAACAAAACGATGGTAAACAGTCAAAATCTTCTGTTACGATTTTTAAAGGACACCGCCTTAAATTGAAAATCAAAGGAAATACAATGAAGGTTACAATTATATAACGAGGCACAAGAGATCACCGACACAGCGTTCCTGTTATCGGGTGAATTCAACTAAAGACTCCCATCTATTTTGATACAATATTAACTCGCTTGCTAATTTAAACTAAATATTGCAGTTGATTAACTGTATCATAGATATATAACCAAGAGGAGATACATCTATTTACATTTTATACGAATCAAACATCACATTTGCTAATCTACGTGTGCTCCTGATTATTTAGCTTCATAATCCAATATGGTTTTCTCTGAAACAGTGTTGTCAGTATTATAGATAATTGTAATGAACCTTTTCATATTTAAGTCTTCACTTATGAAACACTTTTGCAGTTGTAGCTGGATTTCCGCAAACAGAAATATTTTCCTTTTGCTGTGACGCAAATAATTATCATTAAATTAAAGTGAAAAATTTTTGTTCATCGTAATAATTACTGCTCATTTATTTTCAACCCGTGTTGTAAAAATGTAGACCAACAGTGGCAACGCGTTGCATTCGTCCTGTTTTGCAGATAACGTCACGATACGTATTATTAGTTCATAAAAACTCGGTAGAGTAAATTAATATTATACGCCGTGCGTTGTTCCTTCAAGTTGGAATTAGTACTTTTTGTCGATATTTAGTGTGTTTTGTAGTTTTTGGGTGAAATAACTCTTTGAGAGCCCTTAAAATGGTTCGCCAGTTCAAATTTGGGTAATTATACAGTATACCTGTTTCTGCTATTATAACAGATTTTTCAAAAATTCTTTTACACAGTGCTTATATAAGCCGTCTGCGCTGCTTTAGAATTTTCCCCTTCTTTTTGTTATTTTTCTGTCAAAATATGTAAACACGGGCGATCACTCATGTTTATTTTCTAAACCTAGTACACTTCCTTACAGAAATTACAATAAAAATTAAGAATTAATAAAGAAAGGGGCAAATTTTTAAAGCAGCGCAGACGGATTATTGTTACATTCGGCCTATATAAGCATTGTGTAAAAGAATTTTTGAAAAATCTCTTATAATAGCAGGAACAGGTATACTGTATAATTACCCAAGTTTGTGTAAAACTAGATACTTTTAACTCGGAATTATCCTCTTACAGGTATGCTAGGTTAAGGTCAGAACGCCACCCTTTCAGTAGCGTAATATTTAGCATCTTTGAAATGAAAATAAATGAAATACAAATGATGAGAAATTATTATTCTTCACAAGTCATCGTTCACAGTAGATGCAACTGTTAATATCTTTGATGAAATGTACTGAAAACTACTATGGCCAGAATTAGAGGTTGAAAATATCAAATGTCCATATTTTCATAATAAGTGCAGAATTTCAGGTCCGTGGTACATTTTTACTAAATCCCAGCATTTCACTAGGTTAAAACATTCTTTTTGCAAATAGTATATTTCTACTATACATTTTTTAACCCAAACTTCGTGAATCGTTTTAATAACAGATTTACTTGATATAAATTAAAAAATGTTGTTTCTTTGTGTTTTATATATTGACCAGACTGAACTTTTTATTTTCCTTTACCATTTAACCTAAAGTTATTGTGAGATAATAATGTTAGTTTTTAAAGATTTATTGTGACTACCATTTGGAGTTTATCACTCTGTAGTGTATTGATTGATAAATAAATAAATAAAATAAATAAATACATAAAATAATATCTGACAGAGATTGGGTCAGAAAAAGTTATAAAATGTATTTGAGTTTAAGTTTGAGATAAAGAGATACTGCAAGAGTCTATTGAATAATTCAAACGTTAAGCTCGTTTTTAAAATCCGGTAAATATAAAATTTTGTTATGGTATTTTCAAAATTAGGGGTGCTCTTCGTAGTATATTTTGAAGAACTGCCGAAATCTAGGGTAATGAAATGTTTTATTTGTTTGTTATTTGCAACTAATTACTTGCTTTTTTAATATTTTTAGCTAAAAATTACTAAGTATATTATTTTCAATAAATTTAAAGCAAAATTTATTTGCAACTAATTATACGTTTTTTTTAATATTTTAAGATAAAATTTACTATATTATTTCAAATAAATAACAAATCAAAATTTATTTTTTTATAATTCTAAAGTAAATTATGCAAAGCGCTTACCAGAAATACCGTTTTAGGAGAATTTAGCTTCAATGAACTCAAAAATATGTGAAAAAAATTGCATGTTTTACGTATCTATAATTAAGTTTTAGCATCGCTAGATGCCAAACAATGTGTTTTCTCAATTCCATTTGTCTGTGCGTCAGTTTGCGGCGTTCCTTTAATTAGAAAGAGTGAAGTGTGACCCAACTTAGTTCAGCACATAGTACATTTAATAACATATATATACTAATTTTTTAAACATTTATTTTGGGCGCCATTTTCTTACGTCATATCTTATAATAATACAAATATGTTATTAGTTTATTCCTACGTAACACTTGTTTTTTGTGCAAAATTTGAGCCGCCGCTGGTTCCAAAAACTCTCTGGTTGGAAGTCTTCCACAGCGAAGTTTGAAATCGGAATTTTGACGTCTCTCTCATACGTCTTTGTCTAACACATGGGCAATGATTGATACGTAACAAATGGGTATTTAGGAATGAAAGGTTGTGTCTCCCTTAGCTTATATGTTTATGGACTGTATTAATCCGTGAAAATTTATAATACATCGAACAATAGTTTCAAACATAATTCAATTTGTATATATCTATTGAACGGAAACTGGGTTTGTAAATGGTAGTGTAAACTTTTTAAAAGTCAAAAAACATTAAATTATAGGCGATATATTTAGCATCGTTAATGTGAATAAAATGATTAGTTTAATTTGTACTATATTGAAGGAATGAAGGTAAAAGTTGATGGACATAGAAATATAAGAATTCAACTAAAGTCTCTCATTTATTTTGTAACAATATTAACTCACTTGCTAAATTAAAGTTAATATTGCATTAGTATGAGTTAATTGACTGTATTAACTCGTGATAATTTATAATAAATCGAACAATGGTTTCAAATATAATTCAATTCGTATATATCTGCTGACTGAAAACTGGGTTTGTAAATGGTAGTTTAAACTCATTTTCTATACATTAAAAGTCAAAATACATTAAATTATAGGCGACAATGTTAGCATCGTTAATGTATATAAAATTATTTGTTTAATTTGTAGTATATTGAAGGAATGATGGTAAAAGATGACAGGCATACAAAAATAAGCAATTAAAAAAATTTAGTTAAAAATAACATTTACTCTATTTATTTTGAGCCAATAATGATGCTTAAATCTACTAGTTTGCCTTGATTTTTTTTTTAAATATGTCTCAGGGGTTGAAAATTTAACACTATGCAGTACATTATTTACAATAAAATGCATCTAAATATTTAAGTAGTATTCTAGTGAAAAGAATGAGACACAAGCCTGGAAGAGGTAAATACAAAGAATTAAAAAAAATAAAAGCTCGCCTAACCGTTTCAGTTTTCCAGCCAGAACAAAAAGTAGCCAACAGCTTGGCTTTATCTAAAAAGGTTGTGTAATATATGCGCGTTTCAAAAACATTCTTAATAATTCTGACTGGCTAGACAGGAACTTTCTGCAGTCCAGCCAAAACATGATTGATTAATTATTATTCAGGCAACTATCGCAGCGGTAGTTATTAAAAATCCGGACGCCCATAATATTCTGTGGCGATTTTCAAAGATTACCGCTCTAAATTGGAAATTAGAGGTAACAGAATAAATGATAGAACACATATAGTTCTATAATCATAATGGAACAGAAGAGAACACGGACATAGTGTTCCTGTTTTGCAGAGAATTCAATTAAACGACCGCATTTATTCTGACACAAAATTAACTCGTTTGCTAGTTCAAAGTTAATATTGCATTAATATGAGTTGATTGACTGTACTGGTGCGAGATTATTCATAATAAATCGAACAATGATTTGAGACAGTTTTGTATATGTCTGTTAGATGGAAATTAGATTTTAAGTGGGGAATTTATATTCATTTTTGTTGATATTAAGAGTTGAGAAATATTAAATTATAGAAGATATTTTATCTATTTGTATATAAAAACATTCTTTTAACTATAGTATAGGCCTAAGGAGATGAAACAACCACCTGAAAACAAAAAATGTATTTCAGAAGTATTAAGGTTTTCTAAAAAAACCTGTGCACATTTTCGGCACTGTACAGGGCAGCTTAACTAACAACCCCCTAAAATCTTAAAAATATTTATTTGAAAATAAGTTTAAACTATTTTAACAGACGGGAAAATTTATTTAAACAAGTAGCGTTAGAGCGCTACCCAAAAAATTGGTAAATTTCCTTAACTCGGAACTTCACTCGTTATGAATATTTCTCTTATTAAAAATAGTAAAATGTGATGTCAATTTAGTTCCGCAAATAGTCATTTATTAACAGATATGTATATACTGTCTTTTCAAAATTTGTATTGACGCCATTGGATTCGTACCATTATTTTACAGTTTCTATCTACGTCACACTTGATATTTATACGCATAATGTAAACTACCGATGGTTGACCCACTAAGACAGACTATTTGTCTAGTCACTATTCTAAAATAAGCATATATGTAAATTCTGATAGAGCTACTAAATACCCATTCTAAAATCCACCCTCTGACAAAATTACGACTGCCTTTTCTCGCAAATATAAATTCAATATCAAGACATGGCTTTAACACCAAACCATTTGGATCAAAAGTTGACAAATAATTTATTTCAATTTGTAATTTTAATTTTTTTTTATTATGGCGAGTTTTAAACACTAACTTATGATCATTCCAAATATGTCCTCTAAATTACAAACTGTCTAATATACTTCCTGAAGTGTTCAGAAGTTTTCAGGTATTTCTTTTTATCGATTTGTTGACATTTCTGGTACCAATCGCTGACATTGAATGAAACATTAAGAAAAAACAGTTTAAATTGCAAGAAAAACACAATATATTGTAAGTGCTAAATATAGTTTGATAAAAGTAAGCTACTGCTTACAAAAGTATCGAAAAATAAAATTGTAACCGTCTTAAATATATCTAAGTAGTTGAGGTCAGGGTGTCTTTAATAATATTCTAATAACAACTTTATAACATAAATCAAAAACGTACAAACTAACAAACATTTAAAATCAATTCTTCGTTAAACAAGTGTTTCTCACTCAGTTGGATATAAGCACATTAAATACTAATTAAATTAATACTAAACATTATGTTAATTAATTTGAGCGTCAACGCTTAAATCTTTGTCAAACAGTATGGATTTCAATGATTTTAATTAAATTTATTACACTGACGTCCATTTCGTCAAGTCCTAATAACTTCCCATCTTGACATGTCTTCATGGCAACTATTTCTACTATTATTGCATAGTAGTTGCTGTATTACACAAACATAATTATGCTTCCTTTTTTTGACGTAATCAATTTCCTTATAATTGTCCCCTCGGAATCCACAAGTTTCTTCTTTTCTTGTTAAAGATGACGTTGACCTGTTACGATTCTCATATAAACGTATTTCATCATCTTTCCACTCTTCTGAAGTTTCGGAACCACATGAACTGCTTTTTTATTTGTTCTTACCTTTTTTGGTTTATTTTTCGTTTCTAGTTGCAGTTTTTCTTGATTTTCTTTCTTCTTTTGTCTTTCTTGAGCTCTCAGCTTTTTCTTTCTTCTTCGTCTTTCTTTTTATTTTCTTTTTTTAATATTATTCTTGCCATTGACTCAAGATAACTACTGATGGAATGTTTTCGTTTATTATTCTCTTTCTCTTTGTAGTTATTGGTTCTGGCCAGGTTAATATGTTTTAAAAGTCGAGATAATTTGATTAACTAGTTCAGACGAACTTTTGTATTACAATATCACTAAGAGCTTTATTTGAAATTTTGTTTGATGTAGTGTGTTAAATGACAGATAAGTAATTATCCATTTACCTACCAACCTACCTGAGGTGTAGAATTAAGTGCGAGACATGCCCATCTATAAAAAGCATGTTATGTAGGCTTTTTGTTTAAATACCCATGAACAAAATATGTCAGTTATAAATTCATAAAAGGATTCCCTTCTTCCACCCACTTTCGGATTTCCCGAGACCCAACGATTCTGGAACACTTAAAGCAATATCTTTTGAAATTAGTAAATGTCGTTTTTATTTATACATAGTACGAGATGTTAATCTGAATAGAACCAAAAGTTGACATCTATATGATCCAAAGGTTGACATAGGTGTCATCTTTTGGTTCCACATCAGTTAGAAATATAAGACTTCTTTATATCTGCATACAAAAAATCAGCATAATAAAAAGAAATGAAGAGTAACCATAAACCAAAAAACCGCCCTAGATCCAAAAGTTAACACCTCTGTCAATCTTTGGGCAACTACAGTTTTTTGGAAGCAATGATTGACACCTCTGTTTAAAAATCATAAAACCAGAATTAGCCCAGAAATAGTAAAAAAGTATATACAGATCTTAAACTGTCGAATCTCTAAGAATATGTTTATTTATTTATTTCAACGGAAAATCCATTTTTACACAAATGTATATATAATAAATTGTAATAATACATAAACATGATCTATAATAAACATTAAACAAAATTTACAGTAAAACAAAATGAAGTGAAAGAAAAACATAGTAGAATCACATAGGTTTTTGAATATCACAGTAAAGGTAGGACAGGTAATCGACGTTTAAAGGCGGTTAAACTCATACCAAAGGGATCCACACCCAAATTGTTGAATAATCGAGTTATACGTGATATAGGGCTATGGTATCCATAATTTGTGCTGTGTGCCGGTACAAAGAATAAATTACTTTTCCTAGTTCTGCGCACAGTGTTAAACTTTACATCTTGTAGTAAATCAGGACAGCAGTATATACCATTTAATAGTTTAAACATAAACATTAGGTCAGCACACAGTCTTCGCTCCCTCAAAGTCTTAATATTAAATCTGGTCATTACAATATCGATGTAGTAATTAAGTTCATTGTAAACATTAATGTTTGATTTAAATACCAGTTTACGAAGGAATCTTCGTTGAACACTCTCAAGAGCATCAATTTGGTATTGATAAAAAGGAGACCAGACTGTGGACGCATATTCAAGACCCGAACGCACTAGAGCACAATATAGTAACTTTATTGAGGAAGGAGATAAATCTGCACCATATCTAGATAGAAAGCCCAATCTTTTGAATCCCTCCTGAACAATCCTGTCAATATGACTTTTAAAGGTGAGCTGCGCATCGAATAAGTCGCCCAGGTCTCGAACCTCCAAAACCGAATTCAACATAACTTCGTTCAAAAAATAACGATTAGCATTTCCCTTACAGCGACCAAACATGATGGGGAAACATTTATTAACATTTAAGGATAGGCCATTTTTTTCTGACCATAAACATAAACCATTCAGATCGGATTGTAAATTATCAATATCAGTTTGGTTATTGATACTTTTGTATAATTTCAGATCATCGGCAAAGAGCACAAACTCAGAATGAGCCACTGCATCACCAATATCATTCACAAATAAGTTAAAAAATAAAGGGCCACAGTGAGATCCCTGTGGTACCCCTGACAATACTTGTATCTGTTTAGACATGTAATTATGAATTTTTACACACTGACTACGACCCGACAAAAAACTCGATATCCATCTTATAGCAGATTCGCTAAAACCCAAACATTTTAGTTTATGTAGAAGTAGACTGTGGTTAACCCTGTCAAACGCCTTTGAGAAATCAGTGTAGATACCGTCTACATACACTTTCCTCTCAAAGGCGTTCAACAAGTATTGTTCGTAAGTAAGTAAATTAGTCACTGTTGACTTACCCCGAGAAAAGCCATGTTGTTGCTTTATTATTAATTCTTTACATTTCCAAGTTAATTGATCTGTAATAAGTTTATCGAAAAGTTTTGGAATAACAGATTGAATAGAAATACCACGATAATTAGCAATGTCCTGTTTATTCCCCGATTTAAATATTGGTGTTAAAAAACTCGTTTTCCAATATTTTGGAAAACAACCTGATTTTAGTGAAAGGTTAAAAATATGGTGTAATGGCTTGCTCAGAGCGTAGACACAGTTCTTTACTTTATTTTACTAAAGCAGATGGAATACCATCTGGTCCAGTGGAATAACTTAGTTTTAAATTGCTAATTCCATTAAAGAGTTCAACTAAAGATACATTTAAACAATGAATATCAACTGTTCTTTTAGGTAAGTAATCAGGTAAATCAAGATCACTTTCGATATAGGTTGTTGAGAAATGTTCGGCAAACAGATTGGCCATGTCAGCGCCATTCTCCGCCGACTCATCTCCAAAAAACATTGAGTTGGGATATGCTCCAGAATTACACACGTCATGTACGTACTTCCAAAAAAATGATGGATTGTTAGAGATATTATCTTCCAGATGATTCAAGTGTTGAGTGTAACACGCGGCCTGAACAACTTTGCAACGTTCGCGTAGTACTGAAAACTCATTATAATGTGTCATCGAGTTACTTTCTTTGAATTGGCGATGGGCAATCTTTTTGTTTATTATTAGGTTGCGAAGTTCTCCAGAATACCACACAGGAAAATTTGAAGACCTGGATCGTCTCAGTGGAACAAACATATTCAATGCATTATACAGATAGTCATAAAAGACTTCAACAAGAGTATTTACATCATTACAGGTGAGCACAGAATCCCAGTCAATGCTATGAAGATAATCGTTGACCAACAAAAAATTACAGTTTTTAAAATCATAATACATAACATCATATTTTAAGTTTATATTCTGTTTAAAACATGGTACTAAAAAGTGGTATGCTGAATGATGTCTACTTGTACCCAGCAGGCAATCATCAGCTAATGAAACGAGAACCTCACAACCGCTACTATCAAATATTAAATCTAAAAAGGTATTATTAACATGGGGGAACTGGTTAAACTGTATTAAATTCAAATAAGTATAATTTGCACAAACAATATTAGCAGGCGAACCTGGAGGACAGTCCACAGTTAGGTAATCATTGTTATTCCACACACATCCCGGCAGATTAAAATCCCCACAAATCACAAACTCACTAGTTGAATATTGATCAGCTAAGTCCAAGAGAGTCCTACAATGATCATCGTATGCTTCAGACTTGGAATCAGGTGGGATGTATACTGATCCGAACACATACTTTGTACTGCCATAAGAAAGATGTACGAAGACGTGCTCCACAGTTGAGGTTCTTACTAAAATTCTCCTTGGCTTCAGGTCTTTACGTACTGCAATAAGTGTACCACCTCCTCGTTTTTTTGGGGAGGTGTTTGGGTTTCTGTCACACCGAAAAACATCAAAGTCTTTAAAGCCCAATTCTGCATCACTATGTTCACAAGACAACCAAGTCTCCACCAATATCACTAGGTCGTAGGCACATACATTTACAGCCATCCCAAGCTCATGCAGCTTAGTGCGAGCTCCACCTACATTCTGAAAGTAGCAATATATATTATCATTCAAATAAATTAACGTTACCTTAGCTATAAAACGATAACTTCACCATTATTCTTAACAAAAATCTTAAGAAACAGTAAACATCTAAAACGGTGTGTTCACAACTACAAATAACTTTCAGCCATATTTGGTTGGTTCTTTCTTTCAACCTCTGTTTTGGTGATAAATTTATTATATTTCTTAATTTTAATAATTCATTTCATAAAGTCATTTTTACACTCATTTTTAAAATAGCCATTCTATACCACCATATACTATACTATCACTTTTAATTTTCCTAAAAAAAATAATTTCAATTAAATAAGAAAAATTCTTTGGTTGATTTTTTAACGTTTTATTTGGTTCACAATTTGACTAGTTCATCTCTGTATTACTTTTGATACTCCCACATAATTTGAAATTAATCTAGTAGGTAGTTGTTTCATCCTGTTTTCATGCCGATTTTTTTATTATTTTATTAGGCCACCATCTTGAATTAAAACCAAATAATACCAGTTCACTTCTATGTAACACTTGATTTTTGTGTAAAATTTAGGGTAATTTGGATAATTAGTTTTTAATTTACTTCCGAAGAAGATTAAGAAATGTACACGAAAAAATCCAAAGGCAAAAGACTTAAGTTACAATGCAAAAATGGATATTCATAATGCAATTTATGATTTTTACACGTCAAAGACTAATATAATCCTTCAGAAACTTTTTAATATTATAGACTAAAAAATATCATCATCGCTTAAAAAGTCCTCATCTTCTTTGTCGTCCTCAAATCGCGCAATGATCATTGGTGCTATTTCGACATCTAGAACTCGTTCTCGATTCCACCCATCCCATATTAATTTCTCCGTGTGTTCCACAGATTTCTTCCAGTACTCTAAAATTTAATGAATCTTGCCAAACAATTTGCACTTCATCTGATGTAAGAGCATCGTTCACTTGTTTTTCGTAATATGATTTTGCCCCAGCCCATATTAATTCTATTGCGTTAAACTGGCAATGGTATGGCGGCAGTCGTAAAACCTCAGGTCCATTTTCCCGTAATATTTCATCTACGGCATATATTGTTGGTTTTTTAATAGATTTTCCCATTAAAAGAAGTTCTAGTTTCAGCATATTGGATAAAGGATTTTGTTTTTGTTTTATTAGCCAGTCATAAATATTACTTTTCTGCCAGGATGATGGAGGTTGTTTATTTAAGATTCTTGAATGATAAGATGCATTGTCCAGAATGATTAAAGATGGGGCATCTAAATTTAAAATCAGTTGTTCTTTTAACCACTTTTCAAACAGTTCACAGTTCATATTATCATGGTAGTCCATACATTTGGATGTTGAAGAAAACAGTAAACTTGCACCTGGGAGAAATCCTGTTGAAGAACCTGCATGCAAAATGATGAACCGTTTTCCCGTCCCAGATCCCTTTTTTCTCTTAACACTTTTTACAGACTCGTCCTGCCAAGATTTCGAACCACTTCCATTAGAAAATATCCAAGTCTCGTCTAAAAATACCACTTTTCTAAATTTTGAATTAACATTTTCCGTGTATTTCTTTAAAAACTAGATACGCTGACTTACTATATGTGGCAACTCGCATAAAAATCTTCGATTACAGTACTTTTTATATCAAAAACCCAACATTTCTATTAATTTTGACAATCATTTTAGTCAAATTTCCAATGTGTCTCGATTTTTTAAAGCTTTTTTTAAAAGTTGAAGGGTTATATTCGGTAGTAAATTATGCTTTTTTTTTTTCATGCACCTTATACCGATTCCCAGAGCTTGTGCTACTGTCTCCTGGATATTGGCCGGTGAATTTTCATTTTGTAATATTTTATTAGATTTAATACCATTTTTTTTGCTTGTGGATGCAAAAAACCCGAAAATTGTTTTCTATTACTCATTTTGTCACTGACTTGTCAATCTGACTTTGAAGTGACATCGCTCAAAGATTTTTGCAACTGCTGGTATTTATATGTTTATCCTCTTTTTTCATATAAAAATATCATAGGTCTATCAATTCATCGTCCTGATTTTATGCGGAGGATATGATTACACGTTATAAAAGAAAAACAAACTTAAAAAGTTTTTCGTTGATAAATCGTATGACCCACACGATAACACTGCTTTTGACTATATCCGCAAATTGGCAGACGGAACGACGACTGAAATACCCACTGAATTGAGAAAACATGTTTTTGGTCATCTAGAAAACCTAAGACTTGAAGCTATGTAAAACCTTGGAGGGGGATTTTTTTCACAATTACAAACAAGTTATTTAGCCGCCAAGTTGTTTTTGGCAATTTTAAATTTGTACGACAATTTTACATTACATTTACATTCATTTATATGTCACACTTCAAACTTGCACAATATTCGAAATCAATCAATAAAAAGTAATTTTTTCAGGCTGATTTTTTTAATGTTTTATGAAGCCGTCATTTTGTTACGTCATCTTGAATTCGTATTAACTTTCTACCAGTTGACTTCTATGTAATATCCGATTTTTGTGCAAAATTTGAGGTAAATTAGATAAGTAATTTTTTAGTAATAATTTTTTTAATATTTCACTAGGCCGCTATTTGTTTCACCATTTTAGTTTCATACTATAATTTTACCCGTTGATTTCTAGTCATACTTGATTTTTGTGCAAAATTTCAGGTAAACTGGATACGTAGTTTTTTAGTAATAATTTTTTTAACATTTCACTAGGCCGCCATTTTGTTTCTCCATTTTGATTTCGCACCAAATTTTTTCCACTTGATTTTTACGTAGTACTTGATTTCTGTGCAAAATTTCAGATAAATTGGAAAAGTTGTTTTTTGGCAATAATTTTTTTAACATATCACTTATAACCCTTGATTTTTTACCAAAATTTTTATTTTTCTTTGCATATGAAATGAATTTTACAGAGGGATACTTTAAAGGATCGAAACAGCTTCCTAAAAACAAAATTAAAGTTTAGAAGTTTCGTTTTTTTTTTAGAAACTTAATATTGTATCATGTCAAATTTATTATATTTGCTGCATATAAACCTTATTTGAGGAAACCATTGACGTACATACGTATACTATAAGGGAGTACTATTTTTTCCAAAACACATTTTTTCTCTAGTTCTGTAAATTTATTAAAACTATTTAATAACCGATTCGTTCTGTTCTGGATGATGATGAGAATTTTAGTTCTTAGTAGTATGTTTTCTATATCTCAAATGTCGTAAGAGTCTGATAGCTAAGGATAATATTTAAGCGTGTAACTGGCTGAATACGATTTTCCAAACGTATCATATTCGAATAAATCTGACATAGGCTTAAAAATCCAGCGCAAATATATATAAAATTAAAAAAAAACGAACTCTTATATTTTGTTTTCTTCAAATTATTACAATTTCGGTACATCAATCAGCCAACAGATAAGCTAAAGTATTAGAAAGGGAAGGGGAAGTATTAGAAAGGGAAGCAATTTTTAGAAACTCACCCATTTGTAATGTAATTCGATTCTTTGATCATTTTTTGCAAATTCGTCAATGACGTCATCATAAAAACGTCAATGCTCGGACATATTTTGGAGAAGTTTATTTTCAATTGACAACAGCGATGTATGCCACAGTGTCTCCTGCCCCGTTGAATTTCTCACGAAATTTTTTATACGTTTAAGTCTTAAAAAATTGCGTTCTACTGATGAACTTGTGGCAGGTATTGTCAATACTAATTCACACAATTTCGACACATCGGTGTAGGCATCTTCCAGCTCCTTGTCTTTTAAAAATTGCATTAGTTCCTTAGCGTTATTTTTTGCGCTAATATCATCAGTTTCGTAAATCACCTTTAGTTCAGATCGCAGTAACACTCGGTCTAAGAACTGGCCATAATGAAGAAGAAGAGATTTAAACGTATCTTCTGAAAAAGTTTTTCCTTTAAATGCGTCAAAATTGCAGAGCTCTAGAAATTTAAAATCATTTAAACCGTTAAATCTATAGTTTATTTGTTGCTGAATTTGATCAATTATTTCATAAAAGAGGCGTCTGTACATTTAACGTAATCGTTTTCTCCCAAAATAGGTCAAAGTCATCTCTTTTTTGGCTTAACATGAACGTAAAATCATCCACTTTTTTTAGGCAAAAAGCAATATCATTTGTTTCAGTTTTTATTTTATTAAAAACATTGTCCGAGAATAAAAATATTTCTGAAAATATGTTCAACAAATAATTAAAATTAAAATCTCCTTTCAAACGGTCCAAAAACCCCCTCGAACTATTTATTGCTTCTGAGTCCCACGTTTCGTTATTTTCTATTATATTCTCAAATAGTTCAATCAGTGATTCACGATTTTCAGATATTGTTAACACAAGTCTTCCATTATAGTTCTACCTAGCAGGAGCTACTTTGTGCAATCGTTTATAAAGAATGGAGTCTAAAGCTTGTGTACGTTTTGTTGACTTGGAAAAAAAAGCAGCTATGCCACTTAAAGTAACGAAAAATACTTTACACTCTTTAACGTGATTGATGGACTAGGATAAAAGTAAATTTAATTTATGAGCAAAACAATGGACAAACACAGCACTTGGGAAAGATTCTCGAACTTTAGCTTGCAGCCCCTAATTGTTCTGCCATCACTGCAGCTCCATCATAGCTTTGAACAACTAATTTTTTCTTTCCATTAATTTTTTTAGTAACGTTATAAACTACGGTATACAATGCATCTGCTGTACGATTTTCAGACACATTCTTAAAAACTAAAAATGGCTCTTGAATACTTTTCTATTTCGTCTGTTTTAACGTAGCGTACGACTATAGATAATTGGCTAAAATTAGTGATATCAGTTGTTTCGTCCAGAACAATAGCAATGAACCGCGCCTCGCCAATCTCCTGCTTAATTCTTTTTAGAATAATAGTTGCAACAGCGGAAACTAAATCATTTTGCATTCGATTCTACTTTCCGCGAAAAACGATAGACTGCTCTAAATGATTTTTTAAGCAATCATAATATTTAGCCATTAAACTAAGTAAATCTTGAAAATTTCCTCTATTTGAAGAAACCCTTGTTTCGTCATGACCTCTAAATTCCAATTCGTGCTGTCCGAGAAAACAAACAACATCGATAAGTCTTTTTTTAATATTTGCATATTTTTATCGACTAGTTCATTGTATTGGCGGTGATTAATTTCCAACTGTTTATTAAGGGTGTGTTCAATTCTGGTTTTGCCGAAGACTTTTTCTTTTATGACGGCCTGCAAATGCGCTTTGGACATAATGTGTCTTTTTACAGCTTAATGGAAATTGTTTAAATCGGAAAAACCAGTTTTATTCCAGAGACCTTTTTCATTTTCAAAAAGTAAACATGGCCAACAAAGTAATTTACTTATATTTTTACACCCTGTTAGCCATTTAAACTGTTCCTATTGTTTTCCCGGATAAAAATGTCTAATACTGTTTTTCATTTTTATGGTTAAAGTTTTCATAGGCGGTTTTGCCCTTCCTTTGGAAATTATTTAAAGCTTATCAGCGAAGTTTAAGGTTGAAATTCCCTTTAAGACACACACACACATTCACACACACTCTTCTTACTAAATTCTCCAACATTTTCAACGTTATTACCGACAGCCGAAGTTGACGGAATTTATTGTCATCACACAGCACACGGATAGCCTTTCAAACAAAGAACCTACTCCAACGATAGCTTCTGCCCTCACTTAAAGCAGAGGACCGAAATGCAAAAATTGCAAACAGCCGTTGGAAAATTCAATAACCTCTGGCTCGATTCACAGGAAATCAAGCATTCCGGACTTGGCTGCAGAGAAGCTAGCGGCCCGCATAGGTTCTATTTGATTTCTATTGTGGCTGGGTCGGAGTCAAGGCCTCATTTATTACGGGCTTGATAATTAAGATAATATTTTAGCATGTTTAATATAAACTACATTAATGGTTTCCTATTTCAAAAATTACATTTTAGAAGATGTTTTGTAATTTTTTTTTGGGAAGCACTGCTTGGGCACAAGAGAGCGCCAACATATTGTTTCTGTTAGTCGGCGAACTCAATTAAAGGTTCGCCTATATATTGATATAAAATTAGCTTGCTTGCTATTTTAAAGATAATATTGCATTAGTATGAGCTGATTGACTGTGTTAGTTGGAAACTGGGTTCGTAACTGGTAATTTAAAATGATTTTGTGTACTCTAAAAGCCAAAAAAAATATTGTCGATATATTAAGTGGGAAATAAATCACACTTGCACCGTTAATGTAAATAAAATTATTTGTTTAATTCATATCATATATTATATTATATTGCAGGAAAAATTTTTGGTGATAAAAAAAGTCATTTTAAGTTAATAATAGGTACTTGTTTACCCAAGCTCTCAGCCGAAAGCTTTTTTCGGTTTGTGCATATTTCTCTGGACTTTATTTATTCTCTACTATATTTATTCTGTGCCAATAAGAATGCTTAAATCTATTAGATTGGTTTGGTTTTTTTTAATACAATATCACAGGGGTTAGAAATTTGACACTACGTATTATATTTACTATAAAAAGCACCTAAATATATAAGTAGTATTCGATTAAAATTATTGAGACACAAACCTTGAATAGGTAAATGTCGTAAGGTACCGTTATCTTTCCTTTATACAAAACATTTGAAATTGGAATAGTATCATCTGATTCTGATAGCTCAGGCTAATATTTAGGGACAAATGAAACTATTCATAAAAATGCGACAAATGTATTTATTTCTGGTTTAATCATTGAATCAGAACTGGCTGAATACGGTTTTCCAAATGTATCATATTCAATATAATAACTTTCAAAATCCAGCGCTTCGCAAATGTATCAAGGAAACAAACACACTTTTATATTTCGATTTTCTTTCAATTTTCAATTCATTTCGGCAGAAAAATCACTCAACAGATTAGCTAAATTATTAGAATTCAGCTTCTGCTAAAAAGAAAACAACGGCTAGAAAGATTGTGACATTAACATTCTTAATTCTAACTGATCAGACGGAAACTGTCTGCAGATCAGCAAAAACATGATCGATTAAGCCCGTTCAGCTAACTAACGCGGAAGTAATTAACTAAAGGATGATTAACGACCATAATATTCATTTGCAATTTTCAAAGGACATCGCTTTAAATTGGAAATTAAAGGGAACAAAATGAATGATATGACTATATAATAAGACGCAAGAGACTTCCGATTGAGAGTTTCTGTCTTTCCGTTAATTCATTTAGAAGACCTCTTATTTTGACACGAGATTAACTTGCTTGCTAGTCCAAAGTTAATGTTAGTGCATTAGTGGGACTTGAAAAACTATATTGACGTGAAAACATTTGTAATACACTGACATGCTAAAAAGTGATCTAAATATTTAGGTAAATTTTGAACGCCTTATCGCATTTTGCTGCGCTTTACATCAGTCAAAAGGAAGTTTCATATACAGTAATTCTGCATTTCTGTTTTTATCAACTTGTTTCATTGTTTTTATATACTGGGTGTAATACGAATTAATGTTTTTCGCAAATTGTTGAAACTCCCAGTAGAATAACGTAACTTCAGAAAAGCAGTAAATCGTAGTTTATAATTTAAACCTACCTTTTAGGATTATTTTGGCTTTAGGTTCGTTTCTCTATCTCTATTTTTAAAGGAGATACAATGTGTAACGTAAAACATTGCATTTTTACCATATTACCCATACAGACTTACAAGTCTTCAAAAAGATCAGTAGCCTTGGAAATTAAAACTGTCAGAAGGCCATTTGTGTTTTGTTAACTGAGTTCAATAAAATCTATGTATCTTAAATGAAACAATCTTTTTTTACAAAAATGTAACCTTTTATTTAAGAGTAAATAAATAAAGATTAATTACAAATCCCAGCCTAGGACTAAAAAATTAATAACTAATATCTGGTATTTCCACCTCTAGCTCTAATTACTGATTCTACACGCCTTGACATACTTCTTATTAACCGTCCAATAGCCTCTTATGGAATATTGTACCACTCTTCTACAAGCGCAATGCCAAGTTCTTTCAAATTATGTGGCACACGAGGTCATTTTTTTAAGCATTGCCCCAGTTGGTTTTATAAATGTTCTATTGAGTTTGAGTCGGGGTTTCTCACAGGCCATGGTAAAGGTTCTAACCATTATTATCCAAATACTCAGTTACAATATGCGCAACGTGGAGTCGCCATTGTCATGCATACAAATAAAGTCTTGGCCTATAAGGTGGACAGACGGAACAACATACTGCTCTAGTACGTCGATATACTCCTGAGCATTTAAAGAATTTCTTGGTAGCACGCAAAGTTTTGTACGACGATCTATAGAAATCCCTCCCCATACCATCATTGAACCACCCCCTAAATTTTTCTTTTTCTATAAACATTTCTTTTTCGTATTATTCCTCAGGCCGTCTCCAAACTTTCTGTCTTCCATCGGATGATTTCAAACAGAAGCGTGACTGGTCAGAAAATAAAACCGGACCACTGATCCCTGTCCCACTGTACCTGCTCATTAGCGAAATTCAAGCGAGTCCTTCCATGTTCGCCAAGCAATTTTGGACCGGTCGCTCGAATCCTTGCTTAAAACCCTACTTCTTTTAAACTTCGACGGGCGGTGTAGTCACTTTTGTAGGCGTCGGTCATCGTTGCGCTCTGAAATCGATTCCTGGTTGCTTCAAGGACATAAACCTGTTATCAGTATTTGTGGTGCATCTAGGATGAGCAGACCCGATCCATTTTGTGCACTGCCCAGTTTCAAGAAACATTTGTCTTGCTCTTCTAGCTGTCGCTTCTGGTATACCCACTTTTCTGGCAGCATAACTAACACTATTGCGTTCACTACTAAAGTAATAATTTTGGCTACATTCCCTGGAGTAACTTGTCTAGCCATTATAACTATTGGATACAAGTTTGAAAGGCGCAGATTTTATTATTTAATAATTTGACATCTATTTGACATTTCGAGATACATCAACAAAACACAAATAGCCTTCTGACAGTTTCAATTTCCAAGGCTACTAAATCTTTCTGAAGACTTGTGAGTCTGTATGGATAATATGGTAAAAATGCAATATTTTACGTTAAACATTGTATCTGCTTTAAAAATAAAGAAAAAGCAATGAATGAAAAACCGAATTAATGTTAAAAGGCAGGTGTAAATTATGAACTACGATTTATTATTTTGCTTTAGTTACGTTATTCTACAGGCTGTTCCAAAAATTTGCCAAAAAAACATTGCTTCATATTACACCTTATATATAAAAACAATGGAATAAGCTGACAAAAACAGAAATGCAGAATTCGTCGCTTTTTTTGCATGTCAGTGTAAAGACCATAATGGTTTCAAACTGTCGTAATATCACATTTTTTGCCAAAATTAACCAAATTCTACAAGTAAAATTAGGCCAAAATAAAGACAAATGAATTCTCTATGTATTTACATGCACTAGACATTGGAAACAGGCCTAGAACTCATCTTCTAGAGCTTCGAACCAAATCGAATAACATACGTAACCACACCTAATCTAGAAAATTCGATGGAAACATTCCATCCAATCATTTCAAAGCATTCAGGTCTTTCAGCCAATCAGATTCAACCACGCTACAATCCGATTGGTCTGATCGATTCTAGAAATTCTATAAGTATAAAAATTAATTGAAAATATTTCTAATCAAAATAATTTAATGAAATTTTGTACAAATAATCTCTAGTATATGCGCTTCACGCTCATATAAAAATATTTACGAAAATATCATTATTTCTACCTAAAATTCAACGTTAAAAAATTTCTCAAAATCTAAAAACTAATTATTTTACAAAACTTTTGACATCACCTAAAAGGCCTTATCAAACCACACATTTCAGTAAAAGAATGATTAAAATCCGTTGAGAAACAACAGAGAAAATTAACTTTAAAGGAAAAAAATCAAAAAATCAAGTTCGTTAAATTTTAATTTTTCAATTTCAATCTTAAATAAAATTTTTTCTAAACCAGACAGACAAGTGCCGTAAGGACTAGTCGAAAGAGACCCCTTAGGGCCACCTTGTATCAAAATTTGAAGAAGAAATATTAACAATTGACAAAATTATGAACAAAAGAAGATAGGCGTCGCAGATGCCACTCCTGAAAAAGGACGCTACGTCCGTAGCGCCTAAACGCGACGTCGGACGAAAAAAGTCACTAGACAAAAAAGTTTCCCAATGAATTAAACTACAACATATCAAATTTTCAAGGAAATAGGAAAATTTTTGCGAACAAAATTTTTCACTTTTTTGGACTTAGTCAAAATTTTGGATAAACAAAAAATCAAATTAAAGGTATCAACTTGGGACCTTCACAGGATGAAAGCCCTTGCAAAAAGAAGAGTTTCATGTAATAAAACCTTTTTGGAAAAAACAACTAGAAAACCAGGAAATCGACGTTGGAAGTAATGCACTAGGACCTGGTAAAAATGTCCAATATCTATAAAACGACTGATAGAAAAAATCTGATTTTTTACAGGAATAAATATTAACTAAAGAACTATCGTTTAACAAAGTTTTAAGGCTGTACGAATTTTTTAATTTCAAAAAGAAAAAAGTTGTAATAAAAATTCTAGGGAAAAATCCCAAACTGAGAAAATTCTCAAAAACAAAGATCCCACGGGACTTTAAAGTTTCCCGGGAGATGCTCCTTCAAGAAAATCTTATTCGAAAATGAACAGAAAATGCACCAGTTTCGTTCACGGGACTCCGCCCACAATCAACAGGATTGGTCCAGAGCGTGCAAAAGGGTGCCGCCGTGACGTCAAACTTCGATTAATATAAATATAGACAGATTTTTGTTTCGAAAGCATTCGATCATCTCTTAACGAACAGTATACGTGTCAAACTCCTGTGTGAAATAAGCTTATATTCATATACCCTCCTAAGCGTCGGAAGCAGTGTTAATAGTGCGTTTCTTTTTGTCATTCTGAGTGATACAGCCGAAGCCTACTAGAGGAACCTTGCACTTTGTTCCCAACGTTGGATTGCGCCGGATCTTAGCTTCGAAAAGTTCCATTGCACTAAGGTTCTTAGTAGAGCTCTGATTGTGAAGATCGTCCTCGGGTCTTAAATCTGGTTCTCTTGATTTATGGCCTAGTAGGAGGCATCTGGAAGAAACATAACTGGCTGTCTAAATTGCGCGAGGAAAAAGTTGTAAGTTGCTTTGCCTCTGGTCTCCTTCTCCTCTAAGCGTTCTCCAAGCTCAGTTTTTCTCCAGATCAAGTTTCCATTCTTTGCTCAAAACCTTAGCCTAACTAGTGTTCAAGTGTTAAAGTTAAAACTCTGTAACTTCTGGCATAAAATTATCACTCATTTTTCAAAACGCAGACCTGTTTACCTTTGCTTATTTTGGGAAATTTTGAATTTGCTTATCACTCTAAATTTTAACGAATTGCTCACTGATTTTTCAACATTTTTATAACTTATAAATTTTAATTACCGATTTTTGACTGCAAACTTTTACTATCTTGTAACATTGTATATTTTATTTGATTTGTATTTTATGATCTACCCTTAATTGGGCGAATCATATTTTTGTAAAATTACTGATTGTGACAAACCTGATTTTGATATTCTCTTGTAACTAAACTTAATTGTTTAAACAAATTGTAAATAATAATTACTTGATCTTGTAATTAGGTAAGATAGGATCCTAGCATTAAGTACGCTTGGTGAATCCGATCTCTTTTAAAACTTAACGATCCCTCCAGAGACATAGCATGTCAGTTCCTGAAGTTCTCAATCTCTCTTAAGTGTAGAGGATTGTTTATTCTAAGGAACACTTAGCAAAACCGTGCATTTGATCTTGACTAAAATTTGATTTGATTTGATATATATATATATTCGTGATTTTTGTATATATTATATAAGATATCATAAACTTTAACTTTAACAAAATATTAATTTTAATTTTTATTTTTAAATATTAAAAATATAACAACATTTTCGCGTCTAATATCCCAAGCGGCGTGACCCGAGTGGACTATTAGATAGGGGCTCTTGGCAAGCTTGAAAAGAATATCTTTTTGAGTTTTGATTTTAATTTTTATTTTGAAAATATCATTTTGATTTTTAATTTTTAAATAGCTTTGCCAACTTATTAAATAAGACTAAGATTTTACTGATTTTGACATTATTAATAATAATAAATAAACTAAATTTTAGTGTAAATAAAAAGATATTCATTTAGTTAGTTCTACTAGGTTAAGTATTATTGTAATTTGATACTAAAGTTGTAACTTAAAAAGGATTTACTGAGCAGTCACAGTGTTATTCTGATTATTATAAACAATAACAAATACGAGAGATTTGTTGTTATCTATTTTGACTCTATCGATTTTGAAAAGTGAGCAAAAAGACAGTTTTAGTAATTGTGGTCAATTACTATTTGTATGGACAAATACTGTTGAGCGAACTTTGAATAAATCTCAACGTTGAATAATCATAAGCAATAAACTATAAACTTAAAGAGACAAAGTATCTCCACGAACACTTATAGTGACAGTGCGTAGTGCTTTCTTAAACGTTTCGACTTAAGTTCGAAAGGTGAAATTTTTAGTGGTGTAAGGACTTGGAAAAGCCTACACACGGCCAAGGCCATATTATTTAGGAGTTTATAAGTAAATAAAATCCTTACGATTTTTTGTAAACAAAAAACTTAGACTTAGGGATAGGACTCCACTCGGGTGACGTTACTTTAGTTTTAAGTGACTTTCCCCCGACTGACGCCCGTTGCTCCCTCATTTGTTTTGTTCGGAATATCCGAACTTTGATTTTTCACTAAATTGATTTTTTAAAACCTGACTACCAATGGCTACTCCAACTTCTGAAGTAGTTCCCAAGGGAGGTAGTTCAGAGATCCATTCGCCCAGCAACACCGTCCCCCTTTTTGAGCAATCGCTCACTCTAACTCCTGGCGAGGGGAACGAACATTCAAAAATTCCCCGGGTGAGTGGTGGGTGCCCGGCAGGCTTACCAAGCTTGCCTTTCAATGCCCCTGAGTACTATGACAACCATGACCAATCCTTTTCCTATTTAGTAGATACATTTGCCGGAGCATCCTACATGGAGGACATCTCCATGGAGGTACCCCGAAAAAGAGAGTATCAACACGATTCCTCTTACATAAATAATAAATTCAAATCTGATAATGAATTAAATAAAAATAACAAACCAGATGAAACCCTGTTGCTCGATAGTAGCCGAAAGCGCGAATCTCTGCATACTATATATGCTGACAGTTCGTTGGAATTTAGAAAACAAAATAAGAACAAAACTTATTCATTATTTGAGTTGGATTTCTCTCCTGACCGTCAGAGTCTGGGTGGGAAATCAGAAGTCGACCTCCTTTCTATATGCGAGGGCGGCGACAGGGCAATTCACAAAAAACAATAGGACCGCAGTGTTCTCGTTGCGAACAAGTCGTACTCAAAAAATTATTTAATTTCCCACCGAACATAGCTGATCCTTGATAGGTTTCCCCACCAGGGATGCCATGTTCTCGTATGGGCGTGGTTGTATTCAAAAAATTATTTATTTTTGTCTGGAACACTCCTGATGAGTTTCCCCACCAGGGATGCCATGTTCTTGAACGGCATGAGTTGTACTCAAAAAATATTTTATATTTTTGTGGGAACACGGACAATCCTGATGAGATTCCCCATCGAGAATGCCATGTTCTACCAGGCGTACGAATGTATTCGAATCTATTCGATTTAGGGGCGGAGCCACAGCCTTCTTTTTTCTTTGATCCCCTGCGGGGACGCTGTGCTCAAGTTCTTCGTCTGTGAACAGCGAGTACATACTACTTGCTCTTTGTCCTGTAGCTTGTGTATTTTTTATTAATACGGACCTGCGGTCCAGTCTAGTTTTTTGTTTGTTAAAGTCGTCGCCTTCGCAGATGGACGAAAGGTCAACGTTTGATTTCCCACCCTGACTCTGTCGAGTAGGAGAGAAATCCAATTCAAATAGTGATGATGTTTTTCTATTCTTTGAGGCTTTCTTAATCTCTAACGAACTGTCTTCGAAGAGAGTTAGCAAAGAATCGCGCGAACGGTTGTTATCAAGCAACATTGTTTGATTCTGTTCTTTTTCTTTATAGAATTTATCTTTAATGGAAGATGAATTATATTGACATTCTCTTCCTCGGGGCACCTCCATGGAGATGTCCTCCATGTAGGATGCTCCGGCGAATGTGTCTATTAGATATGTCTTAAAGGATTGGTCATGGTTTTCGTAATAGTCAGGGGCATTTGAAGGCAAGCTTGGCAAGCTTGCCAGGCACCCACCACTCACCCGGGGAATTTCAGAATGTTCGTTCCCCTCGCCAGGAGCTAGAGTGAGCGATTGCTCAAAAAGGGGGACGGTGTTGCTGGGCGAATGGATCTCTGATCTACCTCCCTTGGGAACTACTCCAGAAGTTGAAGTAGCCATTGGTAGTCAGGTTTTAAAAAAAAATTTAGTGAAAAATCAAAGTTCGGATATTCCGAACAAAACAAATGAGGGAGCAACGGGCGTCAGTCGGGGGAAAGTCACTTAAAACTAAAGTAACGTCACCCGAGTGGAGTCCTATCCCTAAGTCTAAGTTTATTTGTTTACAAAAAATCGTAAGGATTTAATTTACTTAAAAACTCCTATAAATTATGGCCTTGGCCGTGTGTAGGCTTTGCTAAGTCCTTACACCACTAAATATTCCACCTTTCGATCTTAAGTCGAAACGTTTAAGAAAGCACTACGCACTGTCACTATAAGTGTCTATGTAGATACTTTAATGCTTTTAGTTTATAGTTTATTGTTTATGTTCATTCAATGTTGATATTTTTTCAAAGTTCGCTCAACAGTATTTGTCCATACAAATAGTAATTGACCACAATTACTAACACTGTCTTTTTGCTCACTTATCAAAGTCAATAGAGTCAAAATAGATAATAACAAATCTCTCGTATCTGTTATTGTTTACATCAATTAGAATAACACTGTGACTGCTCAGTAAAATCTTTTTATGTTACAACTTTAGTATCAAATTACAATTTTACTTAACCTAGTCGAACTAACTAAGTGAATATCTTTTGTTATTTAATTAAAATTAACACTTTATTTATTTATGATAGTAAAATCAAAATGATCACTGTTTTAAAATTAGCAAAGTAGGTAAAATAAAAATGATATTTTTTTTTTTAAACAAAAAATTAAAAATTTGGAAAAACTCAAAAAGATATTCTTTTCAAGCTTGCCTTTTCCCTAATCTAATAGTCCACTCGGGTCACGCCGCTTGGGATATTAGACGCGAAAATGTTTATATTATATTAATAATATTAATAGATTAATAATAAAATTATTAAAGTTAAAGTTTATACTTTTATGATAGCAGTAAATAAGTTATGAATATTTACACAGTTAAAAATATATATATCGATCAAATCAATTAAAAAATGCACGGTTTTTGCTAATTGTTCCTTATAATAAACAATCCTCTACACTTAAGAGAGATTGAAAACTTCAGGAACTGACGTGCTGTTTCTCTGGAGGGAATCTTTAAGTTTAGTTAAGAACGGATTCACCAAGCGTACTTAATGCTAGGATCCTATCTTACCTATTACAAGATCAAGTAAATAATATTTACAATTTGTTTAAACAATTAAGTTTATGTTAAATCAGAAAATGTCAAAATCGGTTTGTCACAATCAGTAAATGTTTACAAAAATATGATTCGCCCAATTAAGGGTAGATCATAAAATACAAATCAAATAATACAAATGTTACAAGATAATCAAATATTATTATGCAGTCAAAATTTGGTAAATTAAAATTTATAAGTTTTTTTTTAAAAAATGTTATGTGAGCAATTCGTTAAAAATTTAGAGTGAAATGAGCAATTCAAATTTCCCAAAATAAGCAAAGAACGGTAAACAGGTTTACGTTTAAAAAGAAAAAAATGAGTGATAATTTATGCCAGAAGTTACAGAGTTTTAACTTTAACACTTGAACACTAGTTAGCTAAGGTTTGAGCAAAGACTGGAAACTTGATCTGGAGAAACTGAGCTTGGAGAACGCTTAGAGGAGAAGGAGACCCAGAGTAAACAACTTTACCTATTTCTTCCTCGCGGAATTTATAACAGCCAGTATTATCTCTTCCAGATGCCTCCTACTAGGCCATAAATCAAGAGAACCAGATTTAAGACCCGAGGACGATCTTCACAATCAGAGCTCTACTAAGAACCTTAGTGCAATGGAACTTTTCAAGCAAAGATCCGGCGCATTCCAACGATGGGAACAAAGTGCAAGGTTCCTCTAGTTGTCTTCGGCTGTATCACTCAGAATGACAGAAAGAAACGCACTAATAACACTGCTTCCGACGCTTAGGAGGGTATATGAATATATGCTATCACTCACGAGTTTGACACGTAAACTGTACGGTAGGAGAAGATCGAATTCTTTCGAAACAAAAATCTGGCTATATTTATACTAATCGAAGTTTGACGTCACGGCGACACCCTTTTGCACGCTCTGGACCAATCCTGTGGATTGTGGGCGGAGTCCCGTGAACGAAACTGGTGCATTTTCTGTTCACTTTCGAACAAGATTTTATTGAGGACACATCTCCCTGGAAACTTTAAAGTCCCGTGGGATCCGTATTTTTGAGTTTTTTCTCAGTTTGGGATTTTTCCCTAGAATAGTATCACTTTATACGTATTCTAGCCAAGTTTCAGATTTTTATTACAACCTTTTTCTTTTTGAAAATAAAAAATTCGTATAGCCTTAAAACTTTGTTAAACGATAGTTCTTTAGTTAATATTTAATCCTGTGAAAAATCAGATTTTTTCTATTAGTCGTTTTATAGATATTGGACATTTTCACCAGGTCCTGGTGCATTACTTCCAACGTCGATTTCTGGTTTTTCTAGTGGTTTTTTCTAAAAATGTTTTATTATATAAAACTCTTCTTTTTGCATGGGCTTTCATCCTGTGTGTTCGCAAAAATTTTCCTATTTCCTTGAAAATTTGATATGTTGTAGTTTGAATCATTTGGAATCTTTTTTGTCTAGTGACTTTTTTACGTCCGACGTCGCGTTTAGGCGCTACGGACGTGGCGTCCTTTTCCAGGAGTGGCATCTGCGACGCCTATCTTCTTTTGTTCATAATTTCTGTATTTCTTGATATATCCTTTTGAAATTTGGGTACAAGGTGGCCCTAAGGGGTCTCTTTCGACTAGTCCTTACGGCACTTGTCTGTCTGGTTTAGAAAAAATTTTATTTAAGATTGAAATTGAAAAATTGAAATTTAACGAACTCTGATTTTTGAATTTTTTCCTTTAATGCTAATTTTCTCTGTTGTTTATGAACGGATTTTAATCATTCTTTTACTGAAATGTAGGATTTGATTAGGCCTTTTTGGGGATGTTTAAAGTTTTGTAAAATAATTAGTTTTTAGATTTTGAAAAATTTTTAACTTTGAATTTTAGATAGAAATAATAATGTTTTTGTAAAGATTTTTATATGAGCGTGAAGCGCATATACTAGAGATCATTTGTACAAAGTTTCATTTTGAAATTTTTATTAGAACTATTTTTAATTAATTAATTTACTTATAGAATTTCTAGAATCGAACAAACCAATCCGATTGCAGCGTGGGTAAATCTGATTGGCTGGAAGACTTGAATGCTTTAATTCTATTGGATGGAATGTTTCTATCGAATTTTCTAGATTAGGTGTGGCTACGTTTATTATTCGATTTGGTTCGATGCTCTAGAAGATGATTTCTAGGCCGGTTTCCAATGTCTAATGCATGTAAATACATAGGGAATTCATTTATCTTTATTTTGGCCTAATTTTACTTGTAGAATTTGGTTAATTTTGGCAAAAAATGTGATATTACGACAGCAGGTCTTTACATAACAAAAAACAGACTACAGGACAAAGAGCAAGTAGTGTGTACTCGCTGTTCGATGAGGTGGAAATGGAGCACAGAGTCCCCGCAGGGGATCAAAGCAAAAAGAAGGCTGTGGCTCCGCCCCTAAATCGAACAGATTCGAATACATTCGAACGCCAGGTAGAACATGGCATTCCTGGTGGGGAAACCCTTCAGGAAAGAGCTGTGTTCGGCACTAAATTAAAAAATTTTGCGAGTGCAAGCTACGCGCTACGAGAACAAAACATTATATTAAATGTCTTTGGAGCTGTAAATTAATTATACTGATAAACATATCATAGTATAAATTATACTTAATAATGAGTTAAACATATAAAGATAGACTAGGAATAACGTGTTCGGATAATTCTATATGGGTAACTATCGCGGAAATAATATATATATAATAATATATATATATAATAAATAAACTAAAGGTTGGTAAACGGTCAAAACATTCTGCTGCGATTTTCAAAGGATACTAATTAAATCGAAAATTAGAGGCAAAATAATGAAGGTACAATTATATAATGAGACACAAGAGATCGCCAACTTAGCATTCCTGTTATCCGGTGAATTCAATTAAAGGCTCGCATTTATTTTGATATAAAATTAACTCGCTTGCTACAAGGGTCGTTTTTATATTCCCGGACTGGGTATTTCATAAAATTGATATAATTTTTTATTAACGTGATTTGGAATCACGTATGCCTTGGAAACTTGTATGCCAATTAAGAAAACAGTTGCTATATTATTAAATTCATTAAATGTCGGATTGTGTTATCGCATCGGCGTCGTTTCAAATCGTCAAAATGATAAAATCGTGTACTGAGCAGTTATAAAAAAATTTACAAACTCCAAGAGAGATTCTTGAAAAAATGTTGGCTGTCTATGAAAATGATTACCCTTCGAAATCAACTATTTGTGATTGGTCAAAACTATTTGAATATGGCCGAGATCCATTCATTGACTGATGATCCCCGCGCAGGCCGCCCTACTGAAGTGATTAGTTTAGAGGCCGCTGAAAAAACAAAGTTTTTAATACTCAATGATGCAAAACTGAGGAGGAGACAATTATCAGCATTATTAAATGTTTCAGAAACCATGGTTTTCAGAATCCCACATGATTATCTTTGCATGACAAAGGTTAGTGCAATGGGTCCCGCGAATCCTTTCACTATTTCAAATAATGAGTTGTCGAGTAGAATTGAGTAAAAAATTGTTAGCGGTTTGTGGCGACGAACTAGACTGGACTGGAGATGAGACTTCAGTCCACCATTATGATCCTGAATTCAAGAAAAGGTCAATACAGTGGCATGTTAAGGGCTCGAGCCCTTCAAAGAAGTTCAAGGTGACTCCCTCCGCAGGAAAAATTATGGCAACAATATTTTCGGACTGTCAAGGGATTTTACTGATTAATTATCTAGAAAAGGGTCAAATGGAAACAGAAGAGTATTACGCAAGCATACTACTTCGCTTCAGAGACGCTTTAAAAGTTAAGAGGAGCTGACAGCTGACGCAAGGTGTTTTGCTGTTGCACGACCATGTACTGGTACACAAGTTAAGGCTTGCGAAAACTGTAGTTTCTGATTGGGGCTTCAATGAAATTAAACATCCACCTTATAGTCGAGACCCTGGCCCCCAGTAATTATCTTTTGTTTCCGAACCTCAAAAAAATTCTTCGAGGGAGAAAATTTAAGGACAATGACAAGCTTACAGCAGCTATCAAGGACCATTTTGAGGAGAAAACCAAAGAATATTTTCTAAAATGGCTTACAATTATTATTGAAACGTTGTAATACCTGTATTCAAAAGCAAGGGAACTTTTTCTTACTACTCTAGGTTATTATTTTCATGCTCATTCCGAGAATTCAAAAACGACCATTCGTATTTTAAAGTTGATATTGCATTCGTAGTTGATTGAATGCATTAATCTCAGAGTAAGAATTAAAGTAGATATCACAATTCTTTCATAAACCACGTCAGGGGTATGCGCCAACATGGTTCCCCTATTTTTCACATTCTATCGACCAATGTGTACGATAAAACAAGGAATGGGGATGGTTCATGTCCAACCGTGGCAATTTGTTGACGAATAGCTAAAAAACCTACTTACTCGATTAACTTTAAGTTTATTTATTTTTCCATAAACATTACGTCTGATACAAAAAAGAATTGGTGAAATATTGGTATGAATTCAATATGGCGAAACAAAATGACGTACCTGTTAAAATATTTGATGTACGAAAATGATCGACAAAATTTGCAACGTTCTAAAATATTAATTTCCTGGTAATAATAAATATTACCAGGAAATATTAATACTTTAAGTTATCTACGTAATTATTGGGAACATTTATAATTTTAATATAGTATAGAGATATTCTATAATTATTTTAATTCTCTGGTAGGAAAAACTATTGTAATCGTCAAAAAAATTACCTCAGAGACTTCCTTGTATAATTTTGCTTCTGAGGATTATCACATGACCCCCGCCGATATAAACGTTCTATTATATTAAACCAGATTGGTCAATACGTCATGTGACCCAACATAAGTGAATAAGGTATCTTCCATTAGACATTACAAGTTCCCTGGGAAAGGAGATCTAGCTGTTTACTTTGTGGTCAAAAGACAATTCCAAACTTAGACGGCCATTTTTTTGCAAACTCACATTGACGCAACATAGTTAGTTCAACTAAAGCTTCTAGTTTCGTAATGTGCAAGATAAAGTAAAGAAAACTTTTTTATTACATATTTAAGAAATCAATGTTCTCCTAATGTCTCCACACCTTTACAACTCTGCTTCTTGAAGTAAAGCAACATAATTAGAATATTTGAACCATATCAACAATTACACAATAATACATTAAAACACATGCAGTTGTGAAGGTAACAAAAGCTTGGCACCTAATGGCAATTTTAACTGAATTAATTTCTGCGTTAAAATATCTTTTAGCAAATTAATTTCTTTAATATTAAAGTTTATTGTAGTTCCACGAACCGCTCTTGGTTTTTAAGCCACGCCGAACACGTGATCCTATATCAATGTTTGCTGTAGAATTTTGTACTATTATACTACAAGGATCCCTTGTCATTGAAAATGGGATGGTCTAATACGTGGAGTAGTCGATCGGGGTTGTCATATCTAATCAAACCTCTTGTTACAAGTGTAATCTAATCTAAGGCTTTGGGTATTTTAGCTTGTATTTTACTATTTTGCGATAAAAGTAATTTCTTTATACTGCTTAGAACCTAATACTGGAAAAACATTATTATTCTTTGTATAAAATTTTTATTGCATCATGTTTAAACATATTTACCGTAATATAAATTGGTATAAACATTGGAAATCCTGGCTAGGCTTAGCATCGTCGTACGATCGACCTTATATTGTGAAGTAATCTTGGCAGTGGCTGAATATGTAAATAATGAACTCTATTTTTATTCTTACTCTGAGGTATTAACTCCAGAATATCTACAATAAATCGATTAATGGTTTCAAACATAATGCAGTTCATATATATATATATATATATATATATATATATATATATATATATATATATATATATATATATATATATATATATATATATATATATATATATATATATATATATATATATATATATATATATATATATATATATATATATATATATATATATATATATATATATATATATATATATATATATATATATATATATATATCTGGTAGATGGAAACTGAGTTTGGGACTAGTAGTTTACACATATTTTGTATACATAAAAAGTAAAAAACATTAAATCACATTTAGCGGGATATAAGTCATATTTCCAACGTTAATGTAAATAAAATGATTTGTTTAATTTATTCGATATTCAGGTAATGAAATTAAAAATTGAAAATTAAAAAATAAGTAATTAAAATAAGAAATATTCAGTTAATAATACTATTTTGTAAGCCCAAGTTAGCAGCCGAAATCTTTTTTCAGGTCGTAGTTCTTTCTCTCGACTTGCTCTATTTATTATGTGCGAATAAGGCTGCTTTGTACACTTTTTAAAAGCAATTATAGTCGAGAAGAAGAGATACAACATTTGAAATGACTTGGTTTTCAGTGACCATCAAGAGGCAAAGTTTACTCCGATAAGTGCAAAATGCGATTAATTACCCAAAAGTTTTTAAAATAACAAGATTATTTTTAGTTTAGTAAATCCATATGCACGACATAACGTAGATTACGTGTAAAAATTGAATGTATTTTGGGTCGCCTAAGTACTCTTCACTTTTGTTTGTGATTCCACGTCTAAATAGATGAACTACGCTTCCTATGTATAATTCCTAACTGGCCCCCTGTCGCAGAAGTGAATTATTATCTGTTCTAAATGATCGTCTAATATGTGTAGTGCTATATCCATTCCCTTATTAAGCCTGAGTCAGTTTCACAGTTTCCGATTAAATTAAATACTGTTTTAAAGTAATTTTAATTAAATACTAATGATAAGTAATTGATTACTTCTATGTTAAAGAATAACGAGTAATTTACTACTTACTAGCTTGTATACAAAGAAATAGGGTTTCGTATGCGTTAAAAATCTAGCACTACAAAATAATGTTACGATGAAAAGCACGTAACTGTTCAGAAAATAATATTTTATTTAAATGAACGAAACGTAAGCTTTGGCACCCGTAGGAATAGGCATTTAATAATTAATTAAAGATAAATATCCCTTATTAAATTTTTGTTTCTTTTTGTTTAGCTTTTCTTACCAGCACAGCTACAGTATTAAAATTCTGCTTTATCTAAAAAGAGATGCGCTTACTCTAGCGCAAGAAATAAAGATTATTTAACATTCTTAGTTTGACTGACTAAACGGAAACTGTCTTCAGACCAGCAAAAACATGATCGATTAATTTTATTCAGCTAACTATCACGGAGGTAATTAACTAAAGAATGATTAACGACTATATTATGTTTTCAAGGACGCCGATTTAAATTGGAAATTAGAGGGAATAGGATAAATGTTAGAACTATGTAATGAGACAAAAGAGAACGCAGACTTAGAAATTCTGTTTTCCGATGAATTCATTCAGAGGATCTCCCTTATTTTGACACAAATTTAATTCGCTTGGTGAAAGTTAATATTGCATTAGAATGAGTTGACTGACTGTATTGACCCTAGAATATTCACAATAAATCCAACAATGGTTTGAAACAAAACAGGTTTCTATATGTTTGGTATATGGAATCTGAGTTTCTAACTGGTAAATCGAGCTGACCCAACTTCTCAGTGACCTCATTTTACATGCACCTCGATGATGTGATATTTTCAAGTTAAATTCTTTCAAATGTATTCAGATTATTTGTTATGTTTAGAAAAAGAAAAAACTTAGGGTAGATTTTTTACTGTTGCTTAAATAATATTCTTTATATTATGTATCGAAACATTCCGTGGACAGACTAGTCATGCTCCTTGGGGCTAGTAGTGCTGTTCTACCCTACATACATGGCGCTACAGACAAAATAGGCCGATTATTTCGAAGGTTCAACATACGTACAATCTTCAATACACATAAGAAGATTGGACAATGCTTGCGATCCCCGAAAGATATTGTACCTTTTCAAACATAAAATAAAATTCCTTGCTCCTGTGGAGAAGTGTATGTGGGAGAAACAGAAGGCACAATATCAACTAGACTTAAGGAACATAAGCGATGTGTTAAAAAGAAACAAACTGTTCACTCTGCTGTAGCTGAACATCAGCAGCATACCACTGGCCGAATTATAAATGTAAAGGAAACCAAGGTTCTAGCATCGGTTCCAGAATTTTATAAACGAAAAACTAGGAAATATATTGAAATTTTTAAACACACAAAAAATTTCAATAGAGATACCGGTTACGGTCGACATCACACGTGGAAGTCGATCTTAACACAAAGTCACGGTTCACGAACACAGGTCGGGTATATAAGTTCGCTTGTTACTCTACCAGCTCATTCGGTGTTCTGATCTTGTGGAGTAAGGATCCCTGAAGATGCCTCCTGCGGATAGTAATTCCAATTTCACATGGTCTAGTCCGCATGTTGAAATATGTAATTTTCTTAAATATTTGTTTGTTTATTCAGTTGCGAAAAGGCTAAAAAAGAATGTATACATTTTTATCCTGACCCAACGTATCTTCCAAATGTCCGATGTCATAAAAAATTAATACTCCAACTCATTGGCCTATTATACACCCTCTAGAAAAAATACGGCATTTTAAAATGTTTAAAACCTTTGATTAACCATCGGCACCTTCTAATTGTCGGATGTCATATAGTTATTTTCCTAACAAGTGCGCAAAGTGATACTTTCCCGCACGCAAAAGCAGTTAGATGAACGACGAGAAGCGGACTTCGGATAAGTTTTAAGGCCGGGAAAAACACTGTATATAGTGTTAGAAACAATATTTTTTCTACGAGTGTTACAAATTTTAAAAACTTTTTACCTATTTATATAGGTAGGTTTATATTTCTTATACGTCATAAAATTGTAAAAAACCTTAAATAGATTAGAAAAATTATTTGTGGCATGCTGCAAATTTAAAGGTGAGTGCCACTGGTTTCTTGGGAAAGCTGATGAAGTTGGTTCGTTATCCGGCGTTAATGAATGAAATGGAACTTCATTCTCGCAAATTGGCAAACTTGGTATTTCTACTGTATGATTTTTTGCACTACCACTTAAAATATTGTTGCATTTTTTGTATGTAGTTGAGTCGTTAATATATCCCTCCGCTACTGTTGATGACTTCCAGCCTCCTAAACGCTTTACATCGGTAAGTCCTTTTCTGGAATCGGCCAGCAAAGTTGCAGAGGAGCGACAAAAACTATGCCCCGTGTAGAGTTCAAGCTTGGGCAATTTTAGAAATGCCGCAATTTTTGAGTGCATCTTCCTGAAACTGGTAATCCCAACACACTGTGTTCTGCACTTCCCTCTTTTACAATTAATAAGAAAACGTTGATAGTGGTCGTAAGGCTATATATTTTCTATAAAATAATAGATACTTTCCATTGTTAATTTCGTCGGATATAACAAAATAGCGTCAAGTGTAATTTTTTGAATCCTGAATTTTGACCATAATTAAATTTCCCTTGTCATCAATGTCAACTCTTGTTAGTTTTGCTAATTCCTCTTTTCTGCAGGCGCCTGCAAGCCCAAAAATAGTCGCAACTTTCAACAAAAGATATATATCATCTGTCGCCTTATTCATGAAATCTGTTTTCTTTTGTAAAAATATTTGGTTTCTTTGGTCTGAAGCCAATATTTTGTTTTATGATAAAAACAGTTCATTTGTAGAATTTGCTTGTATCTATAATTTCTTTAACTTTTAAAACACTCTTAAGCATTGAGTCTCAATTATTTGCTTAATTCAAGAAAATAAGCTAAAGTACCTCTTCTTTAACCGTTTTCACACCTTTTCCTTTAGACCATTTCCCGAACAAGTCGTATTTCTTTCAAGTTTATGTTTTGATTTTACTGGCATTAGCTCCAAATTTGCTGATTCCGCTGCTTTTAGTACCTTTTCTGGTATTTCTTCATCCATACTGTCCATTTTAAAAAGAATTGCTTTTTTTAAGCAAATGATTGAATGTTTGTATTAGTTGACATAGCTAAAAGACTCAAATTGTCAAAATTGCAAGGTGGCAAAGAGAACTTACTGTTGTCTTATTTGACACTGACAAGTAATGATACAGGTTGTTTAATTAGTTATTAAATTATGGTAATCTAATATGTAGTAAATTTGGCTAAATTCTCTACAACCGTAACAAAAAACACGATAAATCTTTATTTTTTGAAGATTATTTAATGCTGAAAACATTAATTTATCTAAACGCTTGTTTAAAGACGTAAAATTCTGCGAATAAAAAAGTGTGGGCAAAGAGTATCCTTAGGCAAAGCTCACCTTTGCGCACGCAGATGAGTGCGTAAAGTAGTCACTTCGCGCACGCTCGTAGAAAAAATATATTACACATTCATGTCCTGTTGCTTTTTTTATGCTAAAACAGCTGTAAATAGACCCTTTCGAATAAAGTAAAGCCCAATAACTAAATATGTCCAGAATGCCTTTCACCCCTTAGTTGTTTCTTTTCACTTTTGAGTTACAGGTCTTAACGATTTTATATCCGGAAGTACCTGCGCATAGGTTTATCAGCTAGAAACATACAAAAAGTCGTATTTTATCTAGATTCGTTAGTTGTTGAGCGAGCCCAGTTCAAAGCAAAATTTGGACTTGTATCTGTGTGTGTCGTTATTTGTGAATTTCAGTTGAAAGCTGTAAGTAATTTATATATTTAATAATTGCTGAATAATTTATTTTTCTTTAAATTTATATATGATATATTTAAATTTTTCTAAAATTGAGAGATAATATATCAAAAATTGTAAAACGTACATATATCTCCAAAAGTTAAGATTTATTCAAACATTTGCCTATTTTTTAAAATCAAGCATTTTTAGCAATATTTCATAGATCAAGAGCTAATTCTAAGCAAATTTAATCAGCAGGACGAGAGCAAATTAAATAGCATCTTTATATAAATGTATCATTGATTTGCATATTCCCAAAAATGTTCTACATATGCTTCATTGTAAAATTATTATGATTCAAATATTATCAATTCAGAGGAAAAATTCTTTAAGAAGTTTGTTAACGGACCTGGCTAGCGTTAAAAAAGGTCCACGTTTTTTTCTTTCATACAGTTTAACACAAGTTTACAACTAAAAATAGTCCCAATTATTAAAGCCTCCTCTCTTGCCATTCTTCCTGAACAAATGAGTAAATTCCTAATTCTATTTATAAAAGTGCAATGGCAGATTAATTCAAGTTTACATACATTCGGTTAACTAAGTGAAAAAAATATATAAATTAAAAAACTCGGTAAATTTGCTTTACCCAGAACTTCCCCCATTATGAATATTTCCTTTTATTAGGAATAGTGAAGTGTGAACGAATTTAGTTCAGTACATAGTTATTTAGGAACACATATATACTGTCTTCAAACATTTTTATTGGACGCCATTTTGTTCCAATATACTGTATCCCTACCAAAATTTTACCAGTTTCTACTTATGCCACACTTGATTTTATTTTTAAATTAATTTAATAAGTAGTTTTACACTGACACACGCAATTTTGTTAAGTCATGTTGAATTCTCACCAGTTGATCCTTATGTCCTATCTAATTTTTCTCCAAAATTTACAGCCAATTGAATAAGATTTTTTTACCTTAATTTTTTTAACATGTTATTTGGCCGCCATTTTCTCTCGCTATCTTGAATTCGTGACACAACTTTGCCAGCTTATCTCTTACTCACACTTAATGCTTGCACAACATTTGAAATTAATCTAAGGTATCTGTAGGTAATATGTCCACCTTAAGGATTAATTGCTAACTGTAAGATTAACAAATTATATTTTTTTATTTTTCATGTTATTTAGGATAATACAAGCATATTCCAACAAGTTTCTTTTTAAAAAAACGGTTTTTAAAAACTCTAATAATTCCAACACGTGTCGGTAATATGGCCACACAAGAAAAGTCGGTATTTTACGTGCTTTTTAATTATCATGAATAAAACAAAGTAATGATAAATGATGATTTTATTTCAAAAATAGAAAAATATAATTTTTATTATATAAATGACTTTTTAGGTTTTTTAACAGAGTCACAATCTGGGCATAAAAATATTGGCAGTTTGTCTTTTTTGGTCAGTCCAACGCAGTCTTCATGCACGTATACTTTACATGTAGCACACAGTCTCATATCAGCTATACGGTCTTCTTTACACAACTTACAGTACCACGATTCCTTTGGAGTAGCCCCCTTTGTCTTCTGCTTTGAAACTTGGTTGACAAACTTTTCGGTGCCCGTTTGAAATTCACTATCAAACACGTATTTTTTTACAATCTGTGCCCTACAATTAAGGGCCGGTTTACGGGGAGTTCCTTTTTTTGTGGATACTTCATCAGGAGTGCAAAGTAGTTCATCAAACGAAACGTTCAAGTTTCTTAGATTCTTCTCTTCATTGGAATGGGAACTCGAGTCATCACTTGGTTCATCGTGTAAAGTTACATCGTATGATGTATCGCTGCTTTCACTCGAAGTTTCATCATGTCTCGTCTTGACCTTACTTCGACCGGATGTAGAGGGTTTTGACAGTTCATTTGGTAACATAGAAGCTTCATTTGACACATTAGAAACATCGTAGTTTTGATTAGTAACAGTGCTCGGCGCAAAAGCAACTTCTGGTATCGCATCCTTATTAAAGGGATAGATCCCTGTAGCTGCAAAACCTGCTTATGTTTACTGGGGTCATCGTTTTGTCCCAGACTTCTGAAAATATCTTTCCAAATCTAAATTTTGTAATCGAATGGTCTTTATGGATAGACAGATATTTTAAAACCTCGTCATCCCAGTAATACTCAAATGCTCTGAAGACCGATTTGTCCATCGAAGTTCATGGGTCGTATTACTGGGAAGACAGTACAGCGTTATGTTAAACTCGGCTGCTTTCTCGACAATTGCATAATCAAGATGGCATTTTACTCCATCAAAAATAAGAAGGCACGGACCCGCTACCTTACATTTCCCAAAATGTTCGGTCCAACGACAAAAAGTTGATACTGTCATGCTGCCTTTTGTTGTCATTATTGCATCTGATCCCGGCGGTAAACTGTCTTTCCATTCGGATTTTAGGCGCTTGCTCTTAAATAAAATCAAGGGTGGGATTGCAGTGGCCAGAGCATTCGCACATGAAACTATGGTCTAAACTAGCATCTTTCTGAGCTAAAACCTTTTGTTGGTAGTGTAGACACAATCTGCAGCATTTTTCATCGACATTATAAATATGCTGTGGCTTATCTATAATGTCTATTTCTTTTAATATAGCCTCCAGCTTTCCAAAATGATCATTAACGATAAACGGATTTAGTTTTTGTGCTCTGGCAGGGTTTAAATTCTGAGCTTTTCGAGTTCGAATTTGGGGAATTCTTGATAAAAAAACCTCTGAGCCAAAAACGTCCAGCAATTTCCTTTTCACTACTAAATGGGTTAGAAATGTTGTTGGTTCTTGTGTATCGATAAACACATGCTCGAAGTACCCTGGAAGTAAGGGGGTAGCCAACTTGAGAGAAGCGAATAATTCGTCGACACAGTTCAGATTCTTGCTCATACGTTAAAATGGGCTTACGTCCAAGCGTAGATTTATTTTCTTTATTTGTTTCCAAATAACGTCTGAAAGTTCGCCTTAGAACGTTATAGGTTTGACTAGCTTTATAAACTGCTGTTCCACTACGTACAGCTTTTATGGCTTAAGTCATATTTTCCTGAGTCTATTTACCTCGGAGGCCCTAATTTCGTCTAGGCATTGTGTTCTTGCACTGAAACAAAAGACAGGTTTATAATAAAATACCCATATGCAAATAAAATAACACGATTTTTCCCGGTACACAAATGTAGAGAAATACGACCAATTATAGACAAATATGGCCAATATTGCTAGACATTAGAATTGGCCATATTACTGAACACATAAATATATACTCGTTTTTAGGCAAAAAAATATTTAGTGCATAATGTTGCATTTAACTATTCTTAAAATATTAGCAAGATACTATAATCAACGTTTTCTTAACAAAAATATGCAAAAATACGCACCTGGTACAGACAAATCCGGCAAGAATTCAGAACCAAATTTAATAACACGTACAGTCGACGGCCGTATATTTTCACTAGGGTTACACCAGGAAGATCTGGCGACATCTAGCGATCGAAATTTTAACTAGAATATTAGGGAGATGTGGTGTGCTGCTTATCGTAACGATATACGTTTTATGATTTATTAATTAAGGAAATATAGGGAGTTGGCCATATTGCTAGCGTTGGCCATATTACCTACAGGTACCTTAATAAGTAGCTTTTTCAGACTGATTTTTTAAATATTTTATTAGGCCGCCATTTTGTTTGGCTACCTTATATACTTATATATATTATACCAAAATGTTACCAGTTCATTCTTATGTAACACTTTTTTTTGCAAAATTTAAGGTAAGTTGGATAATTAGATCTTTTAGTAATATTTTTTTAACGTTTCATTAAGCCGCTATCTTGTTCCGGCATATTGGATTTTTGCCAAAATATTACCATGTCATCGCCATATGAGCCTTAATTTCTAAATAAAATTTGAAATTAATCTGACGAGTAGTTTTTAAGCTGCGCCCCGAACTGACCGACAGACAGACAAAGCAACAGGTGGACGAGGGAATTGATAATACATATTTTTTGGCACCTAGGGACGCTAAAACGCGAGGATATGTACAATCTTCTAGGGTGATTTTTCAGATTACAAAAATTTTATTTGGCCGCAATTTTGTTCCGCCGTCTTGAATTAGTACCACAGTTTTACTAGTTAATCTCTACTACAATTAGTTATGGCACACAATTTGAAATCAGTTCATTAAGTAGTTTTTTTCATGTTGAATTTCTAAATTTTTTATTAAACTGCTATCTGGTATTCGTACCAAAATTTTACAAGTTGATTCGTACATAATACTTTATATTTGTGCAAATTGGATTACTTTTTTAAATAATCATTTTTTTAACGCTTTATTAGGCCGCCATCCCGTTCCGGCATATTGGAATTTTACCAAGTCACTCCTATATGAGCCTTAATTTCTAAATAAAATTTGAGGTCAATCTGATGAGTAGTGTTTATAGTTTTTAAGCTATGCTGCGAACTGACAGATAGATAAAAAATGCCATTTTGGCAAAACGTCAGAAAAATTGCTTTTTCGGAACAAGAATAGTGAGTAGTTGTACATCCGGAATGAAAATACATCGCATTTTCTCATCCGTAAAGAACCTACATAAGAATCTTCTTCTGATTTGTTTAAACCACTTTTCTTCCTGGACAGCCTTATAACTTTATTAGATATAGTTTTAAAGGAAAACAACACTTATCTCAAACGCTATCTTTTAGATTGTGCAGACATATAAATCTGTCAAAATGCACTCGACGCGCAACGATTCATTCCTTTTAAAAGTATAAGCGAAACTTTTTTTCGTGGGAAGACTTCTTTGTCGGCTTTCATTTAAGTTAAAACTAATAATAATTGAAACATTTCATTTGGTTCGATTGAATTATAATGAATTGTCAATTTACTATATTAAAAATACAATAGAATATTTTATAATAGAAAATTCCATGTTTTTTTGGAAAGCATTGGTTCCCTTCAGAGAAGATTGGCTGAGAGAGTTTTTCTTTGCCTTTCTTTTTTTTCGCAATGGTCCCTTTGATCCAGAACGCTGATAAATTAGTTTAAGTTTTAGACATTTATATAGAAGGTACTTATATCTTATTTAGACGAGAATGTAATTATATTTCAATTTAATACAATAATAGAACTCTAGGCGACACCTATGAAATATTTATTAATTAAAGCTCACGGTGCCTTTTTGACGACGCTTTGTGTTGCAGCCAATCAGAGGCTTTTAAAGGGGGTAACCTTTTTTTCTCATTTCCAAATCATGAGATAGTCTGTGGCAAACTTCTGTTTACTACAGTTGATTTCAAATTCTTTTTTTGTGGTGGTTTATGGGGTTTTTCATATACAATGCGTTGTAAAAGTTGAGAAACTCTCAAATATATCTTATTTTGATTCTAGTGTTTTTACGTATTTTCAGGAGTTAAATTTATGGTTTATTTAAAGATTTTACTTCTTTTTCTTTGGTTCCAAGATTGGGGAATTTTAGTAAATTCCGTCATTTTCTAATTTTTAATTTAGGGTTTAACATTTTGTTGTTTTTAATTTTGTACAGTAATTCACATCCTTTATTTTTGTTAATAGATCTTTTTGTTTTTGAAAACCAAATATTTTATTTAGATAAACCACCTGCTACTTAAAATAGACATATTCAAGAAGAAGATACCATCGGTGCTGCACTTTGCTGTTGTACGAGATATATGTAACCGATGAAATGGTGAGATATTTAATTAATTTATACTTACAATTATATTTGATAATATTGTAAATTATAACTTACGAAGATGCCTACAGAGTACCTTTGATTTTACTTATCATATCTTAGTTAATTTCAGTTATGTGATAGGGTTGCCCGCTATAATTAAATTTAAATATTATAAATGTATACTGTTATAAAACCCTGTTAAATTAGATGCTCTTATGAAAATCTTCTTGCGTTGATAAAACCAAAATGATGTAATTACAGCAACATAACTTTTTGGGGTAAGGTATTTTTTTATTTATTTCCATAACAATTTAAAAATTGTTGATTACGTATTTTGGTGTATTATTTTTCATGGATGGTTTGTTCTTCAATTTTTAGATTTCAGATAATTGAAAATTACCCTCCTATTATAAAATTTATTATTAAGCTTGTATTGTTAAAATTATATTGATCTGTTAACAAATTAGGAACAGTTTTTCTGATTTTTCTATCACGTGAGAGACAAGACGAGACGAGACCACAGAGGGTCTCTCTCTAACAAGAGAAAGGTAAAGTGCGGGACACGAAAGAAAACCGGGCGGTCCTTAAAATAAAGGTTCATAGTCTTAAGCAAGCGGAAAAGTAAAATTTGTGTATGCAAATAAATTTTATGTTATTTTATTTGTTGTAATAGTTTGCCTCTTCACCTATAAAGTGGGCCAGCTAAGCGGTACGGAAAATTAATCGAGGATTTAGTAAATTTCGCACTGGTCCACTTGTAAGGATGTGCCTAGAATCTCCGTGCACTTGCCACTAGAAGGTTTTAGCTATTTCCAGTGGCGCCTTTACATTTCGAGCATTTGTTTTCATTTCTATATAAATGCGTCGTTGAATTTGAATTATTATTTCGAAGTAACGATGGCGAGCAAAAGAGGAAAAACCACTCGAAGCGGTGCACGTGAAGTTATTGCGAGCGTTGTACGGGCCTGTACTAGCGAAGCTAAAAATAATAATTTGACTATTCCAATTCAAAATCGAACAGAACGCGCTGCAATTTACACTGGTGTTTCGGAAAGTAGTGTAAGAAAAATTCAAAGAGAACATAATAAGGATTATCATACAGAGATAAAATTGACGTTGGTGATTTTCAAGTAATTCGACAAACAATAGAGGATTTTCATATAAACTTGAAGAAGGTTCCGACCTGCAAACCCCTACTTCATGCTGTAAAGAACAAAATAGATTTCCCGTACGGGTATAAAACCTTAAATCGGCTTTTACGATCAAATTGTTTTGTTTGGCGCGAGTGCCAAAATAAACGAAAATTGCTCATTAAACGACCAAATATTTTTCACTGGCGGGGGAAATATCTATCAACTGTAAGGCAATATAGGCAAGAAGGACGCAATATTGTAAATCTAGACAAAACCTGGGTAGATAATGATATGACAGTGAACAAATGCGGGCAAATTGAAAGTGTTACAGGTGTGTTCAGGGAATCCGCTCTAGTAGTCGCTTTATTACAGTTCATGCTGGTTCAGAAGCCGGATTTGTTCCAGGTGCGGCTTTAGTTTTCCGCTCGGGACTAACAACTCAAGACTATCATGGACAGAAGCTTCTACCTAACATTCCTCCCAAATCAGTCGTGGTAATGGATAATGCGTCTTATCATTCTCACGTAGAAGATAAAGTGCCAACTAAATACTCTACAAAAGCTCATATGATACAGTGGCTTAAATCGAACAATCTTGTATGTGATCTAACGTGGAGAAAATATTAATTATATGAAGTAATATCAGCCAACAAGCCTAGAGAAAAAAAGTATAAAATTGACGGTCTTTTACGTAACCTCGGTCATACACCTTTAAGGCTGCCTCCATACACGTGCGACCTCAACCCTATTGAACTTGCATGGGCAGGAGTAAAAGAATATATTCGAGAGCGCAATACCGGTGAACTTTCAATTAAAGATTTAAATAAAATAACATTAGAAGCGATTGACTCAATATCGTCTGAAAATTGGAAATCGTATGTTAAACATGTTCGTTCTATTGTAGATAAATACCGGGAAGTAGATGGCGAAGTTGAAACGGTTATTGATGATTTAGTTATCACACTGGGATCTTCAAGTAGTGACGACGAAACCTCATAATTTTCAGAGGAAGACAACGATTTAGAAGGAATCGAACCATTTGAATCACAGCCGTCAACCTCAAAAATGGCTTAGTTTTTTTTCATATATTTTGTAAAATTGTCCATAAAGTAGATGTCAATAAACTGCTTCAAAATAACTAATATTCTGTTCAATACCGGGTATCAAAAAATATCTAATATTGCTATTAATATTTGAAAAACTACAGAACTCATATTTTTCCAAAATTAACACACCAATGTAGTAGGGGAGACAGAAGTGATTCCAGTGAATAAGATTTATCAAAATTTTAACTTATGCAGTTCGACTGGGGTCTATTCAGGTATGCCAAAAGTGGCCCTCTGTCTCCGTTTGTCATATTACTTTGTACAGGGGCGTCATTGTGAAGTACTATACAGGGCGTTTCCTAATTGCGTGCTAATGTTAAAGAGGGGTGATTCTTGGACCCTTTTATTTTGGCACTTGCGCCAAACAAAAAAAGTTTAATATGAACCTAAAAGTCTTAACTTTGGAGATACAGGATTTTAAAAAACATTTTTTTTAAATCCTAATTCTGATGCTATTATAGGTAAATAACTGTGTGAAATTTGATTTTATGCATAAAAGGATATTTTTTATTAACAATCAATTTTTAGAAATTTCTACCAATGGCGTGCATATGTAATTAACTTGGGTAAATCCATATCCTCCTTACTGCATAGAAGACGTGTATCAAATTTCATGCAGTTATCTACAATAGCATCAGAATTGGGATGAAAAAAATGTTTTCTTTTTAAACTTTACCAACCTGTATCTCAAAAGTTAAGACTTTTAGGACACAAAAACACCCCCTTTAACATCAGCACGCAATTAGGAAACGCCCTGTATAGTACTTCACAATGTCGGCCCCTGTATAAAGTAATATGACAAACGGAGACGGACGGCCACTTTTGGCATACCGAAGTAGCCCAAAGTCAAACTGCGTAAATTAAAATTTTGATAAATCTCGTTCACTGGATCTGGGCTGGCTGCTCTTGTAAAATCTGGACTTCGTGTATCACTACACTGGGTGGTCCAATAATAGTGGACGTAGGCAGTAGCCCGGGAACCGTTAATGACAGACCTCAAGAAAAAATATATTTATATGTAAATCGATCAAGAAAAATCTAAATTAAATCTTTTTAAAATTCGAAAGATCGCCGTTTTTGCAACACGAAAGAAATATAGAAGTGCGGTAAAAGAAAGAAAACAGACAAATATAGATAAAGGTTCATTAAGCATAGTTAAATTTTTTTATTATCTGAAGTGCGTATAGTCAAAAAGGAGTGCCATATTATTTAAAGAACGACGGGACACCACTGGTTTAAAGAGATTTCTTGCCCGACCTTCCTAAACCGATTAACTCCGCCCGGTTTTCTTTCGTGTCCCGCACTTTACTGCGCCGACTTTTTGTCTTTAGACTCTACCCTTATCATTCTTTCAGTAAAAAACAAATTTCCATAAATTTTTTTTTACTTTGTCCTAATTTAAATTGGAAACTAGAGTGAACTAAATGAAATATAATGAAGCACAAGAGAACAATGAAATTCCTATTTTCCCTCGAATTCAGTTAAAATCCACATTTATTTTGACACGAAACTGACTCGCTTATTATTAGTTCAAAGTTAATATTACATTAGATCTGTGAAAGAAGTTGGTATGAGTTGATTGACTGTGTTGACGCTAAAACATTCATAATAAATCCAACAATGGTTTCAAACACAATTCATTTTGTAAATGTCTGCCGGTTAGAAATTAAGCTCGTAGCTGCTAATTTAAATTCATTTTGTTGACATTGTCGAAAAACCTTAAATTATAGAAGTTTTCTTTAGCCGGAAGTTAATTATACATTTACTAATTATATAAATAAAATAATTTATGTTTACTTAGAATTATATTGATTAAAACAAGAAACAAAGTTAATAATTGAAAGACACCGAAAAATAAGTAAACAAATAATCAGTTAAGAATCTTATTCCTTTTAGCCAAGATTTTTGTATCTACAATCCATATTATACAGGGTGACAATTTAAAAACTTGAAATGGCCATATCTTAGGAAGGAAAACTTAATCAAAAAACGCTTAAAACACTTTCTATAAAATGAAGAGGGAACAAATAAAAGCGTATTATTCGACCCTTATCTGTAACCCCTTGGGCAGGGTGAGATACACCCCTAAAATCTTAAATAGAAAGGGGGGTCGAGTGATACATCATCTTAAAGCTCTTGAAAAATGCTTTCCAATGGTACCATAGAAAGCTGTTTTTCGTGAAATTCTTCTGTGTTTATTAAAGGAAACAATAAATTAAAACACAAATGTCAAATTTTTTATAATTATTAAATTAAATGTTCAAAATGGTTCCCGTTGTTTTAAAGACAATAATAAATCCTTTGTTCAAATTCTTCGCGTACATTTGCAAATGTTTCTCTAGATATAGCACGGCATTCCTGAACTATCCTGTCCTTGAGTTCCTCTATTGACTGAGGTTGCGTTTTAAACACCGCAGATTTACGGTGACCCCACAAAAAGAAGTCAAGAGGTGTTAGGTCCGGGGATCTAGGTGGCCATTCAACAAGACCTCTTTTTCCAATCCACTGGTTGGGATATTTATCATCCAACCATTGCCTGACGGAAACTACATAATGAGGAGGTGCCCCATCCTGCTAAAAACGTAGTAAGCGTTCTTCTAATGCTAAATTTCCTTGTATGTCCCTCTGATTTTCTATTTCTCGCACTATTAGTGGTTCAATAGACCTCTGTAGCATTTCAGCATACATGTCGCCATTTAAATTCCCTTATTTAAATATTGGGCCGATAATTACGTCTCCCAATATACCAGCCCAAACATTAATTTTCTGGGGGACTGGGAATGCCCTTCTCTAAATACGTGTGGGTTCTCGTCATTCCAGTAACGACAGTTTTGCTTATTAACATGTCCATTCAAATAAAAGGTACATTCATCACTGAAACAAATATTTTTAACTAGTCGAGGTTCTGCCGTAATTCTATCTGTCATTATTTCACAAAACTGGATTCTTCTATCCGGGTCGTCGTCACCAAGTTCTTGCAGTATGCGCAGTTTATAGGGATGAAACTTATGAAATTTAAGAACCTTTCTTATTGTTTCACGAGATAAGCCAGTTGCTACAGCTACTTGACGAGTTGATAAAGTTGAATTAATTGCAAACTGCCCCAAAACTTTAATTTGCGCTGCTTCGTCAACTAGTCTCGGTTGATTTCTCTTTTTATTCGCAACAGAGCCAGTTTCTTCAAATTTGGCTACTAATTGGCAAACATACTCCGGACTTACATTTTGACCTGGATGCCTTTCATTAAATCTTTGGGCTGTCCTTAAGAAACATTATTCCTGAGAACCATAAATGAAAATCATTTCTACACGTTCAGCTGTGTTGCTTTTCGTTTAAACTGAACCAAAAGTCAATTTTGGTTAAAGTTAAAATATCAATACTAATAGTACAAGTTACTTTTAAAGTAAATATTGTGATAATAAAATGCGAATATTCATAAACAAATAAAATACCAGACTTAAAATGTTTAGAATTCTTAAGAGACATGCCAGGATATCGGTACCAATCATTTTGAACATTTACTTAAATAAAAATAAAAATGTTCAGAGCTCTGTTTTTATTTATTGTTTCCTTTAATAAATACAGAAGAATTTCACGAAAAGTTGGTTTCTATGGTATCATTGAAAAGCATTTTTCAAGAGCTTTAAGACGATGTGTCACTCGACCCCCCTTTCTATTTAAGATTTTAGGGGTGTATCTCACCCTGCCCAAGGGGTTACAGATAAAGGTCGATTAATACGCTTTTATTTGTACTCTGTTCATTTTATAAAAAGCGTTTTGAGCCTTTTTTGATTAAGTTTTTCCTTTCTAAGATATGGCCATTTCAAGTTTTTAAATTGTGACCCTGTATGTGTTCGATAAGCAAGCTATAATGGAAAAAGGATGGACTCTCTTTTAAGCTAACATTAGATGATGCCTTTTTTCGTGCTTTAGCGCATGCAGCATTTCATGTAGCAACACATGCCATATAGCGCACAAAAACTTGCAACATATTATTTACACTATACGGTACGTCTTTCACATGGATGTTTGAACAACAACATTTTCAACATGGATGTTTTGAAGTTTGGAGGTCTGTGTGCTGCGTTTATCATAATAGCGAAGCATAAGGGAAGTTCTAAAACTGAAGTATAGCTATTCCTTTATGGAGAAAATGCTGTTAGATGGCGGAAGGTTCTTTCAAAACTTTACCAGGATGACTTCACCGGATTTTGAAGAACTGCTGTCAATGGTTGGACCAATTATTAGAAAAACAAATACAAGTATGAGAGAGGCTATTCCTGAAAAAGTAAGACTGGCAGTTTGTTTGAGATATTTAGCTTCCAGGGATTCCTACAGAAGTTTAATGTGTACATTTAGAATTTCTGACTCGACTATTTCAACAATTATACCTGAAATAAGTAATGCCTTAAATGAAATTTTAAAAGAACGTTAATGTAATTCTAATTTAGAAAAAATAAACTTTATTAGAGTAACCAGAGAAATGAAGTAATTTAACACTTAAGTAGTATTTTAAGCAAGACAACAAAAATAATTATTTATTAAACTTCAAAAATGTGCCAATTCAGGGTCGAATTGTGAAACATTTTGTAGTTGTATTATCGTACAGTTCTTGTTGGAATCTGTAGTAACATGATCGGGAAACGTTTCTGAACTTGGACTGAGCATTTCGGGTGTAATCGGGTTTCACAATACATAATTAGCAATTGAAGATCCAGGGCGGCTATTATGGATTTGGACTATTACTTGAATACACGACAGTGGGGAAGCTTGGCTGGTTATTTAAACTTTCCATTTCCGCCTCAAATAAAATCTTGTTTATTTTAAATTCGGTTATAGCTTGTAAACGTAGGTCATTTAAGTTTTTTAATTTGCAAGCAACTACTTCTCCATAATCACAAAATTGATCTTGTTTGCTCAATTTTTCCTTTGCCTCTATCATAAAATTGTAAGCTTCATCTACCTGAGACAATTTTTTTTACGTTTGATTTTCGTGGGTGTTGCAAAATCCTGTACTTGATGAACTCGCCTTCAACTACCTAAAAACGTTTGCTGGTTATTTAAAAAATAAGTTTTTATATATTCTATTATAATAACAAAACACAAGATAATTATACAATTACGAATTTTTTGTAGGTTCCTTCGACTGAAGATGAATAGCTTCAAATAGCTAAAGATTTTGAAAACCACAGAAACTTCCCACACTGCAAAAGCGCTCTTAATGGGAAGCATGTGCAAATCCAATGTCCAGCGAATAGTGGTAGTTCATTTTATAATTACAAAAGGACGTTTACTATCGTCTTAATGGCGATCGTTGATGCCAACTATAAATTCATATATGCATATGTAGGATCTCAGGGACGAATGTCAGATGTTTTCCTCAGTACATCTTTCTGTAGAAGCTTGATAAATAGCACATTAAATATAACCAACACCTCTTAAGAGCATGTACTTAGAAGTACCTTATGTGATCGTGGCAGATGACGCCTTTCCATTGACAGCCAATATTATGAAACCATTTCCGTTTAATGTACCAGCAGGATCTCCACGGAGAATATTCAATTATAGACTCTCTTAAGGCCTGCGCATTGTGGAAAATGCTTTCGGGCTTCTAGCAGCAGTTTTTCGAATTTTTAGAAAGCCAATAGCAGTTAAGCCAGATACCGCAGAGGCGCTAGTTTTAACTTGCATTTACCTACATAATTTTTTACGAAGAAATGCCGTTGCAAAAAAGAAATATTCTCCACCCGCAACATTCGATATCGAAAATGTGGATACAGGAGAAATAACCCATGGTACTTGGAGAAGAGATATCCCTGGTGATACGGGCATAATCAGTTTCAAAAAAATTCCGCGTAAAGCTGGAAATGATGCAAAGCTAATCAGAGAAGAATTTATGAATTATTTTGTATCAAAAGAAGGCAGTGTTTCGTGGCAAGAAATATTTGCCAACAAGTAGTTTATATACATATATAAATAAAATTATATTAAAAAAGGGTAATAAAATATTTACCATGCTTTATTCTTATTTCGTAGAAAAACTAACAATGTAAGATTGAAGGGCGTAATCAGAATTTTCTGGGGGAAGGGTGGGGTTAAAAATATTTACAGTCCAAACAAAGTGATTTCATGCCGGGGTATTCACCATTTAATATAAAACCGCACATTTACATCGAACGCTTTTAACAATCGCCTCCCTGGAATTTTCAATTAAATATTATACGCCAAAATCATTATTTTTTATTTTTACCCACAAGTGTCTCTACTTGGTTATGTATTAACTGACATGCTAGTATTTTAACACGTTTACTAATTGCAATAATATTATAATACAATACAATTAAAATAATTATTTAGGAATAAAAGTTTTTAATAACTTACCTGGTTTATTTTCGAGATTTCCAAATTGAGTGAATGAAATATAAAAATCAAAATTTGCTAAATAATCACTTAACAAAAGAACTTTAATAATTATAAAATAAAGGTAAATAAAAAGGTACAAGGTTATTCATTATAAATGGACACCTCCCTTAACTTTGTTATTTTTAAAGATAGAAATCAGATTTGTTCATCAAATTATAGGAAATCATCTAGGTTTTTTATTAACAATGAAAATATTATACATGGTGTTTTAGAAAACTGCATTATAGACAACTTACCCCTATTTCACTATTTCCATCAATCTCACTAATGTTCTCTTGGATATCACATTCTGAAACCTCAGTTTCTGTGCCGCTGCGTTGAGAGTCACTATCCAAAATGAATAACATGGAAGTATAGGCGAACCAACTGCTTTGGTATGCTTCGGAGGATGCGCTTCCGCTTTTTTTTTAGGAACTTTTGTATGTTTTTTATGGAAGTATAACCTCAAGCTCTTAATTTTGTTCAAGACTTGCTTTGGTATTATACATTTACATATTATTCGGTTTTTGTAACTACGGTCTTCACATCAAAACAAACAAGTGAAATTTTTATAGGAGTCTATAAACTCAATAGTTTTATCATTGTTCGCAAGTCGTAAAAGGCAAAGTTTCCCAAGGCTCTTGGGACACACTGCGTCTCTTTGCCTTTTGACGCAAACGGTTAGTGCGCTTTAAAAAGCGCATGCAGAGACGCATGCGTCATAGTTGCGCTACGACGCATGCATCATGATGCATGAAAAAGGGCACCGTCTAAAGTTAGCTTTAGATATATATAGAAGAAGGAAAAAAAGGTTGGCTTTTGAAATTTATTTAAAGGTAATATTACCAAACGTTTTTAGAGAAATGGCATATAAACGCCAAGTAAAAGTAACTCACCTTTACCAAAAATCCAAACGATGTGTAATTTGCGATCAGATGATCGTCACTGCCACAACTAGAAGGTCACAGCATCTTATTGTTGGGTTTATAGCCGCGCAATTGTCCGTGCATTTCTTTGTTTGAAACGGAAATTTTTTGACTTTCTAAGTGCCCCAGCTCGGTAACGGAACATCGACTTCTATGGAATCGATCATAGATGATAAATGGTCTCTTCTTTTAGTAAAAACGCGATTTTGGTGACATTTATAATAAGGCGGCAGTGGCGTTGGATATGAGCACTCTTTTCGAACCGCGGTGATTCAAAATGCAGATCGCTATCGTTAATTTGTCGAGATGGGGCATTTTTTTTAGATTTCTCGTCCAGAAATCTCGGATAAGTTCATTAAACCGGCAATGTCGGAATGCAGGATGTCACTAAAAACAAAATAAAAAAGGTGTAAAAAATGGGGTAACTTTGAAGGCATTTTGCGGAATCGAAACCCTGACTACTTTCTCAAGGTAAAAAAAGGGTTCGATGAGGAATATAAAGGAGATTCAAAATCACAAAATCAATATACATCAAATGGCGTGAGAGCGGTCGAAATCACAAATAACTAAAGAAAAACTGTTTTCGCTTTTTCATATTTCCCATATTTCATTTTTTTTTCGAGAAAAGTTACGAGAGGCAGAAATTGTTAATGGGACCCCAAATGTCCCCCGAGGAATTGAAAAACCACATCGCCAAACTTACTGTCCGATTTATACAGGCCAAGCCATTTAGAAATAATATTGCAATTTTGTTTACATTTATATCCCTATGAGTTTACGTTTGGTTCTGTAGAATACGCAGTATGCTAGGATTTTGAGACATTTTTGAATTGTAGCGTGCACAAATTCTGCGTACCATTCCTTGGCCATTCGTAAACGCGTATCGGTAAGTCATTTGACAGGATCGCAATGTTTTTAACCTGAAATGCCTCCAAGGTTTGCAAATATCTGTTGATCTATCTATCTTGAATGCTCTCAGTGGCGGTGAAAATGGATATACATCCCGAAACGTATAGAAATATCAATAATCCTGTTCAATACGGTGTGGAGATTTAAAGGTATGTATACTAATGTTTTAATTATTAAAGGATTTATCTCTTTTAGTTAATAGTAAGCAACGTTTATTTCTTCCAGTATGTTTAGTAACGGCTGGTAAAGTAGATTCGGAATAATTATCGCTTTTTTCAATATACGCAGGACTTAGTAGTAATTATATTCTTATATTTTGCTTTATACCTATGCGGTGTTTAAAGCGTCGCTGACTTTAGTATGTTATATGGTTTCTTGAATTTATATACGGGGTGTCAAAGCAATTCGCTTCGGAGTAGTGGCATTTTCCAGTCACCGGACGATTCAACAACAGCTTTAATTCAATTTTTGACATTATGTACTGGGTATATAAAGTAGCCAGTGTTTGAAATTTCTAAACTGTTGTGGGCTATTATGCTTATACTGAGCGATAATCAGCATCAGTGGCCATAAAACAGTTAGAAATACAATTAATTTTAAATTGGCAGGAAAAATAATCTGGATCTCTCGGGATTTTGGGAGTAATACACGTAGATCTTCGATATTTTTAAGAGATAAATAACATAAAAAGTTCATATTTTCTGGACACACAAACCCATAACTGTCAAATTCAAAGCAGATATAGGTGAGGTAATTGTTTTCACATGGAAAAATTGTAAAAGTCGTTGATGTATACATTGCGTTTCTTTTTCGTTTAGCTATATTTTAAAAAACACGTAATATTTCGAAAAACGGCAAAATACTTCAAGTTTAATTTATTTTTTTTGAAGATAATTTAGTATAGATAACTATACCGAGTGACCACGACAAAACGTTATTTTTATGCGTCTATGACGAGTTTTCCGACTTTCGGTTTTACCAGAAGTGACCCCAAAATTTGATTTTTAAATGAGACACCCTGTATATTTTGAGTTTTTCGGATTCTTCAGACCGTTTTACGTCCGAGTGCATCATTTTTATATCGACTTTTGTCCAAATTTTATATTTAAATTAAATTTTCATTTTCTATCTAGAGTGCCATGATCATGCTCAAATTACTCTACGTACTTTATCCTCTTTTAGAAAAATACTAACTTAATTTTATCTTTGCAAAATTTTTTGACAGAGGGCTTTAAACTTCATTATTTTAGTATTTTTGCCCTAGCTGGAAAATCTGAAATGGAAGCATATCACTTTCATAACATTACTAACTCCATTTTCGTTCAAACATTTTTGTTTCATTAGGTACGTAAAAGATTTTTTTAGGTCTAGCAAGCCATGAAATAGAATTGAGCGGATATTGGATCCCGCTTAGCCATGCATGACGACCGAAAATAAAAGAATTGAATTTTAGGTTATCTAGAGAAAAAATAATTTTAACAAGAAATATCAACAAATAGGTAGGTATTTAAACAAACCGGTATACCAACTTTCACATTCATAAAACACACTTCATATACCTAATTTGCCTAATTTATGAAATGCGTTTCTAAAACTTTAATAAAACTTATTAAAGTAACCCCCTGTCCTTTAGATATTTACCATCCATAACAAATTATTCTGTCAGGATCTCTATCAAAAATGTTTGCAAAGATAAAATTAAAGTAAAAATTTAATTTAAAAATAAAATTTGGACAAAGTTCGATATAAAAATGGCGCACTCGGATGTAAAACGATCTGTAGAATCCGAAAAACGAAAAATATATAGGGTGTCCTGGTTAGAAATCAAAAGTTGGGGTCACTTCCGGTAAAACCGGAAGTCGGAAAAAATCGTCATAGATGCATAAAAATGACGATTTGTTAGAATAATAACCCTACCTAAAGGGCTACCTGAAAATAAAAAAAACTGTATTCCAGAAACATTGGATAAAAACGGCGAAATATATATAAAATAATATATACAAAAAATATATATTTCACGTTTATCACTTTAATAAACAGGAAAACACGTTTTTCCATTTTTTTGTTAATTAATTTTAATGGTAAAACAGGACAACTTATTTTCTTTTTTTGCATACAAAGGTACTTTCTAGGGTGGTAAAAGAGCTCTTTAAAAGTGAAAATATTATTTTATTTTCAAAACTATTAATATTTTTAAAAAATAATAAATTTGTTTTTTTGTTAAATTGTTTACACAATGGCGGGCTTAAATTTAAAATATACTCGTTTTTCCCAAATCTGTGAGTTTTTATGGTAAGAGATGTTTTTTAATAAGTAGATAAAAGCTGGTAATGTATTTAAAAAATAACATATATTAAAAATATAAATACATTTAAGAATCTTTCTGTATTTAAATGTTTTAATAATTCTGAAGGAATCTACCCACAGATAATAAACCAGCAACCAAAATTTAATTAAAGGGGCGTGATCAATTTTTAGCAAAAGTTGCAAAAGCGATTCCAGAGCATTGCAGCATTGGGTTTGTGTGAATGGCATTTGTCGACTTCTTTCTATTTAAAAAGCAGCTCTAATCTTTACAGAGCACAGATGTTGAAGAAAAGCGTATATTTTAATTTTATGCGCGCCACTGTAAACAAGAGTTGAGATTGGGTTAAAGTAAGCAGATAATTTTGGACTAGTAATGCATGAAAATAATTATTTGCAAAATTACACCCTTTTGGGAAAAATCGCGATAACTAAAGTTCCCTACATAGTCATTTAGTAACACGTCAATAGTCTGTGTCTTTTCAAATATTTTTATTGGCGCCAGTTTGTTCCATCGTTGTGGATTCCTACCAATATTTTACCAGTTTCTACTTATGTCCAGGGACTGACATTTAAAGGAGATGGGGGGAGCGTCCCCCCAATATTTTATTCTATTGGTAAAGTCTTTTTTTTATGTTGGAATTATTATTTCATTTTTCAATAAATTGTTAAAAAAAATATTCAAAGGCGAGGGGTCCAGACTTAGACAACAAAATATGAATAAATGATATTAGGTAGCTACAAAAATACACAAAGATACCGACCTTTTTTTTGATTTTTTTTTGGTTCTTAGTTGGGTTTTTCTTATTTACTCCCCACAATATTTTCTCTTTTGGGCATAGTGTAAAATAAATGATTTTTTAAGACCGCCATTTTATTCTGACATGTTGAATTTGCACCAGTTTTTCTGCAAAACTTCAACTAAATAAAAAATTTTTTAAAAAAATTATTTGGCTGCCATTTTACTTTGTCATCTTGAATTCGTACCACAACTTTACCAGTTTACCTGTCTATCTTATTGGAAATTAATCTAATAAGTAGTTTTTCAACCTGATTTTTGAAATAATTTATTAGACCGTCATTTTGTCTTGGATTCATACCAAAATGTTACTGATTCATTCCTATGTAACACTTGATTTTTGGGCAAAATTTGAGAGAAATTTAGTAATTAGTTTTTAGCAATAATTTGTAAGTAGATATTAAGCTTTGCCGCAAACTGGCAGACCGACAGACCAGCAGACAGACTGACGAAAGAAGAGATTTTTTTTCAACAATACAAGAATTTTATCTTGTCATCTTGTTTGTACAACAATTTTACCAGTTCATTTCTATACCACATCATTATATTTCACAAAATTCGAAATCAATCCATTAAGTAATTTTTTCAGGCTGAATTTTTTAATGTTTTATGAAACCACCATTTTGTTTCGCCACTTTGGATTGTTATCAAAATTTGGATAATTTGGTAAATTGGTTAAGTAGTCTTTCAATAATAATTTTTTTAACATTTCACTAGGCCACCATTTTCTTTCGCCATATTGTTACCAGGTGATCTCCATATGACCCTTAATTTTTTAACAAAATTTATTTGGATAAGTAGTTTTATAGATACCGCGAAGAGATAAACGGACAGAGGACTCTGAGACGTAAAGACCCGAAAGAAGATCGGGGAGAGATTTTCTCATGATTACGAAAATTCCATTTTACGAAGACAGTAACCAGTAATAAATAAACAGTTCTTAAAATATTAGAATACACTACATCTTTAAAAAGTATAAATTCCAAAGGAAAGCCACTATTATGAAATAGTTTTCTTTAGCATCTATTAATTAAATAGTAGTTTGACAACTACTTCATAAGTGAAAATTTTAAAGTCGTTTAAAATGATATATTTTACTCTTTTTATATCAGTTTCATTTTTATGTTACCGCTTTTTATCTAAGGCGATAGAGCAAAAGGAAGCAAATTTTGTTGAACTCGCTACGTGCAACAGGAAAGTTGTTTCTTGTTTGAATATTGTGTAGCCCGTATATCCAAATTAGACGGTGCGGTCTGGTATTTTCGAAGCATGAACGGGAGAGGTCACAAGCAACTTCGAATACAAAGTCTATGAAAGAAAATATGTTCCTTTTCCCCATATTTGCTTTCTGGAATATGAAATTTTCAAAGTTAGCGGAAGCAGTTTTAAAGTTTGGTATGCTACGTATTGGATACAATTCAAAGAAAAGCCAAAAATAAAATGCTCAACAAAAATTATTACCTATGTAAAATTATTTTGTTCCTCGTTCGTAGAGTGACTCCTTATGCAAAGCGGGAGATAGTTACAATTGAACGTTATTAACAATTATTATTAACATACTTGAAAAAAGAGGGAAGTTATCAATTCGACCCCATGTAATTTTTTATATATGTACACGGATTACTCCGGAATGGTTTGACCAATTTGAATGAATTTCTTAGAAAACTTTCAGGGTAGTACCGATGTGTACTCACTATTGGAAAAAAGTACAAATGGCGAAATGGCGCTATTTTGAATATGTTTCTATCTAAAAGTTTCCGCAGTAAATTTGAAAGCTTTATTATAATGCCTTGAAAGCTGATTTATGAGGAAGGAGAATTTATTTTTTCGTTAGGTTATTTCGATTATTATACAGGGTTGTTCAAAAAAAGGCACAAAATTCATATCTTCTCTATTGTTTGTTTGTTTTTCATAAAAACGATGAAGTGGTTTAAATGCTTATTCGTCGTTTTGTAATATTTTCAGCCTCCTCCCTGCATCCCATTAATTTGTGGGAACCCCAAGTCTTTTTTTCAAATGACAACGTAGGTCATGTGGTAGCTCTATGAGAAGGTCTTCTGAAACTGAATCCGATACTAGCAACAAATTAGGAGTCTGCTCGTTTCATTACAGTAAAACGAGTCCACATAAGCTGTTAATTAACATTAACTATCAAAATAGATCCCTATGGTGTAATGTGGAACGACTTTGGTTACCATCAATTATTAGACCCCATCAACCTATCCAGTGACTTGTTAAAATTTCATTGAATTATCTTGAGAAGATTGATTAAACGATAATAGTATAGTCCGACACACGATAAATGGTCATTCAGTTGTTGGGCTTATAACGATCAAGCGGTATTTTACCACCAATAAAGCAATTAAGGTCTGGTTTCCAAGCGTTTCTCAATATAGGTCTGTATTTTATTTTTATTTTAAACCATTTGAACTGTGGCATTAGCGGTGTCTAGTGGTGTTATTTATTTTTAGGGTAACAATCTTTCTGTAATCATGTTCATTTATATATATATATATATATATATATATATATATATATATATATATATATATATATCTGATTCATCACAATAAAAAATTTTCATTTTGTTTAAATACTCAAATTACTGTTATTTGAATAGAAGATGAAAATTTTTAAGCATTTTATCTGCAGCATGAAGCGGTAAAACGGTTATAATAATAATAATAATATCAACAAGGGGCAACATTTTTCTTTCTTTTATTACAAATAATACCCATTCTTGTATTTTATTAGTAATATTTATGTATTATAAATGCTCAAAATATGTGAAGGAACATTCACTAAAAATAGGAAAAATAAAAATATTAACAGGTCGCTGCCCCATACAATTCAGTTTTGGAATGTAGTCCAAAATATACCTAACCCATTATTTTTTAAATACTTGGAAGTCAGCTGTTGGCTGGCGGCTATTTTGATTATTTTTAAAATATTTTTGTTATCTTTGTTTTCTTCAATTGTACTCATACGGTGACATCTTTTGCGACTCCTTACAGTGCCTTTGACTATAACATATCCCCCAATAATAACTCACATACCAATGCAAAGCTTTTAACCCCATTCACTAATGTTTATGTGCAGTAAAATCAAGAAACGTTCAGTAACCTTCAAATATTTGTCTGCAGGACTTCTAAAAGCGTCTGAGGGCATAAAAGCTACCATTAAGGGGACATTGGAGGTAACCGGCATTCTAAGGTGGTAGACCTTAGAATGCCGGTTGCCTCGATTCTTTGACCAAGACAATTCACTGGAAAGGAAGAACAGATCTGACAAAGGCACCATGAAAGTGTTTGGGAATGGTGATGCAGAATTAATTCGCAGGGAAGTGTATGAGATGTATGAATTTAAGCAGATTCCGTCACGTGATTCTTTTTAAGAAAAGTTAGTAGCAAATAGTCAATTCACTGCTACTCGCGAAACGTTGCGCGGATTCCTGCATAAAATTGGTTTTCGATTTAAAAAAAGTGGCAAGCGCAATTACATTAGAGCAATATTTACTATATAGATGAGACTTGGTTCGACACCCATGACACTACAATTAAAGATCAGCAAGATTCTTCACCAAAGTGCATTTTAGATGTACCTGCTTCTCGAGAAAAGAGAATATCCATCTTACACTGTGGCTCGAGGGATGGCTGGGTGCCGAACGTTTTGCAACTTTTAGCAAAAAATATTAAGGGCTGCTCGTTAGGCTACCATCAAGACATGTCAAGTGAGCTTTTTAAAAAATGAATGAAAAATTCTCTTCTTCCGAATATCCCGCAAGGCAGTGTAGTCGTTTATGATAATGCTAATTATCACAGCACCTTAGCTGAAAAAGTAACGACCATAGGCAGCAAAAAAGAAGTGCTGCAAGAGTTCCTTAGCCAACATGACCTCTAGTTTGAAGAAATTATACAAAAAAATAACTAGTTGAGGTACTAAAAACTAAATCGTATGATAAAACATATTGCATGGATGAGGCTATAAAAGCATCCGGTAACATATCACTTAGATTGCCCCTCTACCACTGCGATTTAAATCCTATAGAAATAGTATGGTCCGAATTAAAAAACAAAGTTAGAGTAAATGAAGTAATTAAAACTCTATGTGAATTAATACCAGCAGTTGGAGAGCATGCGTTAATCATGTACTTAAAGTCGAAAATATTTATAAGAAATATTGGGAAAACGTAAAATCTTTAAATACATCAGTGGATGATATGTTAGTACATTCAAACATTGATTGAGATGATCCACTTTTATACTCATACGTTCCACTTCTTTTTATTTGCTTTAGTTTTTAAGATATCGGAATAACTTTTTTGTTTGAAACAAAATAATTAAAATTATATAGTACGGCTTATTACTTTTCCGCATATCAATAATTTATGTCAAAGTCAGCAATTGTCAATAAATTTTTGTACAGGGTGGCCACTTTATGGTGATACAGTAACTTATCTAGAAAACGGTAATAGTTACGACAAAAAGTTAAATACAAAAGCTGTTTGGATTCAATTAGATTTTTATTTTATTTCACTTTTGTTTATACAGGGTGTTTCGTTTTGACGTGACACATGTCAACTTTCCTAATTTAAATGGGACATCCTATATATTATTACATGTTTCGATTCTACTGTTAATTTGCGAAAGTTTTTATAATAACATCTATATTTGAATTCTTTATCGTTTTTGAGTAAATTGAGTTTTTAGAATTTTTTATAAAAAATATATTTTTTTTTTAAATGTTTTACTTATAAAACTTTAATGGAACTGACTAATATCCTAAACATACATTACTAAGGGTTTAATTCAACGAGTTTCCATGCTGCTCTTACCAATTAATATACAGGGTGTTAAAAATGGAGAGCAAAACAAACAGAAATTTAAATGTAAAAATCTCCTGTTTTTCAAATGGAACACCCTGTATATTTTTATTTCATCTGATTCAGCGTTCAATTACCTATCATTACTCATATATATGTCCTATACCTAAAATGAACAGTTTCGATTTTATTAGCCGTTTTCTGATTTATCCCGGAATTTTGCCAGTAAATGAGATCAGAAACTAAAAAAATCAAGATAGGCCTGGGAAATAACCTACTGCAATTGTTGACTTAAGTTGACATTTGCTCTGTTTGTCGTTTTTGTCAAATTTTTGCTGCGAAATGTGTTAAAAAATGGCTTTATATAGTTTAGATGAACGTTTTATACAACTGTTTCATAAAAAATAATAAAAGTCCAGGGTCAGCCCTTAGAGAATATTCGAGGGAATATCCTAATAATCGAGTTCCCTCCAGGACTATATGTGCGTGATTTGGAAAATGGTGTCCTTAGAAACTCTAAGAAAAATCGTCCCAATTTTGTCCTCACTGAGGAAAAACAACTGGAGATTTTACTTTATTTCGAGGAAGATGATGAAAGATCCCAAAGAGATGCTGACAGAGACATTGTAGTAGAGGAAGTATTCAAAAAACACTGCAGGTGAATGGTTATCATCTTTATAAATTTCTTTCAACTCAATTATTATCACAATTAGACTTTAATGAAAGATTGACTGTTTGTTGTGATATTATGGACCGGCAGTGTCGAAAGTGTGTTTTTTTTTCAAAAGTGCTTTGGACTGATGAGGCCTCATTTAATACGGCGGGTATTTTTAATCGGAAAAACCCTCATTACTGGTCTCAAACTAATAAACATCTAATAAAAGCAATTAAAAAACAAGACCGTCAAACCGTAAATGTGTAATGCGGAATTATTTGCGACCGTATTATCGGACCAATATTTTTTGACAAGTCGTTAAATGGCGAAATATACTTGGAGCTGCTTAGGAATGAAATCATGCCCTTATCAACGACTTGCCAGCAAATATTCGAGAAAATATCATTTTTCAGCAGAATAGCGCCACTTACCACACGGTTGCAGCGGTAGTAAATTTCCTTAATCAACATTTTCCATTGTGGATAGGAAGACATGGTTTAATAGCCTGGCCACCACGAAGGCCTGATTTAAGCCCTTTAGACTTCTTTTTGTGGGGTGCACTAAAAAATAAAGTTTATAAAAATAGATCTAATAATAGAAATGAGTTAAAAATAAAAATCAGGGAAGAGATCAATAATTTTAATGCATCTAATTCGGTAAGGAACGCTATTCGAAAAATGGAGGCTATTTACACTTGATGTATCGCAATGGACGGTGGCCATATTATACTCAGTTAGTTATTAGTTATACCGTGTGGCACAAGATATTTTTTTTGTCTCTCCCTTATTTTCGTAAACATTAAATAATAAGAACATAAATTACATAATATTTCACTTTTATTTGTATTTTCTAACATTATTTATAGTCGCTATATGTGTTAAAAAAATGAGAATAAGGCTTAGTTTACGACAGTTTTATTTTAGCCCACTTCATCTGTTTACTTATATTAAAAAAAATAGTCAAATCAGAAAACGGCTAATAAAATCGAAACTGTTGATTTTTGGTATAGGACATATATATGAGTGATGATAGGTAATTGAACGCTGAATCAGATGAAATAAAAATATACAGGGTGTTCCATTTGAAAAACAGGAAATTTTTACATTTAAAGTTCTGTTTGTTTTGCTCTCCATTTTTAACACCCTGTATATTAATTGGTAAGACCAGCATGGAAATTCGTTGAATTGAACCCTTAGTAACGTATGTTTAGGATATTATTCAGTTCCATTAAAGTTTTATAGGTAAAAAATTTTTTTATAAAAAATATGTTTTTTTTTTTAAAAAATTCTAAAAACTCAATTTACTCAAAAACGATAAAGAATTCAAATATAGATGTTATTATAAAAACTTTCGCAAATTAATAGTAGAATCGAAATATGTAATAATATATAGGGTATCCCGTTTAAATTAAGAAAGTTGACATGTGTCGCGTCAAAACGAAACACCCTGTATAAGCAAAAGTGAAATAAAATAAAAATTTAATTGAAGCAACACAACTTTCGTATTTAACTTTTGTCGTAACTATTACCGTTTCCTAGATAAGGTACTGTATCACCATAAAATGGCCACCCTGTACGTACATATATAAACATTGTTTCAATCTTCCTACTACCACCCTGGACCGGAATTATTTGCTAGCCAAAGCAGATGTACAAGCAGGCATAAAGTATAAAGGTATTTGTTAGTCATGATCATTTATCGTGTGTTGGACTATATTTATTATTGCCCTATATGATAAAAAGCAACTTCCTAATATCACAAATTTTTAAAAAGGTACCCGAATTATTAAAATTCTAGGACGGCTTTTTCCCTAATTTGTTTGGCAAATACCTTCACACAGAAAATAATAAATTCAGTTATTCTTTCAGTTTGACCATTGTAAGCAAGTGTCAGTATTTTGGAAGTTTGACATTTTTGAATTATGGTGCTCTCAGAAAAATAGCGTATTGAAATTTGTTTGATTGTGGAGACAAAGTTCGGAGCCAGGATGAAGTTTGTGTGGTGTGTTGTTCACTGAAAAGTATCTTGAGAATACATTTACGCGGTCAAGTGTGAGTAGGATATTTCACAGATTTGAAGAGCATGCGAAGGGATTTTACCTAAAATGGGCCGTCCACCCACTTTATCTTAAGACAAAAAGCTTGATATACTCCTATCAGTACAAGAAAGTCCACATTCTTCTACTAATACCTTAACGCTAAATAATGATGTCAGTAGAGCTTCTGTACAACGATTATTATTAAAGAACCAGAAGGTATCACCCGTATAAATTGCATGTTGTACAGGAACGTCTTGAAGATGACTACAATAGATTAAAATTCTGTCAAGAAATGATGGGAAGATATGATTAAATAAAATATATTTCTAAAATATTATCTACATCCACCACCACATTTTCTTATAAATGTTCGAATGTACTTGGACGAAATTATTTCAAATCGGTGGATAGGACCTTACACCATTGAATTTCTTTCTATGGGGGTATTTGAAGGATAGAGTGTTTAAAAACAGACCAAACAGCGTTAACGACCTATAAGAAAAAGGATGGAGGTCACTAATTTATCAGCCGAAAGTATACGAAGTGCGTGATAGTATTTACCACAGACTCGGTGCATGTCAAGTAGAAGGTGAAGATCACTTTCAGTATTTAATACATTAGCCGAATCAGGTGAGTGCTAAGGAATCCCTCGAATATGCATTGTATTTAAAAAACTTATGTGGACTTATTTATTATAACAAAATGAGCAGAGCCCTAATTTATTGCTACTATCGGATTCATTTTTAGAAGACTTTCTCACAGAGCCCCACATGACCTATTGAAGTGTCTACAAATTAAAGAGTTGCAGGTTGAAAATGTTACAAAAAGACGAACAACCATTTAAACCGCTTCAAGTGTTCCAGCGTTTTTTGAAAAATGACTTATTGTGAAAAAATTAATTTTGTGCGTTACTTTTGAACAACCCTGTATATCTCAATGAATGTTGAAAATGTTATTTTAAGATAATGCTTGGACAAAACATATCTTGTGTTAATAAAAGAAATATATAGCGGGGAGTAGGGACTAGGAGAAAAAAATTGACATTTTATTAAATTTGTGGAAACAGTATTGTAGTTTTTAATAAAAAGTTTATCAGTTTTAATTAATGATTTTCTTGCTTTTTTGTGGCTGTAAAAATTCGTATCTAAATAGCTTTATTTTTATTTTATTAAAACTTTTTAAGACTTTTTCGTAATACCAACTTTACAAAACTAACTCATCCTATGTCAAACTTTTGGGAAATATCACTTTCAAATTAGCTATGTATGGATGCTCCAAAGGTGGTGACAATTATCTATAAAGTATAAATTAGCTTTTCTTATTATGAAGCTGAATGCAAGTATAATGACCTAAAAACTGATGTTCAATTTTTTGTATCACATTAGATTTGTACACCTTGGCTACATGCCTGTCATATACTGTATATATAACAATAGTCGCGTTTTAAGTATTTTATTCTTGTTAAATAAATTGCAAAAAAAAAATTAGTAAATACTTCAAAATCCCTATTCACTTTTATCAATATCTCTCAAATTCCTGAAATACACTCTTGAAATAAAACAAATAGCTATTAATTCATTTTATTCGTCTAAGTATGATAAAACACGTACTAATACAGTCCTAATTTAGAAACTATAATGTAAAAATCTAAACTTAAGTAATGCTACAAGATATAACAGTCATAATAGTTAAAAATAAATATTTTCTTACATCTAAAAAATAATAAATATTAACTAACCACTAAATAACAAAGATCAATAGAGATTGAAAAGAGATCCTATTGTGATTATAAATAATGAAAATGCCAAGTTATATTATATGTATTACTTAAAGAAAAAGAAATTTGAACGAAACAAGGTAAACACACCGAACATTAACAAGACAAGAAGGAGCACAGTCCGTCGGAACTTTTATGTTGTGCTTACATAAAAATTCGTAGAAAATAAACATGTCATACAGTTTGGTAATTGTTCTATAGAACATGTTAAAAAAATAAAATATTTAGGAATAATTGTTGATGAACAGTTAAGCTTTAAAGAACATGCCAAGTCTGTAATATCTAGAATTAGCTATAATATTAATCATTTATCAAGGTGTGCTTCGTATTTATCATTTTGAGCAAAACTCACTGTATACAATACAATGGTTCTTCCACATTTTAACTTCTGCACAAGTATTCTGTATTTACTAAACAAAAATGAAATTAGTGTGAAGCCATGAGAATAATTTTATCATGTAACAGATATACACCAATTAAATTAATGCAGGAATGTGGACAGTGGTTACCAGTGTCTGAATACATAACTTTAAATGTGTTAACCCTAATTTTTAAGATTAATATTGGTTGTGCGCCTCCTTATTTGTGCAATAAGGTTATGTATAATAATTACGTACATAGCTATAACACTGGGCAGCAGAATAACTTCTTTATTGCGCCTAGAAATAAACGAATGGGTCAAAACTCTATTTTCTTCAAGGGATTTGAAATGTTTAATAAGCTACCAGATTTCATAAACCATTGTCAATCTGCTTATTGTTTTAAGAAACAGCTCAAGGCATATACTTTGGAGAAATGTAATTTATGTGTTATGCCTTGAGTGGCATTTATTGTTAGTGTGGATTTTATTTTATATTTGTTGTTTCTGTCTTAAATATTTTTTTTCTGACTTTTAAAATTAGTCTAGTTGTGTGTAGTTTATTTAGCACTTAATATTTTTTTATTTTTAATTGACTTCACTTCACTATTACTAGTGAAATGATTAGATTTATTATTATAATTATTGTTCTTGTGTTAAATGTTTTCTTTTTTACTTGTAAAAATGCTATTTCTTTTATAAGTCGTTTGGTTTAATTCATTTTAAGTAGTTTTAAGTCGTTTAACTTACTCTACTAGTGGAACATTAGTTACATATGCATATATTTGTCTTTTTACTTCAAAATTGTATATTTGGTAATTAGTTTTTATAAGCTAAATAAAGCTAAATAAACGATTCAATACAACAACGCGCCGACAAATCCGAGAAATCATACAATTGTGCAGGTGCCCGCGTTTTTACGAAGTTAATGCAAACCGCGAGCGGTTAAAACGAATAAACGTTGACTTACCGGGGTGATTTAAAAACGAGTTTTAAAAATATCTAGCTATAATTGCTATTGTGACCTATTTTGCTTTCTATGTATTAAAAGAAAAAAGGGGAAAACGTCAAGTTGTTTAATTGATTGATGTTAATATAATTATAAAAAGTACTGTTTGTAAAAATTAAGTAAAAAAGGAAATTAATTGTTGAAAATTTTAATCCAAAATGGCGGCCTAATGAAATATTTAAAAATTCAGCCTAAAAAACGAATGTGTAATTATAAAAATGGCGGAACAAAACAAAAATAAAATATTTGTAATCGTGAAACGTGAATCACCTTCTCGGGTTTTAAAAATTTTTAGGTTTTACCGTCCTTAGATGCCAAAAAATATGTTTCATCAATGTCGTCGGTTCGCCTGTCAGTTTGTCTGTCGGTCTGCCACTTCGCGACATAGCTTAAAAGCTACTCATCAGATTGACTTCCATTTTAGGCAAAAATGGATTGTTCTATGGAGATGACTTGGTAATATTTTGGCAAAAATCCAATATGCCGGAACAGAATGGTGGACTAGTGAAACGTTAAAAAAAACTATTACTAAAACACTATTTATCCAATTTCCTCAAATTTTGCACAAAAATCAAGTGTTAGGAATAAACTGGTAACATTTTGGTATGAATAAAAGATAGCAAAACAAAATTGGTAAATGCTTATCATTTAAAAAAAAAATAAAAAAAACTCGTCTCACGCCGTGCGCCGGTAAATATAAAGACAATTGGTATATATTAATGATCGGTGTTATATTTCAGTACTTAATTCAACACGGATAACCGGTTTATGCATCTCGCCTGGCAGCGACTTCGAGGAATCGAAAAAGCATAGCATCCGATATTCGAGTGAGATAGGCATAACAAGGGGAGCAGCTTCAAGTGCTCGTTCTTGTCTTTTTAATCCTTGGTGGTAAATAATTGTACAGTTTATAATAACGTGTATTGGTTCAACAGAGAATGTAAGCCAGTTATATTTTTTAATAAAATTTAGAACTATGCTCGATTAGTAAAAAGCCTAGTTAAGAAATAATTATTATTAAGTTCACACTTTGTCAAAATCGAATTACTTAGCGACGTTCCGCCTTCGGTTGCTCGAGACATATTACATGAGATAAAAGCTTTGATTGAGCTCCGTTGGACAATTAAAGTATATGCCATAATAGTGACCCACTGTAATTATATTAATGCCCAGGCATGATGCATCATGTAGCCCCCATTCCGATTAACGTTTTCAAGTAGCTTGGAGATTGAAACATTTATCGATACTTATACATTCTTTATGCTCCTTATATCCAGTATGTGCAGACCACTCAGCTTTACTACACTGTGACACATGTGGTTTTGATTGCAGAAGAATCTTTCGGTGAGTTTGAGTAGTATCCAATCTTCTTAATATAGCTGAATGTTGGACCTCGGCAGAACTTTTTCAAAATTATCTGTACCTTGATGGTCTGCCTCTACTGGGTCTAATGACTATAAAGATGTATAAGTAAACTACAATTTTTTCAATCTGCTGTTGCTGAGCACCGGCACTTAAAGGTATCCTAATAAGTAGAAAGAAAAGTTCTTACGTTTGTTTCAGAAGGCTATAAAACGGTTATTGAAATTAACCAACATACTACATCAAGCGTGAAATCGAATAGTTCACCGGTTAATGGTGAGAGGTCAGCTATACATTTGGTGCATGATGTAAATCTAAGAAACATGGGTCCTGTTTTTGTCGGTTATTTTAGTTAATTTAAAAATTCCTTTTAAGCGAAGAGTGTACAATATTATGACAAATAAAAAAAGAGCCCAAAAAAACTTCGTTAATGAAATTTAGGGTATTAAAGTTAAGATATTGCAATTCCCAACTCTGATATTATAATAGCATTCAAAGTTGTCACTATATTGTAAAAACTTAGTCCTACTATACATTTATAAAAATTAAAATATACTTTTGGAAACATAATTTGCATTCAACTTCAACACATTGTTTTTTATTAACTTTTAAGGACTTTCCGCAACGCTTAACCGCTTGAGCTGTCAGCTCTCGAGTTACAGTACAGCATTTTTTCTCAGTGACCTGCCGACTAACAAATGTGCGTCTGTAACAATCGTGCATCTGTACTAACTTTTCTTATCCATTCCACGCGATATCCTACCTCATATAACCTCTAACCTGCCTCTTTTCTGTAAAGATTCTACTTCTAGATTCCAGAACAGGACTTAACAAAGTATGTGCACTGACCAGTGAACCACAGTAATTTATCGATACTTATATATTCTTTATGCGTCTTATATCTAGTGGGCGCAGGCCGCGCAGCTTAAATACACTGGGCCACATGTTCCTTTGATTGCAGGGGAATCTTTGGGTGAGTTTGCGTGCTGTCCAACCTTCTTATGTTATTTTATTATCTATACCTTGATGGTCTGCCTCTACTGGGTTTATGACACTATGAGACTATGAAAGATGTATAAGTAAACTACAATTTTTCAACCTGCTGTATCTGAGCATCGGCACATAAAGGTATCCTAATTAATGGAAAGGCAAATTCTTACATCGGTTTCAGGAGGCTATAAAACAGTAATAGAAATTAAGCACCCTACTACCTATTACATCATGCGTGGAAATCGAAAAGATCGCCGTTTAATGATCAAAGGTCAGGTATACATTTAGCATAATAGGGCTAACAGAGAATTTTATCTTAAGTCCTAAAGATTCCTGAAGATGATTGGTCTGTTCGAGCAAAGAATAGTTGAAACTTAGGAGCAAATTTCCGAGCAGTATATTAGAGACTTAGATTTTAGCATACCTAGGCGGCTAAAAAACGTTGTAGATAATAATTGGTCTTTAACTAAGTACAAGAAGATACAATGATAAATAATAAATACATTGTTTAATAATATTATCGATTGGTCAAATATTTTATATAGAACTAGATTGTTTCTTATTTTGGTTATTTTAAAATATCTTTTAGTGATTATAGAATTTTTTAATATAAATATTAAATTGTTATGCGTGGTTTGTGTTTATTTTGAGCTTAGTTTTATTCTGAATGCAGCTCTACAAATAAATAAAAAAGTAAAAAAAAAGTAATTTCAAGTATTCTTATCATAGGCAGGGAGCTACAGCCAAATTGCCATTACCTTTTACCTGATTTTTTTTAAGCCAATAGGTACCATCTTAGTGGTAGACATGGAGTTTGTAACAAAATACATTTAATTATTTACACTGAATTTTCATGTAAAATTATTGTTTTCTTACTTTCGATTTTTTTAAGACCGTTTATATTGTTAAACTGCCAATTTTTCAAAGTATGTAGAGGCTTAAAAAGTTACAAAGCTGCTTCTAGAAATGTTGATACAACACGTATATAGTAACTTTGCTTTATCAATTTTTTGTTGTTTTCTTTGAAAAAGTAATATTAACATTGATTGAGTGTTTAAACGTAAATAAGATATATAAAAAGAGAAATGTATTCTTAAAAATTAAAAATGTAATTATTTTTAGTGCATCTTTCTCATTATCTTTCACGTTCTTATTCACAAACCAAGTTCTATTAAGAATATCCAACTTGAATATGAAAATGGCAAATCTTATTATAATCGACTAATGCTCAATCGTATCTGTGATTTTTAAATCTTTTTTCCTCATCATGGTCCACGGGAGATTTATCTATGGAAGATGTATCTGCATTACCCAACGTTTTTATTTCTTGCCTCCTTTTTCGGTGAAGTTCGTGTATTTCATTCAGCTGATTAAAATAATCTTCAGGTTTGTAAAAATCTTCGTTATTGAGAGTGTTTTGGAACCCACTAGACAACACGCCATGGTGTTCGTTGGGAATTAAATTAGCTAAATTTGGTCGATTTTCAAATCCTGCGTTACTGAAATGAGATTGTGTGGTTTGGGCGGCAGATGAGTCTGATACTGGATGTCCATACGAATCTACTGCACCAGGAGTATCGTAGCTTGATTTGCTTGGATCGTATTCTAGCGGGTGTTGTTCAAAATGAGGAATCTAAAATAAAAATAATAGTTTATTATTGATGTTCGTTAAATTTCTGATATTAAAAGTTAAAGGTATGTATAGATCCACCGGTAGTCGTACGCAACATAGCATTAGGGGATGTTTCCTAGCACCTTTTATGGTATTACTGGCTACTTTGCAACATTGATGGAGCATGCTTTACTAAATTATATATATTTATTTGAAAATGTATTATTGTTTATTTATTTAGTGATAGAATGTTTTAACAACAAGGCACCACTGTATTCTGCTCGAGCTTTGAGGAATTAACCAATTCGATTTAAAGGTTGCTTCCATATTTTTTTAAATCTTGTAAAACTGTTTGGTATCTTTTTCGCCTTTGTTTTTGAAAGGTTTCTTATTTTATTTTAAAATAAAGAATATATTCAATTAGCACCGTAAACAAAAAACACACACTGAACTATTTTCAACCTCAGTAGGTTTTTTTATACAAGTTTCTGAAGATGTTATTAAGTTTCTGATTTCATGTTTCCGCAATATTACCCGGTAACTTATGGAAAACTTTAAAAAATATGGATTTTGCCTGGGAAAAGCATAACCGAAAAGCACTTTCACTGGAAAGCGATGAAATTGTTTTTTTGGCGACGAAAATACTTAAGTGCTAAAAATGTGGCAAGACAAAAATATAACCAGTGTCCACCAAGCTTTCATCGAAGGCCTGTCAGCTGGTATTAAAGTGCCTTCGGGAAAAGAGAAGAAACTAATAATGGCACACATTGGAAGCGAAGAGGGATTTTTGAAAGAAGGTTTGCTACTTTTCAGTGCCGGATGGGAGACATGAATTCGGATGTTTTCGAAGACTATTTTGGTGAAACAATAAATTATTATTTATTATTTCCTGCTTATTCTGTAGTGGTTAAGGATAACGCAAACTATCATCCACGGTGCATAGAAAAGGCGCCAACTTTATCTTGGAGAAAACAAGAAATTGTCTACAGGCTAACTACCAAAGGTACTGAGTTTGAACCCATTTTGATAAAAAAAAGTACTACTAGCCGTAGCAAATTTACGCAAAAATCGTTTTATGAAATATGCCGTGGAAGATATAGCAGAAAAATATAATGTAACTGTTCTGCGCTTACCGCCAAATCATTGCGAACTAAATCCTATAGAACTCATATTGGCGCAAATGAAAGGATTTGTAGGAAGACAAAGCAAGATATTTAAAATGAAATATGTTAAGTTACTGTTTCACCAAGCCATTAAGGAAGAAACACCAGAGAAGTGGCGAAAAGCAGTCCAACATGTGATTAAACAGAAGGAAAAAATGTGGGATCTTGACAACCTGATCGTCTTATCGGTCGACCCTTTAATTATGTCAAGAGGTGATGACAGTTCCTCACATGACGAAGAATATAATCTATTATAATTTAATTGTTGTATAATATTATATAATATTAATTATTTTATTTGCTATGTATATATATATACAGGGTTATTCACGCAACCCTTTCATTAAAAGTTTTTGATGATTGATGCCATTTAGATAAAAATTTCAAATTTTGGGATTAGGGTAAGGTCAAGGGGTATTTCTTTTTTGAAATATATTCAACTTCCTGTCACTTCCGGTTTAACCGGAAGTTGGTATCAACTTGCTTATTTTAAATGGAATATCCTGTATTTTATGATATTTTTGGATTCTATGGAGAATTTTAATGCTATTTTATGTAGCATATCCTATACCTAGGTTCAAGCGTTCTTAAGATATTTGACCTTGAACCGAAAATGATCCTTCGGGGTACCAAATTTTAAAATCTCATATTTTTGTAAGTTTTGAAGATATAATCTTCATATTTTGCAGACTATCGGTAAATAATCTTAGGTTTCTATTTTTTTTATTGAATTTGTCTATTTTTATACAGGGTGTCCTAAATTCAGCGGCAAACATTCACATTTTCAAAGCCGCTAAAGTCCGTTTTTTTAAATGGGACACCCTATAATTTTATGCACTATCAAATGTAGAATTTCATTTTCTATCGAACTGTATTAAGGTTCCCTATACCTATTCGTAACCATTTTCGAAATAATTGGGTTTTATAAAAATATCGTATGTATTTGCTTAAATGTTTACATGTTCCAATGGTGAGCCATTGAAAAACAATTGAGATACAATATCCAATATGATAGATGATTAGTATGCGTTATTTATAGAAAGCTGTCAGTGATAAACTAAATCTTCTAAATCGAAATGGAAGAATATTCAAACGTTGATATTCTCAATCTATTTTATATTCATGGAGAATGTTATAAAATTTTGGAGAGAACGTGTCGTGTGTTTAATGAACGCCACCCTGATTTGCCGCCAATGAACAAGTCAAAATTCAGGAGGATTGAAACGAACTTTTTGCGTTTTGGCAAGGTTAAAGTTACAAAAAATGTTCCGAAACCAGTGACAAATGCCGAGGATAACGTAATAAACACATTAGCTTCTTTCCACGCAAACCCGCAAAGTTCAATACCGTCTGCAGAAAACGATTTGGGAATTTCTTCTTCATCTGTCCAAAGAATTTTGAGCGAACATCATATGCACCCTTATTCCTTCCAAAACGTGCAAGCCTTGAGACCTGGTGATGACGTCCGACGAGTAGAATTTTGCTAATTCATGTTTTTGAAAATTCAAGAGGACCCTCAATTCCTTTTAGCTTCAATGTTTTGGGTATAGTATTAAATGATCAGGTGCGGTACTGTATCTATGAAGACAATTTAAACAGTGATAAGTATTTGGAAATTCTACGAGGGACGGTTTCTGAATTTATAAAAGAAATTCCTATTGGTGTGCTGCAAAATTATTGGTATCAATTAGATGGGGCACCAGCGCATAATTCCGCTGCAGTTTATCTCCAATTATCTCGAATTTTTGAAGATCGCTGGATTGGTCCCAATGGCCCTTGGAGATGGGCCCCGCGATCCCCTGATTTAACACCCCTAGACTTATTTATGGGGATTTATCAAAGGTAAAGTCTATGCTTCCCCAGTAAATAACCAACTGGACAGGATACGAACAGCTTTTGCCGAATTAGAAAACGGACAAATTCAACGGGCCACAGCAACTGTACAAAGAAGAATTGAAATGTGTCTTCAAATGAACGGACAGCATATAGAACATTTGTTATAATTCAATTTTATTTATTTATTGTTGATTGTTAGATTGCTATAATTTTTTAGTTCACTAAAACAAGTTTAGAACAGGCTCGAACTTGGTAGATATGGTTAAAAATAATGTAAACAATTTATTACATTTTTCATAACTTTAACTTTTCCGAAACGAAAAAAATTCCGTTTCAATCCTCTTCAATTTTCTCTTGTTCATTGGCGATAAATGAGGATGTTTTTCATTAAAAACATGGCACGTTCTCTCCAATATTTTGTAACATTCTCCGCGAATATAAAATAAATTGAGAATATCAGCTTTTGAGTGTTATTTTATTTTAATTTAAAAGTTTCAAATCAGCTGTCATGTTGAATAGAAAAGCACAAAAATTTTATTGTTTTTCCATGGCTTACTACGGGATGGTGTAAGCATTTAGCAAATACATATGAGAGTTTAATAAAAACCTGATTATTTAGAAAATGGTTACGAATAGGTATAGCGAACCTTAATATAGTTCGATAGAAAATTAAATTCTACATTTGATAGTGCATAAAGTTATAGGGTGTCCCATTTAAAAAAACGGACTTTAGCGGCTTTGAAAATGTGAATGTTTGCCGCTGAATTTAGGACACCCTGTATAAAAATAGACAAATTCAATAAAAAAATAGAAATCTAAGATTATTTACCGATCGCCTGCAAAATATGAAGATTATATCTTCAAAACTTACAAAAATATGAGATTTTAAAATTTGGTACCCCGAAGGCTCATTTTTTGTTCAAGGTCAAGTATCTTAAGAACGCTTAAACCTAGGTATAGGACATGCTACATAAAATAGCATTAAAATTCTCCGTAGAATCCAAAAATATCATCAAATATAGGGTGTTCCATTTAAAATAAGCAAGTTGATACCATCTTCCGGTTAAACCGAAGTGACAGGAAGTTGAAAATATTTCAAAAAAGAAGTACCCCTTGACCTTACGTTAATCCTAAAATTTGAAATTTTTATCTAAATGGCATCATCAAAAACTTTTAATGAATTGGTGAATAACCCTTATATATATATAATATATATATATATATATATATATATATTATGTACATATATACAATTTTTATTTTGTTAAAATTTCGTTAAATTTAAATTCCTTCTATAAGTATCCAACCGCCTAGCCTTTGGCGCACCATTTTCATTGTTTATGACCGGATATCAATAGGCAAAATGTATACATTGAAACCGGGTGGTGCTACTTGCACTTGATGAAAAGTAATAATTTTGCAATGCCAAACTATGGAAGAGGCATCAATTATTGGTGGTTCACCCTGTAGGCCTTTTGCATACCTAACAAGGATTTATTATTTTGTACATTTCTGAAACAGACTATAATGTGAATAAAGTTATTGCCATATAACGATATGCATATACAAAATGTGTGATGTATGGTGGAATGGGTTACAAGGAAACTTGCGTGATAAGTAATTAGTTTGTATATTTTTTACCGTTCTGCTGAAAGTCACAGTTCTCTTAAAGAATCCTCTTGTGCATGCGCAAATTTATGGCCATACATCTATTAGATTCATATATCAAACATTCATTTACATTGGAATGGATACATATTTTCACATACACTTATTAATTTACTTACCATACATACTCAGATAAAACCACTGCTTATATTCCAGAATACCATATAATATTTTGTTTTTATTTGTTTTTCTCTTTTTTAATTTAATTATTTCTATTATTCTTTATCTTTCATAACGTTATTAACATAGTATTTGAAAAACAAATGTCGTTTGTTATTTTCGTTAATAAAAAAGTTTTATTCCAGGGCCATCATTTTATTTTTACACACATAATTTGCACTAAAATATTAGTTTTTCCAACTACAAATTTTATTTTAAGAAGCTCTGGGTTTTTTTTAATATGTATTTATTATTATATGACAGGTTTCTAATTTTTTTTAGGAACTCTCTGTCACACTTGATTTCTGTACAAAGTTTTAGTCAATTGAATTTGTAGTTTTTTGCAATTGAATTTTTAAATATTTTAATGCCGCCTTTCTGTCGTGCCTTTATGGCTTAACACCAAAATTTTATCAGTTTATCCTCACATCACAATTAAAATTTGTGCAAAATTTGAGGTCAATTGCATAAATAATTTTTTAATTATGATTTTTTTTAAATATTGTATACGGCCACCGTTTTGTACCGCCATATCGGTTTTTTACCAAAATGTTATCATTTCATCCCCATATGACCCTTGGTTTTTAAGCCAAATTTAAAGTAAATGGGACAAGCAGTTTTTTGAGTTATGCCGCGCACAGACGAATTGCAAAGATTTGCAAAAATCTCGGAGGAGGATTTTATCATTTTTTCACGAATAGTCGAAGTCAACCAATTAGATCGTGGTTTTCTTGTAAAGTTTCACGTTCACTCTCACCCTTATAACTAAGACCGATTACTTCGAATATACAGCCAATAGCGTTGGCTGCGGGCGTTGTGCTACGCGGAATTATCTCGATAAATCCCCCTATAGAGAATGCAATACAAAGATGGGATCCACTTAAGGATTAACTTATTTCACATACAATACAACGAAAGTATTATCTGTATTTGCTTAGACTTAAGTCTAAAAATTTTTTTTTGGATTCACCAAGGTGTCATGACGTACAGTATTTGAAAATGAACTAACCCTTATATTTTATGTTTTTCTTAATATCTTGAAAATAATGACCTGTAAATAATAGTTGAATTCCAGATAAAAAAAAGTTATAATGAGCAGCATTTCCGATAAGTGGATATCGGAGCAGCTCTAAAAGCCGTCGACTTTTCAACACCTTAAAAATAAAAATGACGGAAAAAATTGCCCGAAGTAAAGCTATATTTCATACTTTATTTTTTCCGTTCCAGCAAAGTTTATGTTTATGTTTTTACCTCCCTCGTAAAATGGAAGTATTGTAATCGTGAAAAATCGCTGTCCGAGATTTTTTCAGATCTTCACGTTTCATGGTCACTAGTCTGTCTGTCTGTCTGTTCGCGGCTTAGCTAAAAAACTACTTACCCGATGGCCTTCAAATTTTGGTCAGAAATTAAGGGTTATATAGGGATGAACTGGTAACATTTTGGTAAAAATCCAATATGGCCAAACAAAATGGCAGCCTAGTGAAATGTCAAAAAAATTATATATATATATATATATATATATATATATATATATATATATATATATATATATATATATATATATATATATATATATATATATATGTATAAGCATATAAGCAGTTAGGGTTCTGAAGATAAACTAACGTAAATTTTCTTATGACTGAGAGTATAAAGTTTAAATTTAAAATTTAATTTATGGTCCCAATGATTTTACAAGCATGTTTATTGTTTATTCTACACATTAATTATGTTACTCACATGCATAATTAATAATATTATTTTCAAATAAATTCCAAACATGACTACTATAAATTAATAATTGGAAACTATATGTTGATTACTGAGCAAATTCAATATTGGATGTTTTTATTTATCCAGAATAAATAATTAATATTTAATCCTAATTATATCAGTTATTTATCAGTGCACCGTTGCATCATGTGTATTCTTCTCAAATGTGCTAAATAACCTAGCAGCTGTATTAATAAAATCAACTAAATATTTGTTTGGCACGCTTGGTATGTAATAGAATATACGTAATAAATTAAAACAAAAAATAGTACCTATTCTATTTCTAAAATGTTTTGATTAATTTTAGTAAAAATACAAGTAGTGCGTTAGACAGTAATTATTAATCATTAAAAGAAAACTGTATTACAAATCATTGCCCGCTTTAAGTTTCAAACTCGGGTTGAATGAGTAAAAAATAAATTAAACTCTTTTGCAAAGCTGGAATATGGAATCTTTGACTCAGAGTATTGCAAATCCATCGTTATGATGTGCTCTTAGTGGAGTCATTGACTTTAAACCGATATCCCGTTGAATTTAAGATCCCGAAAATTTCGGGATTTCAAGACGTGATCCCGGAATATTACTCATGAAATTATAACATTCAGTCATAAAAATACTAATTTAATAATGCGGCGTAAACGTCCTTCATTTTATTAATATTAACGTCACTGGCAGCTTGATACGTGTCAGCCTCTGATTTTATTGAGATTTCTAACCAGTTTTCTTTGTTCAACAGCCGGTTGCATAAAGAAAAGTTTATAAGGTCAATAACTAATTCCTTGTTAAATTTAACTACCCATTAAAATTTTTTCGGTTGCACAAAACTTCTAATAAACAGTGTTAACCCTTGATTAACCGATTGCTTAATAAATCGCGCAACACCGCAAAATTTCATCAGGAGCTGTCAAATCTGCCGGAGTAGCGCAAATTTGACCTAACCAAAAATTAGTGTTTAAAAATATTACGGATTGAATACGTGTTGTAGTGTAGAATTGTGTGCATCATGCAATCTTTAATGGATAAAAAGCGTTCTAGGGGGGCAAACTACACGGAGAGAGAAAAGCAGCAACTATTGAATATAGTTGAAAAGTAAGCAGAAAATAAGGCAACAAGTAGGTACTCTGGAATCAAATTGTTTAGGTATTTCAAAAGTTCTTATTATATTTACATTAAATACCTAAAATAAGTAATTAATTTGGTTTCCTTTCCCAATAAATACCCCGTCACATTACATAAAATGTAAACTTTTAACTTTCCCTGAACATCCTATTTCCCTGAGTGTTTTCCTTATTTTCCTTTACCATTTCCTACCTGTTTATTTCAGATACAATAATATAATTGAATGTAAGAGAACCAGAGGGGTTTTTTTAGAAAGTACGGCAAAGGCATGGGGCAAAATTGTGGAAGAATATAATGCATTTCCCACAACTGGTAATAGAAGTCGGACACAACTTAAGATCCTATATGACAACATGAAAAGAAGTACACGTAAACAGGTTGCCGAAGCAAATGTAAGTTATGGGTTTACTGTCTAAAACATGGGTCCCCTATAAAATTATAATTTTATAATATCAGTAATATTTCATTCATTTCTGTTACTCAATTTTAGTTTTGGTCAGATTTGTTAAAACAGTTTTTAAAATCCACACATGGTTGCTTGTGCATAATATAAAAGTAAACACAGGGTTGGTATATTTTTTCTCTTATATCACATCTATTTTTTTTATAGAAAGCGAAATATTCTAAAAAATTAGAGGAGATTGGTGCCTCACAGGCAGATGCTGATATAGCGTTAAGACAAAATCAGGATGATAAGGTTTGCCAAATGTTGGTTGTTATTATTTTTTTTATTGTAGACGTTTGTCATATAATGGTCATTTATAATATATATTGTTATTAAGGCATATTGAATATGGCTTTGTGAAATAAGGAGATTGTGATATAGCATATAAAAAAGCAAAGACTGTTCTAAAAAGTTTTATTTATAAAAAACATATTTTAAAATAGCAAAGTAAAACAAGAAGCTTAAAATCTAATCATAAAGTAAGTTTTGATATGCATTAATTATTACATTTCAACCGGCTGTAAGTGATAAATTTTTTAATCGTTTGATTAGCCTAAAAGTGTTTGTAGAAAAAACGCAGAATACGTAAGTTTTCGTTTTGAAAGAAAATGTTTGATATTTTATGATAGGTTTCGTACTACTTTAACGAAGAATAAAAGTGATCCAGTTTACACCATCCTATTCCAAATAATGATAAAAATTCTAGGTGGCATAATTTTTATATCTCGAAGGATAAACAGTCTGCCAAATGTAAAATATGTAGAAAAATAGTGACTACTAAAGAAGCTTCTACAAAAGTATTGCATATACACTTTAAGTCGATATATCTAAAGCAAAACTGTACATAATGTAACTTCACGAGGCCAGTCTAAAACAAATCTGCCCTGTTTCTCACAACAACGTAATTTTTTTGTTCACCTGACGAAAATTTCTTAGATGCTGTCGATTCGCGTATTACCTCTGTTAACAGATTACTATTTAAAATATTCATTTCGTTCAATTCATCCAGTCAAGTTAACAGTTAAGACTATTTGTAGAAGAGAATCAAATCTTTGCACTGCCGATGTTAGCTTAGAATTCTTATTCCACAAGGTTGGCAAGATTAATACTCGGCTAGCTAGAGATTTGGAGACAGCTTTAAAAAAACGAATAGGAGAATGGCTAACAATCATATCCGAAGTCAAGCTCTTCCCAATTCTAAAAAAATGCTGATTTTATCAAAAGTATGACAGATACCCCATTAAAAACAAAAACAGTTGAAACGTCAGTAATAGAGCTTAGCCATAATAAAGAGGACGATTTACCGCTTTCTCCGCTTATGGACATAACTCTGAAGTTGTTGTTGAAAACAAATCACTGAAGGAAAAACTAGAAGAGACCAAAGTAGAACTAAAAGTGTATTAAATATTATAAAGCAAAAAATGTTTCTTTACGAAAATGGAGGACTGCTTGGTTTATATTTACAATCCTATTATGACTACCTACTGTGTACTGACCGTACCTCTTACCAGCATCGAACCAGAGAGAACTTTTTCTTCAGTTGTGCTTTTGCCACAAAGATACGGTTATCTCTTAGAGATGAAATACTAGACGCCGTAGTATTATTAAGATCTTATTTTGAACAAAACAGGAACATTAAATGAGTATACAGTCGATATTTTATTTTGTTTTTGATTAATAACAAAATATTATAAAGTGGATTATTTTTGTTGTACATAGTTTACATCAAAATGTAGCGTTATATCCATATTTTTATGTGGGTTTCATTGTTTTCCTAACGGTTGATATTCTATTTTGTTTCTGATTAATAATATGATATTATAGTGTATTCTTTTTGTTATACTTGTTTTAGATCAAAATGTAGTGTACAACCAAATTTTATGGGTTTAAGTGTTTTTCTAATTCGAAGCTTTCACGTATCGTTTAATTTCGTTATTTGTGCCATTCAATTAAGCATATTATGTTCAAATAAACGTTTCGAATGTGTTTGAATTTGTGTAATCATACAAATTCAAAAATAATCAATTGCATGGTAAATTTATTTGTGATTTAAATTTTTTCATAGTCAGCTATTAAAATTAAACCTTTGTTAAAATTTAAACCACGTTTTAACTCACGGTGTAATTGGCTATAAATATTATAAAGTTACGTGTAAAGTTCGAGATTTCGGGATTAATCCCGGGATCCCGAACTATTTATCCGTAATCCCGAAATCTCGGGATTTGATCCCGATCCCGAAAACTGAAAGCCCTACTCAGAATTTGCGAATAAAATGAACTGCTCTTCCAACGGAATTTTTACTTCCTTCATAAAAGGGAAGTATTGTAATCACGAAAAAATCACTCTCCGAGATTTTTTCAGGTCTTCACGTTTCAGGGTCCCTAGATGACGAAAAACATGTTTTCTCAATTCCGTCGGTCTGTCTGTCTGTCTGTCTGTCTAACTATTTGCGGAGTAGCTAAAAAACTACTTATCCGATTGACTTTAAATTTTGGTCAAAAATTAAGGGTTATATGGGGATGACCTGGTAACATTTTGGTAAAAATCTAAAATGGGGAAACAAATTAGCGACCAAGTGAATTGCTAAAAAAATCATTATTTAAAAACTGCGCATTCAATTTATCTCAAATTTTGCAAAAACGTCAAGTATTATGTTGGAATCAAGTAGTAACATTTTGGTACCAATCCAAGATGGCGGAACAAAATGGCGGCATAATAAAATATTTAAAAATTCAGCCTGAAAAAACTGCTTAATTGTTTGATTTCAAATTGTGTGCTATAACTAATTGTGGTGTAGGGATCAACTAGTAAAATAGTGGTACTAATTCAAGATGACCGAACAAAATGGCGGCCAAACAAAATATTTGTAATCGCGTAAAGATCGCCATCTCAGGTTTTACACATCTTTACGTTTTAACTGCTAGATGCCAAAAAATATGTTTTATTAATTCCGCCGCGCCGGTCCGTCTGTCGGTCTGTCTGGCAGTTCGCGGCATAGCTTAAAGACTTCTTACCCAATTTACTTAAAATTTTGGTCAAAAATTAAAGATCATATGAGGATGACCGGTAACATTTTGGCAAAAATCCAATATGGCGAAACAAAATGGCGGCCCAGTGAAGACTTAAACAAATTATTATTAAAAAACTACTTTTCCAATTTGTCTCAAATTTTCCAAAAAACATCAAGTATTATATTGGAATCAACCGGTAATATATCTGTACGAATTCAATATGGCGGAACAAATTGCCGGCTTAATAAAATATTTAAAAATTCGAAAAACTGCGTAATGGTTTGAAACATAATTGTATGTCATAACTAATTGCGGTATGGAGATCAACTAGTAAAATCGTGGTAATAATTCAAGGTGGCCGAACAAAATGGTGGTGAAATAAAATGTTTGTAATCGTGAAAAAATCACCCTCTCAAGTTTTACACGTCGTACGTTTTAGCGTCCCTAGATGCCAAAAAAAAATGTTTTGTCGATTCCGTCGGTCCCTCTGTCGGTCTGTCTGTCTGTCAGTTCGCGGCATACCTTAAAGACCACTTACTTGATTGACTTCAAATTCATATTAAAAAATTAATGGTCATATGGGGATGACCTGGAAATTGGTGGAGTAGTGAAATATTAAAAAAATTATTATAAAAAACTACTTATCCAATCTTTTTCAAACTTTGCATAAACATCAAGTATTTTGTTGGAATCAACTGGTAAAATTTTGGTACGAATCCCAGATAGCGGTATAATAAAATATTTAAAAATTCAGCCTGAAAAAACTACTTAATGAATTGATTTGAAATTGTGTGCCATAACTAATTGCGGTATAGGGCTCAACTAGTAAAACTATGTTACTAATTCAAGATGGCGGAAGAAAATTGCAGCCAAATTAAATTTTTGTAATCGTGAAAAAATCACCCTCTCAGGATTTACATATTATTAGTGTCCCTAGATGCTAAAAAGTATGTTTTATCAATTCCGTCGGTTCGGCTGTCGATGTTAGTTCGCGACATAATTTAAATACTACTAACCCGATTGACTTCAAATTTTGACCAAAAATTAAGGGTCATATGGGGATGACCTGGTAATATTTTGGTAAAAATCCAATATGGCAGAACAATGTTAAGAAAAATTTGTTAGAGTGGTGTATTTTTTGGGGTCAAGAACCAGTAAAAAAAATCAAGTATTTTTTTAAATGGTCGACGTTTCGCAACCTAATTGTTGCATCCTCAGGACACAGGTAGATCTTATATCCTGCATGAAACCCATATTATCAGTCTTTACCTACTCCGTTGGTCCACATATATTCCCCAGATATTAAATTTCTAACTAAAATGGGATGTACCCGTAAAATTTGCAAATAAATAAATAAATAAACTGGTTTTCGTTAGCAATCCTCTTGTAGTTGTCTTAGAATGGTGTATTATTTGTTGCATCTTCAGGACTCAGGTGGATTCTATATCCAGCATGAAACCCATATTATCAGTCTTTACGTACTTCGTTGATCCACAGATATTTCCCAAATATTAAGTTTCTAAATGGTTTTCGTTAACGACCTTCTTTTTGTTGTTAGAGTGGTGTATTATCTGGTGTTAGGAAATATACAAAAAACCAATGGCGGAGGTAAACACTAATATGGGTTTCATGCAGGATATAAAATCTATGTATACCGAGGATGCAACAATAAATTGGTGAAACGTCTATAATATAAAAAAGAGCTTTTGTTTTTCTTACTGGATCCAAACCCCAAATAATACACCATTTTAACATAACAATAAGGGGGTCGTAAATAAAAAACCATTTAGACACTTAAAATCTGGGATATCTGCGGTCCAACGGAGTAGATAAAGACTGATAATATAGGTTTCAATCAAATCAACATAAATAAATTTTGTTAACTAACTTTAAATTTTGCCGAAAAATTAAATATGAAATTGGGCTACTTATTGACTTTATTTTAAATTATGCCCAAAAGTCAAGTGTGGCATAGATAGAAGGAAAATGGTAAACATATTGGTAGGAATCCAATACGATGGAACAAAATGGTGCCCAATAAAAATGAGGAGTACAGTATATGTAACACATATATGCTGTGACTATGTAGTGAACTAAATTGGGTCACACTTCACTATACCTAACAAATGGAAAAACATCATAACGAGGGAAGTTCCGGGTAAAGGAAATTTACCAATTTTTTTGTATAAACATTTTGGTGAAATGACAAACGAAGGTAATTCTAAATTTTTCTATTGCACAACGACCGGAAGCTATATTTTACTTTACTTTACTTAACAATTTTTACATCCCGCGTAAGAGTTTTTTTGGGTCCCTGGACCCCGAAAAATATGTTCTCATATTGTCGTTCTGTCTATACGTGGCATAGCTCAAGAATTACTTACTCGATTGACTTCAAATTTTGACCAAATATCAAGGGTCACAAGGGGAAGAATCCATATTGGATTTTGCTAAAAATCCAATATGGCGAAACAAAATAGCGGTCTCTTAATTTAGAACAAAAATCAATATTACAAAACTACTTATCAAATCGACTTCAAATTTTTCACAAAAATAAAGTGTTATATAGTGATAAGCCGGAAAGAAATGCTGTGTAAATCTATTATGGCAGAACATGGTGGCCTAGTGAAACGTTTAGAAATTCAGTACCAAAAAGCTACTAATCCAACTGAAATACAATTCCATTTATTGGAATAAAACACCTTTCTTATAGAGGTTAACAATAAATAATAATAATAGATGAATTAATAACTTAAAATTTTTGAAATAAATTACAGTTTATAAGATTTGTATAATTACCAAATAATTATAGGTATGAATATAAAGACTATTTATTTTTCCCCTAAAACAGCATTTTTTGAGAGATTTAATGTTCTAAAAGTTATGTATGAAGGATGCGCTTTATTGCAATTATAACGGCTAATATACATAAATTATTTGGATTAAGAAAGTATATACCTATAATAATTTATATCACTTCTAAAAAAATCGGTACATTTCTTATATCTGGAATTTCCTCCTTTATAAACTTTTCGTTTTATTAGGAGTAGTGAAGTGTGACAAATTTAGTTCAGTATATAGTAATTTAGGAATACACTTAAATGTACTGTCTTGTCAAACATTATTAAGGGGCGCCATTTTCTACCAAAATTTTACCAGTTTCTACCTATAGCCACACTTGATTTTTTGACATAATTTAAAATTATTAAAATAAAATCAATAAGCAGTTTTTATATTGACACACACCGCCATTTTGTTGTCATGTTGTATTCGTAACAGTTTATCCCTATATCACATTTTCTCTGCAAAAGTTAAAGTTAACTATTTAAGATCTTTTGCGCTGATTTTCTAAAAAAATATTTTTGCCCGCCATTTTGTTCTACTATTTTGAATTCGTGAGTTTATCTCTATATCACTTAATGCTAGCATAAAATTTGAAATTAATGTAATAAGTAGCTTCAGGCTGATGGTATATAACTCTTGATTTTTGTAGAAAATTTGAGGTAAATTAGATAATCAGTTTTTTATTAATAATATTTTAACGTTTTAATAGGCTGCCATCTTGCTCATGAAAATTAGATTTCTACTAAAATATTACCAATCACCATATGACCCTTAGTTTTTGTCTAAAATTTAAAGTCAATATGATAAGTAGTTTTTAAATTATTCCGCGAACTGACAGACAGCCAGACAAACAGACTGACAGAACTCATAAAATATATGTTTTTGGCATCTAGGGATGCTAAAACGTGAAGATATGTATAACCTGAGAGCGTGATTAGTTAGTTATGGCACATAATCCAATAAGTAGTTTCTTTTGGCTGAATTTTTAGATATTTTGTTAAACCGCCATTTTGTTCCGCCGTCTTGGATTCCTACCAAAATTTTAACGGTTGAGTCCTACGTAATACTTAATTTTTGTGCAAAATTTGATTTAAATCGGATAAGTAGTTTTTTAGTAACAATTTTCTTAACATTTCACTAGGCCGCCATTTTGTTCCGCCATACTAGATTTTCACCCAAATGGTTATTTCCATATGACCGTCAATTTTTTACCAAAAACAAAGTCAATCAGGTAAGTAGTTTTTTAGCTATGCCGCGAACAGCAGACCGACATACCGTCAGCCCGAAAGACAGACAGACAGTTAACAAACCGACCGGCGCGACCGACAGAAATGAGGAAAGATTTTGTCCGGATCTAGGGACCTTGAAAAGTAAAAATCTGAAAAAATCTCGGAGGGTGATTTTTTCAGGATTACAATACTTCCTTTTCCGGGAGAAGCAAAATAGCGAAAGTTATATTTATTTTAACACATTTTTCTTCATTAAGGTACACTCGTAAATATTTCATTATTATTTTTATGATTTGTGTCACTAGCTACATTATTACAAAGTCTCATATTTTGTTACTAAAATTCGGCAAATTATTCTCAAAAACAAATAAAAAGAACAGAATAATAAAAACTAGTTTGTATGTATATGTATGTCGTTTTTTGTATAAATTGTCATACCGCGACTCAAGCGTTTAGAACATGCAAAAAAGAGCAATAAAACAGTTTGTTTATTTACGCCGCATCGAACGCGATGAAAAGGTCATATTTGCCAATAATATAGACGAATTTGCTAGAAAAATATTTCTTTTACAAAAAGCCGTTATAGATAGATTTTTGGGTTCATATTTCAAGCATTTGAAATAAACACTTTGGAGTTCAACTGTGATAAATTACCAAAGGAACTGAGTTTTTTTATCGGATAATAGCAAAATTTCGGTAAGTATCACACAAGCTTTAATTTTGGCTTTGTTGCAGTATATTTTATGGATATATGGAAAACTTCTCAATCGCAAAAATAATAAAAAACGTATTTTTAGTTGAAAGAATCTTAAGAAGAACAAATGAGCTGTAAAATTATCTTGGAAAGAAAAGGGACCATTGACAAAATACGCTGTTTTTTTGTCTGCTTTTTCGTTCTACTTATCCCTGTTTTATGTTTCAAAAATGGGGATACCAGATAAACTGAAATGTTTGGATATAACTCCAGTTCCAAAATTTAAAAATACTAAAAAAATGGAATGAATTAAGACTTATAAATGTGTTATTGGATATTCAAAAACTTTTAGAATTGATAGTTTGTGACTAAATTTTGCAATTCACTGAAGAAAACAAAATTTTAATACACCTTCAAGCTGGTTTCCGAAAAGGACATTCAACTAAAACTGCAGAGCAGTACTTATTTGAGAGCTGGAAAAGGAGTTTAGATAGAATTGAAACAGTTGCAGCAGTATTCTTGGATTCAAACGAGCATTTAAAACAATCAACAGAAGGACATTATTATATAAACTATATCAACATGGTTATAGGGGTTCGATTTTTAAATGGCTAAGAAATTATTTAAAAATTATAACACAAAAAACCAAAATTAAGAACAAATTTTGTCAAAAGATTTCTAGCAACATTGGTGTTCCACAAGGCAGTATTTTGGATCCCTTGTTATTTGTTTTGTATATAAGTGATAAGCCTAATATTTTAAATTCGTGTAAAGTTCAGTTATTTGCTGATGATACTTTAATATATTTAATTGGAATGGATATTAATATTATTACAAATAAGCTAAATTTTGAATTGAACATTTTATATAATTTGCTAAAAGTAAATAAATTGAAATTAAATGTATGAAAAACCAAGTATATGATTCTTGGAAATAACAATTTAAATATTAATAATATTATAATTGATAATGAAAATTTAGAAATGATTTTTTTAAATACTTAGGAGCTTTAATTGATTCAAATTTAAAGTTTGATATTTATTTTGATAAAACAATTTAAAAAGAATTAGGAAAGATTTGAACTATTTTTCGAAAAAGATTATATATAATGTAATAATTTTATCTCATTACCTGTATTGCTCAACAATTTTATATAATGCCAATGAAGGTATAATAAACAGATTACGAATATTACAAAACAAAGCAAAGGGTATAATTTTAGCATGAATAAATATATAAAGATATCAATCATTTTAAAAAGTTACAATGGTTAAATATCAAAAATTTAATATTTTTTCTTGTTTGCATATTTATATAAAAAATTCAAAAGTAACTAGTTTCCAGAACGTTAATACAATTTTGTTCTACACAATTATCAGAATTACACATATGATACTAGAAATTGTCAAAGTTTTTACCTAAATAAAATTTCGAAATCGTTAGGCTATAAATCGGTGTATTATAACGGTTTAATAAATTAAAACCATCTATTAGGTCACAAAGGTTGTTAAATATATTCAAGAAAGTGTTAAAAAAGTATTTACTAAATAACCAAGATTGATATATTTATGAAATAATCATATTGTAATAATTAATAAAATGTTTTATTTTCTGTATTTAAATAGAATGTAAGGAGTAACATTTTTGCTAAATTAACCATATGACTACTACTACTGCTACTTTTCAGACAAATTTTCCAATTTCAACATCACTAGCGATTCTTAAGGCAGACCTTGAAATCTCTCTTTAAAGAATGCACTGGTATATTAAAAAAAGTCAAAATAATTGTATGCGAATATATACATTCTTGATATATCAGAATTTAATAAGCTCTTTGTGTTTGAAACAGGTGCAATAAATTGCTTGAAATGTCTCAAGCTTGTCTGCGGAATAGCAAAATGAAACCAAGCGAGCAATTTCGGTGAGTCATCCTTAAACAACACTTTGATTTTCAAGGTAACATATTCATTAATATAAATAACAGCCGTAGCACCAGCACCAGCAACTATAAATGAATTTTCATTTATCGGAGGCAATAAAATATTCACTGATTCTCTTCATGGGCCGCTTTAGAATGGTATTTTTTAGCTGATTGGATTGTTTGCGAGTAGGTGCCCTATAGATAAAGTCAGCCATTTTAACACCAGTCTTACAGTAAATAAATTATCCTATCGATTAAAAAAAAAGCGCCAAGGCGTGGAGTTTGAACCGCAGCCATCCGACTGACTAGCACCCATCAAACAACTGCACCACGGCCAAATAGAGCAAAATGGAAACTTTAGAACGACAAAAATAATTTCGTTGTTTTAGTTCACTTTAGGGTTTATATGCTAATCTTGTTTCTTTACCAATCTGCCCTATATGTTTCTATTGCAGACCTAGTTTGGATTATAATTTACGTATACAGCAAGTATTATGTAGAAATCAACTGGTAAAATTTTGGTACGAAATCAAGATGGCGAAACAAAACGGCGGTATAATAATACATTAAAAAAATCAGCCTGAAAAAACTACTTATTAATTTTAAATTTGGTGTAATAATAAAGTGTAACATAGAGATAAACCGGAAAAACTGTAACTGTGCTTTCAACCCTTAAAAAGTTAACACTTACCTCCTTTTTACTTCCCTCATAAAAAGGAAGAATTGTAATCGTGAAAAAAATCACCCTCCCAGGTTTTTACAGATCTTGTAACACTCTAATTTTGTTATATAATTTAATGTTTAAGTTTAATATTTATAATGTACTATTTTAGTGTTAATTTTTAATAATTGATATGTGCGCTTTATTTAAATTATATATTGGTTTTATAGTTTAGTTAGATTACCCATATCTCAAGCGAAGATTTCATTTGTTAAACCGGATTACATTATAATGATTAATCGGTATGTATAGCGCCACCTATTATCAACAACTATCAGTATTGTTTAACTAAAGTAGTTCACCAACCCGTTCTAAAGAAACGTTTTACTGCAAGTTGGAACGTTGTTACATGGATGACGATGCCTAGATTCATAGAATATCATTCGTCAATTAAAATTATAATTATTTAAAAAAACAAAAACCCAAATAACATCAAAAGATATTTATTTCTTAATATTACAGAGTAAATAAGAATTTCAAGAAGTCTTGAAAACCTGTTTTGCCTCCTTTATGCAAGTTTTGGCCTTTCGATAGTCTTATCAGGATGCTGCATTTTCGACTTCAACCTCTATTTTTGGGTCCAAACATATATTTTCTATTGCTATAAATAATAAAATACTGGCATTAATGCACCAAATTTTTTTTTTGCATGTAAGGTCGATATTTGTATTAATACTCATGTAGGAATTTATATTTATGAAGCAGGGTTACTTTGATAAATATTTCTATTTTAGATATATATAAGATTGTTTTTAGGCCAATACATACATGCTTGTTACTTTATTTTAAATTTACCCTATGTTAATTGTATTCCTTTTTTCCCTGGATATCAAACACATAATGTTGATTAGTACAAATTATTTCACTTAAATTTGGCCTATAAACATATAACATTTCTGGATTTAAAAGCAATATTCATACCTTTTTTTGCACCAGGCAGCTGTTGCATATTGGTAAAAAAAAGATTGGTTCTGTGTAGTGTTTGGGAAATCCAAATTAACTTCCTTGAATATTTCCTTTTTCAATCATTTTCTACTGATTGCATAAATATTTAGACCCATTTATGTCCTGAATAATTATTACTCGATCATTTTTTTGTCTTCTGTGAATTGCCTAAAATATTTCGTTATGAATAAATCTCTTTTAATGGTAAAATAATAAATTTATTTATATTATATTTTTGGGAAAATTTCATTTAAATTAAGCCTAGGTACCTTTTGTTGTCAGAGTTTTTCCGTTTCCCCATTTGAAATCAATTCCACACAGCTTTGTTCTCTATTTTAGTTGCAAGTTGATTTTTCGGGATAGCCTTTTCAACTATTATTCTAATTATCTAAGTTTTAGAAGCTGGAAGATAGATATCTGTTTACTATTCGTTTTGCCTAGTTCACAATATAATTTAGGGTTATGGGACGTGTCACTTCCTATGCGCTGTCACTCGCTGCATCCGATATGCCCTCATTCTGTAGGCCATGCTAAGATTCCAACTGTTGCCAAGTTTATTCTCAGGTAGTTGCCGTTTGAATTTTAAACCAATCGGTGGTCGTTTTTCTTGCCCTGGAATCCCTATTTTAAATCATTCCGAGTTCCTCTTGACAACACTGATGTCACCTGTGGCAATCTAACCAATGATAGTTCGGCATCCGAGTTAAGTAAATTCTAGAAGGTAGAACGGAGCTGGTTCCAGGAAGGAACTACTTTTTCACTTCGCTTTTCTGGTCTCCTGTAACATCGAAAGGTCTTCAGCACGAACTGGGGAAAATAAAATCCAAGTTTTTTTCGGGAATCCGTTAGTGGGATTTCTCCTCAGCTTCGTACTAATTTACTTGGGGTTTTGTATTTGTACATTTTATAATATTTTGTAACCTCCATGCCGCCATTTTCCTGCCACGTTGTGAAAGAAGTCTTCCTGTCCCGAGCGAACTAAACCCTATTGAATAGGGTCCTAGTACGAGGCTTTAAGGCTTTCCTTTGACTTGAACGAGTAACGTTCCATTCTACATCTCAGACCTTGCCTAGTGGTACACCTTCCACCGGGTGCGGTTGACGTATCACGCTGGGACACTTGCCCAATTGGTGACCCTTTTTTATTTCACACGTATTCTGTACTAGTGTATTTTTTTTGTTTTGTTTGTACAGGCTTTTCAAAAAACTTTTTATTAAATAAATTTTATTGTTTTAGAGTGTGTTTTATTTTGCTGACATTTTCTTTACTTTTCCAGATAAATTTTTTTTTGAATAACTTATTATAAATTACAATTTTTTTTTAAAGGTATCAAGTATAAGTGAGTACCGAAAACATTCAGGGGCTTTCCAATTTAGGTTGTAATAAATTGGTGGCACTCACCTTTTTATTTTTTAACTTTTAAATTTTTCTCCACGCCCACTCTCCGGGATAAAAGAGCATAGGGCATCGCTATTGCACGCTCGGTTGACCACGAGTTTGTATATTGATACTTTTGCTTTACTTTTAATTAACTTTGTGAGTTTTTTTTTCATTCAGTAAATTAATAAAATAAAATATTTCTTATTTTATTATTTAAAAAAACAAGACCGTAGCAATCTTGCACCCTACGGATATAAACCAGAGCAAGGGTAGCAATCTTCACGTTTTAGGTTGCCTAAGTTCTCAATTCCGTGGGTCTGTCGGTCAGTCTGCCTGTCTGTCAATTTGAGGCATAACTAAAAGACTACTTACCCGGTTGACTTCAAATTCTGGTCAAAAATTAAAGATCTTACCGGATAACATTTTGGTAAATATCCAATATGGCGTAATAAAATGGCGACTTGTTAAAATGTTAAAAAAACGATCGCTAAAAAACTTGTTATTACCTCAAATTTGACACAAAAATCAAGTGTGACATAAAAATAAAATGCTAGACATCGCAGTATTCTTCTTAAACTTGAGATAGACCGGACATTGTCGAAAACTGGATATCTGGCAACCCAAACAAGTCTTTGAGGCTCCAGTCAGAAAAATTTATCTTTTTTACTTAAATTAACCAAGTATTAGAATATTCCTTCTTAATATAATTTTTACATTTTAATATTTTTGAAACAATTTTTCAGCCAAATTATGAAAATATTATGCAAGTCCCGATTAAAGCAATGAACTCTAACATAAAAAATGACATTCTCAATTTTAAAACATTCTAAACCTGAAATTGTAGTTTTACCTTTTATAATACTTAGTGAAGTAACTAATCGTTTTATTGATCTAAAATAAATCAAATTCCGTTCTACAACGTGACAAATGTTTTCCTCTCTCGTCGTGATGGTCTTCCCTGATTTCTATTACCATGTTGGTATGTCGATGTTGTAATAGCGGAAATGCGATAGATGATAATGAACTTAGGGAAAGGCAAGTACGATAAGTATCTTTTACACTATTTTTAGAATCAAGAATTATTTAATAATGTAATAAAAGTAAATGTTGTATCATTGTTGCTGGAAGTGCAATATATTTTACATTCCGTTTTATTTATATTTTTAGACTAACTAAACTGCTGGCCATTAATAGTGCAGATTTTTTTTATCAAATTTTAAAGATGGATATTTCAATTGCGAACCGCAATATCGAGATGCGACTTTTGGTGTTGGTTTGGCCAATCTGTTGGGGGGGGGTGAAATAAAACCCCTGCATTTTTGCATTAATTTGTTAACGCTTAAAATTCTTAATACATTCTTTATTTTTTTTGCTTCTGACCAAAATGACGGTAAATTTCCTTTGCCCAGAATGTCCTCCGTTAGGAATCTTTCCCCTTATCCCCGTTAATTTTTAAATAAAATTTGAAGTCACTCTGTTAAGTAGCTTTTAAGGTATACCGCAAACTGACAGACAGACAGACGGACCAACGGAATTGATAAAATTTGTTTTGGCATATAAGGGCACTAAAACCTGAAAATATGTAAAACCTAAGAGGTTGATTACACAATATTTTATTTGATTGTCTATTTTCTTCCGCCATCTTGATATAATATCACAGTTTTACAGTTGATCTCTATTTGATTTTTTTCACGATTATAATACTTCCCGAGTGAAGTAAAAATTATTTAGCCGCCATTTTGTTTCCTCATTTTGAATTCGTATCACAACTTGAAATACCAGTTTATCCCTATATCACACTTTATGCTTGCACAAAATTTAAAATTAATCTAATAATAAGTATTTTTTCAGGCCGATTTTTTAAATATTTTATTAGACCGTCATTTTGTTCCGCCATCTTGGATTCGTATCAAATTTACCAGTTGATTTCTAATTAATACTTGATTTTTGTGCAAAATTTGAGATAAATTTGATAAGTAGCTTTTTCGTAATAATGCTTTTGACATTTCATACCAAAATGTTTCCAGTTCATTCCTATGCATAATGTTTGTACAATTTTCGAATTGTTAAATATTTTATTAGGCCGTCATCGTGTTCCCCCTTCTTAGATTCGTACCAAAATTTTGCCAGTTGATGCCTACATAATACTTGACTTTTGTGCAATATTTGACATATATTGGATAAGCAGTTTTTTGGTAATAAATAGGCCGCCATATTGTTTTACCATATTGAATTTTTACCAAAATGTTAACAGATCATCCTCAAATTTTCTTCAATTTTTGAACAACATTTGAAGTCAATCGGGTAAGTAGTTGTTTAGCTGTACCGCGAACACACAGATCGACAGACAGGCAGACCGAGGAAATTGGGTATATTCAAGTTTTTTATGAAAAGAATATATCAAGCAAAAACAGCCGTCTAAAATTCAAATGCCAGAAATTGTCTGACGTCACACTGCATATAAATATTGTAACGTCATTCCTGTTATTTACGTGGCCATGCAAATGAGAGTTGTAGTAAAAGCATTCGCCTGTTTTTGAATAACTAAATATGTATGGATCACAGAATAAATGGTATTTTGTGCCCCGTTGCACGAACACAACTGTAAGTACACCAAACACAATTTTTGTACGTGTGCCTCGAAAGGATTATAATCGCAAGAAGCGATACTTTACAGCAGCAAAACGTGACATGCCCAAATCAAAAAGCCAATTTTTCTGTTGTTAAGACCATATTAATGTAAGTTCGAAATAAGGTTTATTAAAAAATACATGCATACAATTATATTTTTTCTTATTTACTTGAAAGAAGACATGGAAAATTATGTACGTTTTGAACTGAAAAATAACACAATACATAAATAACCCTATTATGAAAATAGGATGCTAACGATAAATACTTACATTGCTGCTGTCCCACCTCTGATTTCTGCTGAATTAAAACGTTCGTTATTTTTATGTAATCCTAATCCATTACTTAAATTATGGATATTAGACCCATATTTTCGCAAAAACTGTTGAATTTTACAAAAAGTGGTCTTAATAAAAATAATTGAGAATTTTACGCAGATTTTAAAAAAGTAATATAATTAAGGGAGTTCTAGGTAAAAAAAATCATTCTATTACAGAAAAACGGGAAACTTGGCAACAATGCGGAACTCGCGACTGGATCCGGCATAATTTCTTTTTAAGTGCAAATATTTTTTTAAATTCAGGTGAGCGGTACCTGAGGTTTTTCGCCGTTTCCTTACTTTTATATATATATATATATATATATATATATATATATATATATATATATATATATATATATATATGTATATATATATACATAGGTACTACTTCACTATGGAAGTAAAAAATAGTTTTGTGTAACCTATTTTGTTTCGCTTCTGTTAGTTATTTATTATAAAATAATTACTGGGTCTTTTGAACATACGCTAACGCGTCCGCGGGTATTTAAAATTTTCGGAAGTAAAATTATAACGCCCGATTCTCTATGAAAGACTACTCCGTTAAAACCTATAAATCACTCCCGACTTCCTATTAATCATTTTTCGTTCTATATCACGCAGCTGGCACTAATGATGAAAAATGTCCTTGTTTAAAGTATCTAAATTTTAGTGTCGCGCGCTGTTTGTATGAATCGACTCTATTGACGCGTTTCTTTATACAAAGGAGTAATTATTATTGTTTCTTTTACAGGAAATTGTAGAAACACGCCCGTGCTTATATTAATAAATTCGAATTACATTAGGAAAATATCGATATAAACAAACAATAAGTTAAAAATACAAGAGTTCTAACCACACTACACCACAACTTGTTACGTTCTGGACGCCCGTTTCGCTAACCAAGTTAGCATCATCAGCAGATGATATAAACTAAAGTAACTTATCCTAACCGAGAATATTAATAGGTAAATGTGGTCCCACGTGATTGCACCCGACTGTACCGCTGTCAAGTAAACAATAGAGGGGATTATAGGGAATAGACCCTCTGTCTTTATTTAGTGCTTTCTTATCACATTTAACTATTTCTATACTTTCAAATGCATCCAATAATCTATTATTAGATACATTTTTAATCAACTTAAGGTTATTTATTCCTATTTGGTGATTGTTTCCAAAGGAATGTTGGGCAACGCTTGATTTTTCTGTTCTTCCGTATCTTAAATGCCATGTGTTCTTTAAAACGAATGTTTATGGAGCGTTTAGTTTGCCCAACATATTTTAGATCGCAGTCATTACAGCTAATTTCATAGATGCCACTCCTCTCCTTCAAGTCGACTTTGTCTTTAGGACTCTCAAGGAGATTTTTCAAACTGTTCTCCATTTTGTACGCTACTCTAAAACCAACGTTTTTAAATACTTTTTCTAGACTGCTCGTATATCTGGGATCATATGGGATTACTATGAACCTATTGGGAGCCTCGGGTGCTTGAAAAGTAGTGGCATCTTTTAACATTTTCTTATGCTTATGTCTATTTATCAATTTATGTACAAAACTATCATTATATCCATTACTTTTAGTTATATTTTTAATCCGATTCATTTCAATGTTAAAACGTTCTTTACTTAATGGAAAATTGACTAATCTGTGAGTTAGGAAATGAAATGCTGCCATTTTGTGTTGATGGCAATGCAATGAGTAGGATGTTATATACCTATCAGTGTTAGTAAATTTCATATAAATATCAAATTCTAATGTATCGTTATTTCTAATAACTAACGTGTCGAGAAAAGGTAATTGCCCATTGTTCTCCTTTTCGTAAGTAAAATTAGTGGAAGGATATTTATTGTTTAATATTTCTAAGAAAGTGTCCAAATTTTTTGCTTTAGTATCAAAAATGGCAAATATATAGTCTACGTATCTATATCACACCCTTGGGAAATACTGAGTTCGAAAAAAAAAACGACAGAGGACCTATTCCCTATAGTCCCCTCTAATCACGTGTGACCACATTTACCTATAAATATTCTCGGTTAGGATAAGTTACTTTAGTTTATATCATCTGCTGATGTTTCTAACTTGGTTAGCGAAACGCGCGTCCAGAACGTAATAAGTTGTGATGTAGTGTGTGGTTAGAACTCTTGTCTTTTGATGTATCTTTCACCACAGGTTCCAGTGTTAGGATTTAAACAATAAGTTGTAGTTATTGTCTTGATGTGTCACTGATACATTAAGTCCTAGTAGTTTGAACCTTGATTAATTGATTTTACAACCCATTAAATTTTTCGTTGTTTTGAAGGTAACAAAATTATTAATTTCACATTAACCGTGCCATATTCAAAATTCTAAATATTTCAATCGACTATTAACTCCTTTAATCAAAGTTCAAACTACCGGTTCTTAAAGTCAAGTACACAGATATAATGTAATATAAAAATAATGCAAAGATATAATTGTAACAGCCTAAGGATATCCTAAAAACTACCCTAAATTTAAGCATTGGGTTTTTTTAGGGTTGAAAAGGGGTGAACTCTAGTTTTTGCAATTATCTTAAAACAATATGAACTTTTTAAGAAAAATAATTATGAAGAAAATTTCATACCGCTATTTTGTAACCAATCGGATATTGTTATTTTAACTCGTTACCATAGCAAACAACAAAATTTTTTGACATATATGAAATGTCAACGCCTTGCGACACGACTTTTTTTAGTAATAATAATTGTGAGAATATGTCACATACCTTATAATAAATCAATAAATTTATCTCCTATTTATTTATTTTAAGCAGATTTTCAAAATAACGAAAATATATACTTATGTAGGTAGACTTGAATTTTATTTCAGTAGATACTTAAGAAATAACACTTTGTACAATCGAATTGGAATATTCGACTACTCGACTTCTTCTCTTTGTAATGGTGAATAATTAAGACTTGCAGTGGTTGAAGAACTGGCCCTCAATAGGTATCGGTGTTTTATGAAGTAGATATAATATTTTCCCACCAAGTGATTTACTTTCCACTTAGGCATCCTGGAGAACTTCGGCGAAATCATCAGTAACACGTTCTGTATTCTTCTAAACAAATTGTCTTCCATGATTTGAATTTGACAATTTTCAATTAGATCAATAAGATATTTCAGATAACGATGGTACATTTTAATATAGCCCACTTCTTTGCAATATGCACATAAACCATATTTTCCAAATTTTTTCGTTTTAAATAACTTATAAATATATTTCTGCTATTTCTTTTGTTTGATCTAGTTTGATTAGTTTATAGTCGTTTAACAGGCACAAAATACACACACAATTCCATAGCCTTTTAGATTTAAATATCCTCTTGTTTTAACTTACATACTTTCATTTACCGAGATATAAAATTAAAATTAAGAATATATCAAGTCCAACAATCTTAGTAATTTCGAATGAATCAAAAATAAAAGAAAGGAGCTCCTTCTGTAAATTTCTGACTAAATTATTATACTAAAATCGGAATTTTGTCTCTTCTTTAGGAAAAAACAACTTTTACTGGTAGGCATAAGTGTTCTAAAAAATGAGTTTTACATAACTTTCCACTACTTTTAGTGATTTGAAATCTACTATATATAAACAAATATAGCTTCCTTGAAATATGTATCATTATATTATTGTACTAAAGTTGGTAGTTGTAACTTTTAATAATAATAGTTAAATATAGTCATTTGGCACTCTATAGTTTACACGTTTGGAAAGATTAGGACCTAATAGGATCATCATTTTTAGTGGCTTAGAATTAGCTTGGAATGATGAAATTTCATTGTACACAGGTATTACTATTTAATTGTACTGAACTTAGTATTTGATTATTGTACTACCAAAATGTCACTTTTACTGCTTTTTTTCATCTTGTATGAAATTTTCTTACCGAATCTTTCATGTATTCGAAATAATAACCGAAAATTTTTTCTCGCTCACGAATTTTTCTGAAAATTATCCCCCGTCAAAAATTCGTGAGGGAAATTATAAGTGAAAATTGTAGTTTCTATACAAAAATAGGTAAATTGCCTTTTCCCGGAACTTCCCTCTTTACGAATGTTTCCCTTTACTAGGAATAGAAAAGTGTGACCTAACCTCGTTTGCTACCTAGTCATTTAGTAACACATATCAGTGGCGGCTCGTCAGGGTAGGCCTCTGAGGCCGCGCCTCACCCCCAAAATAAAGGAAAAGAGAATTTTTTATATAACTTTTTATCTATTACCAATTAGAAATATACTTTTTAACAGTTTTACAACATAATAACATTAAAAAAAAAACAAAATATAATCCCATAATAAATATTTTAGAAAATAAATTCTGACCACATCAAAAAACCGACCGTGCAATCCGTGCAAACCCATTCCTAAAGAAAGTGCTCTCGAATGAGGCGAAATAATTTTAGCTTGGAAAGTTTCGACTTCTGACCTATTTATCAACGGCCGGTTCCGATGCCGGCGAGTCACCTGATTAGGACAGAGCGGGATGGCGATTGCCGATGCACGCGTTTTCTATTGCATTCTTGAGGCGATAAATCTGTAGCTTGGATATGCTTTTATTGGGTATTTAACTCACATGACTAGCGAAATATTCCAACGGCTTCTTTTTACGTGGTGCGTGCGGCTGAGAAAGAAATAGGAAATAGATTGCGATAATCGCTGATTGAGGGCGTTCTGTCTTTTAAGGTGAATAAATACGCGTGAGTAAGTTTTTGTTTTGTTTTGATTTGGTAAGTTGGACCGTTCCATTTTTTGTATTTGCTTTTTGCTTTTGAAATGAATCCTATTCACGACATTATTGCTTCATTAATTGAAACGCCTTTTTTAAGAAGAAGCGAAACTGAAAAGAAACAGATATTAGGTAGCCGTCGGACGCCGAAAATTTTAGCAATATTTAACGATAAGAGGCAAGGTAAAAAATATTCAAGAACTTTTCAAATATCTTGGTACGAAACTTATAGGTGGCTATGCGGAAGTATTTATAAAGAAAGCGTATATTGTTGGCCTTGTATTTTATTAGGTTGCGTCAAAAATAATTGGAGATCAGGGGGCGGATATTCGGATTTAAAAAATTTTTCACGAGCAGTAAAATCGCATGAAAGTTCATGACGACTATTTCGGATGCACTACAAGAAAATGCAAGTCTTAATAAAATTGTTTATAATGAAAATGTTCGAAAAAACCGTTTATTAATAAATTATTTAATTGATGTTACTATTACTTTGAGTAAACAGGACTTGGCATTTCGAGGTCATAATGAAACAACAGATTCTTTTAACCGTGGCAATTTTAAGGAAATATTTGCATGCTTAATAAAAAGAAATGCCGAACTTACTGAACATTGTGCTAAATTTAGTAATATTTTTACGGGACAATCTAAGACTATACAAAATGAACTAATTGGTTGCATACATGACTATATTCAAGAATATATAAAAAAAGAAATCAATGACACCGATTGTTGTTTTTTTGGCGTAATTGCGGATGATAGTACTGATATAACAGAAAAATCACAGTGTTCGATAACAGTTAGGTATGTGACCAACGGATCTTTAAAAGAAACATTTTTAGGATTTTTTGACGTTAGCGATAATAGAACAGCAGAGAGCCTTTTTCATTTAATACAAAACAGCTTAGAGCCTTATGACTTTAAAAATAAATTGGTCGCGCAGTGTTACGATGGGGCTAGTGTTATGGCAGGTGAAATAAATGGGCTTCAAACAAAAGTTAGATCTATTGCTCCTTTAGCTATGTTTACTCATTGTTGCGCCCACAGATTAAATCTAGTTTTACAACAGGGAACAAAACTGATTACCCAAAGTCGTATATTTTTTGCCACTTTATTAGGAATACCAAATTATTTCCACCAATCACCAAAACGGTCTTTTGTGCTTAATCAGATAGTAGGTAAAAGAATTCCGCGAGCTGTAAAAACGCGATGGTATACACGGTCTAAAATTTTAAACTTAGTGACTAATGAATGGGAGAATTTAATTATAGTATTTGAAACTATGATTAATGACTTAAGTTCTGGAACAGAATCTATTAATGGTGCAAAAGGATTTCTAAAGCATTTTAATGATTTCGAATTTTGCCTTTTAACGCATATTTATAAACAAATTTTTAGTTGCACTGATGTACTGTTTCAAATATTACAGTTAAAGCATTTAGATATAAATTACTGCATTTCGCAAATAAACCTTGCCAAGCAACGAATTATTGAATTTAGAAACGAGGACCATTTCAAAGAACTTTTCAATATTGCTAAAAAAGCCACTATTCTGCCAACTAACACACGTCGAGGGCAATGTTCTAGCGACTTTGATATTTTTACTAAATATAAAATATTATATTTCGAAATAATAGATTGTATAATTCTTCAATTAGGGACGCGGTTTGAAAATTTAAATAATTTAAACTTCTTTGCTTTAGTCGATTGCACAAAATATTCGGAATATGTTAAATGCTTTCCAGACGACTTATTAAATAATTTATTAAAAAATTATCCAAACATTTTTGACAGAGATAGATTAAAGAATGAGCTTTCTGTATTGTATAGGGATGAACAATTTCAAATTTAGATGTCGAAAAAAGTCTAGCTTTGTTATTTAAAGATTTTAAAGCAATTTTTGTGGAAGCATATGAGCTTTTTAATTTAGTTTTAACTATTCCCGCAACAAGTGTATCGGCCGAACGAAATTTTTCATGTCTTAAACGGATCAAAACCTACCTAAGAAACACAATGACACAAGAACGGCTTTCGGGTTTAGCAATGATGTCAATAGAGCAGGAATTACTGTCAGAACTTAGTGAAGACCAAAACTTTTACGACCAAATTATAGATAAATTTGCAACCTTAAAAGACAGACGTATAGATTTAATGTACAAAAAGTAGTTTTTTTATCTTATTTCATACAACTATTTATTTTAAGTTTTAATAAACTAAATTATGTTTTTACTATCGCAATCACCGCTATATTTTAGTGATAGGTGTACATATTTTACTTGTTTTGTTTACTTTTTTTAGAGTTTATTTTTTTAGTTTTTAATTGTTTAGTAGGGCTATTGGCGATGACCTCCATTAAAAAAAAAGGTCAACGCGTCGCAGAATAATACCTCATGGGTGACGTGGAAATTTATTCACATTTAAACAAAATTAACCTCATGTAGCCTCACCCTTCAATATACTCACGAGCCGCCACTGACACATATATTGATTTTTCAAACATTTTCTTTCTACAAATATTATACCAATTTCTACCTAGCCACACTTGACTTTTGGGCATAATTTAAAGTAAATTGAATAAATAGTTCTTATATTAACACACCGCCATTTTGTTACGTCATGTTGAATTCGTACCAGTTTATCCCTATATGATGTTTATTTGTTCTTCAAAATTCAATTGAAAAAGATTTTTTTTACCAGTTCATTCCTATGTAGCACTTGATTTTTGTGCGAAATTTGAGCTAAATTCGATAATTAGTTTATAGCAATATTTTTTTACGTTTCAATAAGCCTCCATCTTGTTCCGGCATATTGGATTGTTACTAAAATAGTACCAGGTTGTCTCCATATGACCCTTAATTTTTGAAAAAAATTTCAAGTTTATCTGGCAAATAGTTTTTAAGCTGACACGAACTGACAGACATATACACCGACGGAATTAAAAAATATATTTTTCGCCATCTATAGGGACACGTAAAACGTAAATTTATGTAAAATCTGAGAGGGTAATTTGTTTATGATTACAAGCATTTTATTTGACCGCCATTTTCTTCCGCCATCTTGAATTCGTACCACAATTTTAATAGTTCATCTCTATAGCAGAATTAGTTATGGCTCATATTTTGAAATTAATCCATTAAGTAGTTTCAGATTTTTTTATTATTTTAATAAGCCTCCATTTTGTTTCACCATTTTCGATTCATATCAAAATTTTACCAGTTAATAACCGATTCTCATGCAAAATTTGAAACAAATTAGACACCTAGTTTTATAATAATAATTTTTTTAACATTTCACTAGGCCGCCATTTTGTTTCGCCGTACTGGATTTTTACCAAAAATGTTACCAGGCCCATATGACCCGTAATTTTTGACAAAAATTTCGGATAAACAGTTTTTTAGCTATGCGGCGAACAGGCAGATCAACAGACAGACAAACATACCGACGAAATTGAGAAAGCATATTTTTAGGTATCTAGGGTCCCCGAAACGTAAACAATATTGGGTGATTTTTGACGAATACAACACTTCCCTTTTACGATGGAAGTAAAAAGCGTCTAAGATTTTTTTTGTAGAATCAATAGTTTTTGTAATATGTGCTTTTTTGTCTGAAAAGATGCCACCGCACCAAACTGATTAAAAAAAAATAAGGAATCAACATATTATACAGCGTAGCCGATTTGAAAAATATAGATAAAAATTCTGTTTTTTTAAATGGCGTATTTTTTATACAAATTCTATAGATCTCGTTACCCTTAAAATAATCAAGGAAAGTGAAACATAAATTAATTTTTTTGTATCCCAAATGTAAAAAATTGGTGAATTTGCCTTCACCCGGAACTTCCCTGGTAGCAGATTCTATCACACAAGAATTATACAGTCTATAGATGCGTATAGTTATTCTGTAATTTTATTTAATTATATACTATATATACCTTATGCATAGTAGTTTTTATGATAAAAAGAAAGCTTCATTATATTATGTTAAAAGTGCTTTACCTATTTTCACCAAAGTACAAACTTTTCCCATAATGAAACTATACTTTTATAAAGAAAAATAAAATATACAGAATGGTGTAACACTCTAATTTTGTTATATAGTTTAATCTTTAAGTTTAACATTTATAATGTACTTTTTTAATGTTAATTTTTAATAATTGATATGTTCGCTTTTTTTAAATTATATATTGGTTTTATAGTTTAGTTGGATTACCTATATCTCAAGCGAAGATTTCATTTGTTATACCGGATTATATTATATGATTAATCAGTATATATAGCGCCATCTATTATCAACAACTACCAGTATTCTTAAACTAAAGTAGTTCACCACCCCGTTCCAAAGAAACGTTTTACTGCAAGTTCGAACCTTGTTAAATGGGATGGCGATGCCTAGATTCATACAATACCATCCATCAATTAAAATTATAATTATTATTTAAAAAACGAAACCCAAATAACATCTAAAGATATTTACACACCTGATATCACCTGGGGCAATCTAACCAATGACAGTTCGGCATCCGAGTTGAGTAAATTCTAAAAGGTACAAGGAAGCTGGTTCCAGGAAGGAACTACTTTTTCACTTCACTTTTCTGGTCTCCGGTAACATCGAAAGGTCTTCAGCGCGAACTAGGGAAAATGAAATCCAAGTTTTTCTTGGAAATCCGTAGTGGGATTTCTCCTCAGCTTCGTACTAATTTACTTGGGGTTTTGTATCTGTGAATTTTATAATATTTTGTAATCTCCAAGTAATCCCTCTGAGAGAGGATTTTTGGTGCTGAAGTTGGACCAGGCCGCCATTTTCCTGCCACGTTGTGAAGAAGTCTTCGTGTCCGGGGCGAACTAAACCCTATTGAATAGGGTCTTAGTACCGGGCTTTAAGGCTCCCTTTGACGTGAACAAGTAACATTCCGCCCTTCGACTACTTGTACACCTTCCACCGGTTGCAGGTATGAACCTTCTTTTATTTCACACTAGTGTTTTTTTCTTATTTTTACTTGTACAGGCATTTCCAAAAAAAAAACTTTTATTAAATAGATTTTATTTTTTTTTATTTAGTGTGTTTTATTTAACTCACATTTTCTTTTTGTTTTTCAGTTTTTTTTTATTAAATAAATTCTTAATTTTAAATTACAATTTAAACAACAAAAGTACCAGGAACAAGTGAGTGCCGAACACATCCAGGGGCTTTCCAGTTTAGGCCGTAATAAATTGGTGACGCTCACCTCTTTTACTTTGAATTTTTTTTTTGTTTTTTGCTACGCCCACTCTCCGGGATAAACGAGCTTAGGGCATTGATATTGAAAGCTCTATTGACCACGAGCTTGTCTCTTGATACTTTTTCCTTTTTTTAATACCTTCAGAGCGAGGGTTGTAATGGTCCACTGAAAACAAGCCAGTAAGGTTTGCTTACGACTTTGTATATGAACTCTAAACATGAAAAATCCTCGGACCCATACACATCATTTGCTTTCAGATGACATGCGTTTATTGCGTTTAATTTTGACATTTTAAATTCATAATCAAATTATTAAATAATGTCTTATATTGAAACATGTGTTTTTGCTTCAAATTTTATTATAGAAATATATTTAAATAATTAGGTGGAGAGCACAAAAAACTAATTTACTCACATTTTATGTTCCTGAAAAATAGGGAAATATAAAAGTGGATAAATAAATAAATAAAGACAAATCAAAATTAGGGTCCAACTCCATTGTAATCAAATAGATAATGCTAGTGACACATTTAGAGATTGAGTCTGGGGGGATTTTTCTAAACTTTAACAATCTAGAAGCAAGAAGACGATGAAAAGTTTCAACACCCAAAAAAAAAGTCATTCTTTTGTTTAAGTTAAAAGTAAACTTGGCTATGGGAGGTTTTAACCGCCAATCCCGCAAAAAAGCTTCTTATTCTATTTGTATTATTTTACTCTAAATAAAAGTGGTTCTAGTACTTGCCAAACCTCCCCTAAATACAACGCTGGATGGCGCCACCATCGATTAATGCAGATTTATTTTTTAACTTTTCCAAATTTAGGTACTTAACCGATGTATGGCGTTGTTTGGCATTTTAGCATTTTTATTACTTCACTCGTGAAAGAGGAGTATTGTAATAGTAAAAAAATCACCCTTATGACATACGCTTTCGTACGATTACATCTACATTATATCTGGCATGGCTATTTTTAGTTTAACGATAGGCATCAAATTTAATCAAGAAAAAATTTTTTTGAGAAGTGAATAGTAAAAAACTTTCCCATATGTTGCATACTTTTTTAGACATATATATATATATATATATATATATATATATATATATATATATATATATATATATATATATATATATACAGGGTGTCGCACGACGAACTGCAGCGATCGATTTCTCAGAAAGTAGGCTTTGGAAAATTTTAAAAATTTGACAGCTAACTAAAGTCGATGGGGGCAATTCGCGCAAAATATTATCAAGATGGCGGCACTTCTGGTTATACCGGAAGTAGACGTTTTTTTAAATGGAACAGCCTGTATATTATCGAATTTTTGGATTCTTCGAAAAATTCTAGGTTTATTTAATGGATAATATCCTATATCTCAGTTGAACTGTTTTTGAGATATTCTGAATTTTATGTAAAAAATGACGTTTGCGAGTCTAGACATAACTATAAATATCTGCTCATCAAAGTCTCTATTATTTATTTGCGGGTGGCTTCCTTGTCCAAAAGAATCCACTTTAGTGGCCTGTGCTGATATTTTTATAATAAATAAATACAGGGTGATCAAAAACTGACATTATAATAATACTTTAAAAAATCGTTAAAAGTTACTTTTTTCAAACGGAAACCCAAAATTTTTATAATTTTATCTTATTTAACACTTAAATTAAGGGTGACTTTGTATAAAGTTGTCTATTCCAAAAATTTGTAGTTTTTGAGTTATTGACGATTTAACATTTTTTATTCTAATAATACCAGACGGCTTCTAAGTTTTCTTGTTAGTTGGCCATAATAGAGAGGCCTGGCGAGAACAAAACCAATTGGTTACTATAGAAACGTCATATTTATTGTCGTTTGACAATTACCTACTAAAATATTATTTGTTTATTATAGTAATTATAATAATTATTAAACTAATATTCATGCCGGGGCGATTAAATTACACACTCGAGGATTATTTGAATTTGTTTATTATCTATGGGGAATCTAACAGAGAACATGCCAGATATTTGCTGATAGATATCCAAATAAACAGAAACCGTCATCGAACAGCGTTAAACAAATGTTGCAAAACTATAAAAATTTCAATGCATAGGATTTTGTTAAAACATAACTTCCAACCTTATTTAATATCATTGGTTCAACATCTAAAAGACACTGATTTGCCAAAAAGAGTACAGTTTTGCGAGTTTATTTTAACAGTGGTACAAGGTAACCCTAGATTTTTGGACAATATAATTTGGACCGATGAAGCAAAATTTACTAAAAATGGCCTTTTGAATAGACACAATTCCCATTTTTGGAGTGATTCGAATACTTATGCAGTAAGATCGCGGAACTTTCAAGAATCCTGGCAGTTTAATGTATTTTTGCAGTAAGGAACGATGGAATAATAAAACTGAATTTTTACGAAGAAAATTTGAATGGTAAGTTATACATTGCCTAAACACAAAGACTTTTTTAATGAAAAATAATCCATTTAGGTAATATTACAATATTTTTTTATCAATTTAGCGTCAATCCAAAATAAGATAAATCATTTAGTAAATATTATTACATAAATAAATTAAATTAAATTAGTTATATAGGTCACACTACACTACTTCATACAAATACTGGTCCATCATACATGACACATCATATCTAAAAAAATATATCATCCCAAGTTTTATAGGAAAGTTATCTTTAGTTAGATATTTACAAGCTATTCTTCACTCTGCAGATTAAATTAATTGAATTTTGATGTATTTTGTTTCTTCTTAAATCAATAAATCGATGAATATTATCAAATCATTTCTTTCCGTAAAATTACTTATATAAACTTTTGTAGGAGAAAGATATCTGAATATATTTTTGAAGAGTTGGATAACCAATATTTAAGTAATTTACCTTTGGCAGAATATAGTCAAATTTTCTACCAACACGATGGCGCTCCACCACATAGAACCGTTGCAGTTACTAACTTTTTACAAGCTACGTTTTACGAAAAGTGGATTGCCAACAATGGACCTTTCCTGTAACCTCCTCGTTCCCCCGATCTGACAGTCTTAGACTATTTTATATGGGGAACGATAAAAGGAATCGTTTATTTTAATCCAGTAACAACGAAAGAGGACTGTATGGCAAGGGTAAGGGACGCGTTCGAAAGTTTATTTCCAGCTTCATTTAGAGCGGCCACCCACGAGGGATTTATTCGGAGATGCGAAAAATGTTTGGAGGTACAAGGTGGACATTTTCAACATTTATTGAAAAAATAAGTTGTGCTCTTGTGTAGACTAGACTATAATGGGAATAGGCTTTCTTTAGTTAATTTTTGTCTTCAAGGTTTCAACATTTTTATGGTATTCCAACGTTTGTTTAACGCTGTTCGGTGACGGTTTCTGTTTATCTGGATATCTATCAGCAAATATCTAGCATGTTCTTGTTAAAACTCTGTTAGATTCCCTATAGATAATAAACAAATTCAAATAATCCTCGTGTGTGTAATTTAATGGCCCCGGCATGATCATTAGTTTAATAATTGTTATAATTACTATAATAAATAAATAATATTTTAGTAGGTAATTGTCAAACTACAACAAATATTACGTTTCTATAGTAACGAATTGGTTTTGTTCTGGCCAGGCCTCCCCGTCATCGACAACTAACAAGAAAACTTAGAATCCGTCTGGTATTATTAGAATAAAAATGTTAAATCCTCAAAAACTACAAATTTTTGGAATATACAACTTTATACAAAGTCACCCTTATTTTAATTGTTAAATAAGATAAAATTATAAAAATTGGGGATTTTTATTTGAAAAAAGTAACTTTTAACGGTTTTTTAAAGTATATGTATTTGATCACCCAATATTCATTTATTATAAAAATATTAGTACAGGCCACTAAAGTATACCCTTTTGGACAAGGAAGCCAACCGCAAACAAATAATAGAGACTTCGATAAGCAGGTATTTATAGTTATGTCTAGACCTGCAAACGTCATTTTTTACATAAAATTCAAAATATCTCAAAAATAGTTGAACTTAGGCATAGGATATTATACATGAAATATACCTAGAATTTTTCGAGGAATCCAAAAATTCGATTATATACAAGCTGTTCTATTTAAAATAAGAAAGTTGACTTCTACTTCCGATATAACCGGAAGTGCGGCCATATTGAAAATATTTTGCACGAATTGCCCCCATCGACCTTAGCTGCCAAAATTTAAAACTTCTCTAAGGCCTACTTTCTGAGAAATCGATCGCCGCAGTTCGTCGTGGGACACCCTATATATATATATATATATATATATATATATATATATATATATATATATATATATATATATATATATATATATATATATATATATATATATATATATATATATATATATATATATATATATATATATATATATATATATATATATATATATATATATATATATATATATATATATATATATATATATATATATATATATATATATATATATACATATATACATATATAAATATATGTTATTTCAGATCTCCCTGGGTACAAGCCCGCCTGATGAGGGTAAAGGCCCAGAAACCACGATCTCAGGAGGGTACCCTGTGACATAATCGAAAGCAATTCTTCTTGTAGGCCGTTTTGCACCTGCAGAAATTATGTATTTCTGCTATTCTATATATATATATATATATATATATATATATATATATATATATATATATATATATATATATTATTTATATTATATAGATATATATATATATATATATATATATATATATATATACATTACTATGTAGTAAACTAACTTGGATCACATTTTACTATTCCTAATGGAAGGAAGGGAGGGAAGTTCTGGGTAAAGGAAATTAACCGATTTTTACATTTGCCATGCAGTTTATACACCCCTTTGAAAGTTATCTCATCGTCATTCGTTGCGCATTCGGGATTTAGAACAAAGGAATAAGACATTCTGTAAATATGCGTGACTCTTCATAGGCTTTTCCAATATATGGATTAGAATGTATATGTCCCTATGTTGCAATTAGTACCGCCCTTTAGGTATTATGCGACGCATAATTTAAATTAAATAAAACCGGTTTTATGTTTTTTATACATAAAAGCAAATAATAAATGATCCCGTAATATATCTCACACTAATTCCATGTTTATATAAAATTAGTAATTACGTAGCAGCAAAAACACAAAATACAAAGAGTGAAATTTAAAACAATATAACAAATTGCGTCATCCATTTAGGTATGCAAATTTTGAATTAATAAGGATTATCCAGGATGGATCATAGATGGTCATACTATACGCCAGCTGTTGTTGGTTTTATTAACAATGGCCACAGCACAGATTCTAGCTTATTCAAAATGTATTTCATGTATTGATAGCGCCATAAATACATTTATTATAAACAAATAAATACAAATAGTGCAATAGTTAAAATGCATGACCACGTGAAGTTTAAAAAATAAAATGTATTAATTAATTTTTTAACCTACTTCAAAAAAGGAGGTGGTTCTCAATTCGACGTGTATGTATTTTTTGTTCGCGCATATTGTTTAAACATACTACTTGGCCGGTTTTGACGAGACAAAGGGCAAGTTGTAAAGGACGTTTCTCTGGTGGTCCTATATATTTTGATTTGAAGTCCGTTCACCCGTTTTTTTATAATAATAATATTCAAAAACATAGGTATTAGGGCGATAAAGGCAGCGAGTTTTATAATTAAATTTACATTTTTTAAATCACTTTTTCAAACTAATACCTTGAAGTGTTAGTGGAGTAAAAACGATATAAAAATTTGGCAAAAATTTTTTTGTAGGTATAACTACATAAAATCTATACAGAATGATCGGTTAGGACTTTATAGATGTGAAATGACCAATTACGACCTCTTTTGTGGGGTCAGACATTTTTTTATTCCAAAAAATATGAAATATTTGTCAAAAGTGTATATCTATGTTTTTTAATATACAGCACGCGATAACTTCGAAGTTAATCAACTTATTTCAAATTTTTTTTTTGTAATCGATTAAGGAAATAGGCGGTGATAACAGTAATAATTTAAGTTGTATGGTGAGAATTTTTATTTAAAAAAAATGCCTTAAATTTCAAATATTAATTCTAGTGCATCATAATTTTCTGTAAGCGATAAACTTTTTTATTTATAGGAATTTTGCCATAGTATTTGCGTATGAAATAAAGACAAAATATTGAAAAAGTTTTTAAAACATAAGTAATCTTCTATATATATATATATAGCAAATATTTTTCTAGTTATTCAGAAATAAAATCATGAATATCTCGCGCGCGCGGTGTATTTTTCGGAGACGCTATAAAAAGGCATTCTGCACCGCGTCGCTGGTAGCGCGCTTGATATGTTTCGGGTTGGTTTTGACGGCATTCTTGGTTAAGTAGAGTACAGGTATGAAAGACTTTGCAAATTATGTTTAAATAATTTAGTACTTTAGTCGAACATACGTATCACATCTTATATGAAATATTATTATCTTTTGTTAAATATGTTTTGTCATATTATAGATTATATAGCAATTAATAATAAAAATTTATATAGCAAAAAGACATGAATTACAACACATTGAACGTACATTTTAAATTTTTAAATTAAAAGGGTTCAAATTCCGAATCCGATGAACTGTCTTCATTTTCCGGTCTGTTACTACATGTTGTATATTTGCATTCACTGCAACATTTTAATCCTTGTACCAGGCATGTGCATCTATTATTGTTGCAACTTTTGTCGGAACATCGGATTGACAATGCTTTTCTTACTTCATCGGGCACTGGATCTTGCACTGTTAATATGGGGCTCCAAGACCTTTCAAGTTTCCAACCATACTCACCAGGATCTTCCAAAACAGTTTCCGTTAGGAGGCAATTCTGATGCAGACCGATTTGACTCTTTTGTTAAATTGACTCTGAGTTCATTAGGAGTTCTAATGCTTTTATTTTTATTTTTATATAGATATAATACATAGGACTGGCTTAATTGAATGGCTTGGTCTTCTGGTAAAAATGGAAGATTTTCGAGGCCGCTTAAATTGTTAATATTTTTGTATAAAATGTCAAACATCACATCCAGTTAAACAATGAATAGTTAATAATTTTTTACAAATTTCTTCTCTCAAATTAGTGACAATATTGTTTATAGATAAAAAAAATTTGTTTCTACTTTGTCCAAACTGAAGGAAAACATTACATTTTGACATTTCTGGCGTTACAGAATAATAATAAATAAGTAAAAGTAAAACATCGGTGTCAACTGATTTTACAAGATTAGTATTACATAAATTCAATTCTTACAAAACATGAAGTATTATTCTTGTATCAGCTTCCTCTTGGTTGCTACTTAAGTAATCAATTTTTGTCGGTACTTTGCTTTTAGTACTAGGTAACAAAGTTCTGAATTTTCAAAACCTCCTGCTATTATGACAGTTTCGTCATGGTTGAGCAAATTTGCCATTTTGTTTAAAAAATAGTTAGTCAGAAATATTAATAATAATTGTTTGCTTGATCACGACCGAATAAATTTTCTGAATTCTGGCACTTTTCTGGGACCAGAGACTTTAAATTTTGCACTGAAATCTCTACGTTTAGATCTTTTAGCACTTTTTAAAGAATTACTTCTATACGTATCGAAAACAACAGTTATTCGTTTTGAATTATATTTTCTTCCTTCCCTTAAAATTTTGTTTATAAAGACATTTCCGAGTTTGTTAAATCTTACAAATGTTGTAGGTTGTAATTCCTGAACTGCAACCATGCCATCAATAATATAAAAGTCCACATTTGGACAATCGACAGTAGGAGTAGAGATAACTAAACAACGTACACTTATACTACCAAATTATAAAATTAATTAAACAAAATTTATCAAAGGAATCGCAATTATTAAATAGCACCCCTGAACAGGGATATAATGCCGTCAAAACAAACCGACTAAAATAGACCGGCAGCGCTCATTTGTAATTTTAATTCCGGATAACTAGAAAAATACTGTTAATAAAAGATTGAATTACGTGTTAAAAACTTTTTTAATATTTTCTCTCTATTTCATACGCAGATACTATGGTAAAATTCCTACAAATAGAAAAGTTTCTCGCTTACCGAAAATCATAATGCAATAAAAGTAATGTTCGAAGTTTAATCGATTTTTTTAATTTAAATAACACGCACCATTAGACTTATATTATTACAGTTATCACCGTCTATACGTCCTTAAAAAATTAAAGTAAGTTGATTAGTTTTGAAGTAATTGCGTGATGTGTGTAAAAAAACATGAATATACAATTTTGACAATTTTCTGACATTTTCTAGAATAAAAAAAGTCCGACCACACAAAAGAGGTGGTAATTAGTCATTTTATATGCCCAAAGCTCTAACCGATCATATCGTAAAGGTTTTATGTGGTTATACCTCAGAAAATTTTTTTTCAAGAACGAAGCGTCTTTATTCCGTGTTTTTACTCCACTATGTGTAATAGACCGACAATCCCCTTTGCTAAAAGGTATCTCCTTTTAATTTTATGTATATATATATATATATATATATATATATATATATATATATATATATATATATATATATATATATATATATATATATATATATATATTTCATATATATGTGACCATGAAAATGTGCAACCTCAAAATCTAGTATTTTACTTTACATTTTCGAAAAATGAATTCGGTATGAATATAAACATTTTTTTTCAATCAACTTGACACTATGTATTTTTTTATGTCTGGACATCGATTACTTCGCTATGGTTTGACCAATTTGGATTAACTTTTTAAGAGACATTCAGGATATTGCAGGAGTGGTCCTACAGCAAGCATATTAAAAAAAAATTAAAAATGTTAGAATGACGGACATGTTGTTTTTTCTTTATTTTTATACATCGATTACTCCGCGATGATATAATTAATTTAGATGAAATTTTCAGGGGATATTCAGAATAATGCCTGAATGGTCCCATAGCAAAGATATTTTTAAAAAATGGTAAAAATGGCGCCATTTTGTTTTTTGCGGCGAGATATATTGCAAGAAGTTTTTTAATATTCTACTCTCGCGTCACGATTCTACGCGTTCACCGGAAAATATTATGCAGTGGACCATTTGTTATACCTGATGTTTACAATAAAACTCGTATAGATAAAACTAAAAAGGATTAAATAAAGATTTTTTTAAAAAAATGAAACGGACTTCAAAAAATGCACTAAAATTTGAAAAATAATATTTTATTCGGCCTTGAAAGTTTTTCTCCGTGAAGTCGGCGCCGAACTTTCTTAAATATTTAATTACAAAATATAATCATATATTCAGTCAGTTGGGTGTTTTGATGACTAATACTACACGTATTGTCTTTATTAGTTTGCCACCGACTTCACGAAATAAAAATTTCAAGGTCGAATAAAATATTATTTCTCACTTTTTAGGGCATTTTTTTGAAGTCGGTTTCATTTTTTTATCATTTTTTTTTATTTAATGATACTACCTGTATACAACTTCTTGACATATTCTGAATGTTAGCATAAAGCAGGTACCTACTTACCAGATTCCCCAGAAAAATTTAAGAGATATATATATATATATATATATATATATATATATATATATATATATATATATATATATATATATATGTATATATATATATATATATATATATATATATGGCGGCACAGTATATCCAGAACGGTAAATTTGACAGCTGCCAAAATGTGACATTATTCGGACACATTTTTAAGACAAGTAAGATGGCATATACGACACGTCTTCATTATTTCTTGTTAACCCGCAACCCGCCTAAACTTTCATTTTTCTTATGGCCGCCATATTGGATTTTTCGATTTTTGAAAAGAGCCTTAAATTTCCAGTCTAGTGATATCTCACAAGTGCATTAAAGATTTTAGTGTCATCGAAATATTACACTTCCTAAAGTTAGGTTTCAGCTTTTTCTAAGAAGGCCTTGATTTAAAGTAATGTTAGCTCTCAATGCTTTTCTAAAGAGGCCATGATTTATATGTAACAAAATTGAATTTTAACTTTGACGTTAAGTTAAATAGTTGAGAGTATCAAAGCTGTGTTTTAATAAGTAGTAGGTATGCTTTTATCCATATTATTAATATATAAAATCATAAATCTGACACATAAATTATCAAAACCGCATTCCGTATTCAAATGAAGAAAAGGTTGACATATTAGCTCTGTACTTTAAATTATACAGAAACGCCGACGTTACCTCAGCAAGGTATTTGAAGATGTAGCCCGAACGACGGCAGCCTCATAAAACCCAATTCAGGAAAATCGTAGTTAATTTAATTAACCATGGTGCCTTCGAACAACCTAGAGTCGGATACAATAATAACAATGAAAATCGAGACAGAAACATTTTACAAGCTATCAACGAAAACCATAGTGCATCGGTAAGAACTGTAGAACAGGAAACTAATGTGCCAAAATCAACAGTACAGAGAGTTTTAAAAAAGAATAAGTATCATCCATACAAACCCATAATAGTACAAGGACTAAAGGAAACGGATTTTCCAAGACGATTACAGTTGTGTGAGTGGTATATTAGGAGATGTAATGAAAATCCTGATTTTGTAAATCATGTCTTTTAGTCCGATGAGAGCAGGTTCACGAATTGGGGATTCTTTAATAGGCACAACCGTCATCATTGGGCTGTGCAAAATCCTCACGAAGTGGCAGAGAGACGTCTACAGATCAGATAACAGTAACGTTTGGTGTGGGATCTTTGGTAAGTTAATCTAACCAATATTTTCTAAATAGGCACCAAATGATGGTCAAACAATAATTTTTTTTTTCGTTTAGTTCTTTAATGATACTAAAAGAGTATAAACTAATAAAAAAAAAAGTAAAACTTTCTATTCTAGTCAGTCAACTTACTTTTTTGATTTTGTATTACATTTGTATTCAATCATTTTTCGAAGAACCTATAAAATTAGAATTGGGTTCTATAAATTTATTAACACTTTATCTAAATTTTCTGCAGATTTAGCTAATTCTCTAAAATTATTTTGATTGTCTGAATTTAATGATTTATTTTTACCCGGGAAGCCTAGTTCTTGCGTTATGAAAAAAATGCCATATTAATCAAATGTCGAATTATTTTTCGCTTTTCATTATGATTTATAGAAAGGCGTTCAGCTGTAATTCCGAATAATTTAAATTTTAAAGCGCAAGGGGTTTGTTCTTTTGATATTTTATGTTTTATTAAGGCACGGTGTACTTCTTTAAGATTATTATATCACTGAAATAAATTGATTTAGTATTTCCGAAATTAATATGCAATACCAACAAAATAATTTATTACGGCTATTACTTCCCGCTAACTAAATATGTTTTTCTTTTTCATAATAAAGCTGAATAGGTTTCAACTGTATACAAGCTCATTCATTACGGGATGTCTCGATAATTATTTTTGGAAAGAAAATATCTACTTTTTAATAAAGATAATTTTCCCTTTATAATTTATAGTTTCTAGTTCCACCCGGCCGACCCTGTCTCCCTTGACTGTTAGGCACCTATTTATAAATTATTAATCATTTCAGGAAATCAACTTGTTGGACCATTTTTGTTTGACTACAACCTAAACGGGCAGAGGTACCTAGAGCTTTTGCGAAACCAGGTTGTACCAGCTTTACGAGCTATTCTAACGGAAGATGAATTAAGAAGAACTTGGTTTCAACAAGACTTACAAATATTAACCGAAATACACTTACCAGGGTTGCACGAAAAACAGTCACCAATTGTCAAAAATGTCTCGATGCAAATGGACGTCATTTTGCAGATTTGTAAATTGATGTTACCCACTTACAAAGTAGTTAAAGCTCATTTAGATTTTTTAAGTCGTTATTTACGTTCATGTTGTATTGAAAATTCAATGCGTTCAATACATTACTTACTTATTAATGTAATCTTGTGACAAATAAATCATGGTCTCCTTTAACACCATTGAAACCTAATTTACGAAGTGTGATATTTTGATAACACTAAAATCTTTAATGCATTTGTGCGACATCACTAGACTGGAAATTTTAGGCTCTTTCCAAAAATCGAAATATCCAATATGGCGGTCATAAGAAAAATGAAAGTTGAGGCGGGTTGCGGGTTAACAAAAAACAATGAAGACTCTCGTATACGCCATCTTATTTGTCTTAAAAATGTGGTCGAATAATGTCACATTTTGACGGCTGCCAAATTTACCGTTTCTGGATATTTCCCAAACTTATTGATCGATCGTAAATCTGAAGCCAGATATCGAATGCAATATATATATATATATATATATATATATATATATATATATATATATATATATATATATATATATATATATATATATATATATATATACATATACCCAGCTAGCACTAAAGTAGCTACAACTACTCTTTTTAAGAGTTTTTACGTATTTATTACTAATAATCCTACAATATATCTACAAACACTTTGGTTTACATGTTTTTAAGTATTATATATGTATTTGTTACTGCGAATAATACTCTATAGTAAGTTTCCAGGTAAAGTAATTATATAATAACTAATGCCAAGCAACTACTTAAGGAACTGACTTCAAGGTCGTCATTTCTTTTCCGTTACATAATAATAATTATTCAAAGTTACTTTTTCTAATCTGTTTACTAAATTACATTTTTAAGTATCAGTACCTTCTTGCAGTTTGCAGAGACTACTTCATTACGTTCAAATGTACTCCTATAACGTATTGCTATAAAGTAAAACGAGTCGTTGCAGAGTAGAAAAAGTTATCGTCTACTGCTACTTTAAACTGGCTATTACCAGTCGTTTTTCTTCTGTTGCAACTTAGAAGGAAGAATTACAGTAATTATTTACTACAAATAAACTATTACCTTTTGTACTTGAGGTTGCGGAGATAGGGGGCGCTGGTACGAGATTCGGTCGGTGATTTTATATGGACAGTGGAAACAATAGAGTAACCAATTTTTGATTCGTTCGGCTGTTCGGCCATATTGCTGCCAAAATCGTTTTGTTTACTTTTCGCCTACGTGGGTTTCTTATGCGGTTTGTTGTTTTAGTGTCTTATTTTATTAGTTTGTGATTATTAAAATGAATATTGATTTAAACAAGAAGTTCTCAGCCATTGGTCATATGGAGAAATGAATTTAAGCCTGGTTCACCTGTTTTTTGCTTGTAATTTTAAAGTGTTTGTGATGAATGTGTAAATGACTATGACCGTAAATATCTTAAGTTTAAGTTTACTCCAAAAAAAGTTATTCAATATTGCACATTATTATATTTTGGTTTTATTTTGCTGTAAAAGACAATATTATTTGATGTCTTAGTGAATGTGTTACTTCATTCAGCACCTCTATTTGAGGTAGAAGCTCTCTAAGGATAGCATAAAAGAACCTTTATTTTGTAGGCCTTCTTCAGTATATATTACATTACTATATTCACTTGGCAGACAACTTTCATTAATCGCTTGCACAAACATTGTTATTTGTTAAAAATCTAAATGAAAAAGTAAATTTGTGCTGGATAGTTCGAATAGATTATTAAAGTAAAACATTAACATAACCCTACATTTACAACTGACGCTGACAGAGGTTGTCAATATAAGTAGATTAATTTAGTCATATTTTGGGAAAAACTAACGATAATATGGTTGCCCCCATTTAAACCTTTAAAAATTTTACATCAATTTGGCGGGTGGGCTTTTATTGTCGCCACTGTCCTTCTAAAGTCCATGTAATTCGCCCTACAGCTATTAATTAGTTGTGTATGTGTTGTGTTATCGTCTACGAGTAACAAGTTAAAATGGTTCATAATGGCTTCACATACCATAAGAAAAACAAAGGAGCTTTCGTCACTCAGCCACATTTTATAAAAAATATCGCAACTTAGTTATGTCATACCTGAACAAAACCACCTAAAGCGGTATTTTAAGGAAACAAAAAATAAAAACCAAACAAAAGTTTATGGTTATGATAGATGGCAGAATTATAGTGGTGAAGAACCGGCGGAATGTTCCCAAGTCGTAACCGCTTGATAATAATATACAGTATAGTAAATAATTACGAAATTGTAGTGGCGGATTCACGGTTTAAAACTATTTTATGCCATTTTCGCCTTAATAAAATCTGAAAATAAAAAAAATTATTTACCTTAAAAATCAATAGAGAGTCTTAAGTTCTGGGTCCACTATGAAGACGGGGGTAGACTTTCCTCCGAAGCGTCCAGAAAACAAAAATTTTCAGTGTCCTTCCTCGGGTACCTTCATAGTGGATCCAGAACTTAAGACTGTCTATTGATTTTATAAGGTAAATAATTTTTTTTACTTTCAGATTTTTTTTTCAGGCGAAAAACCCAAAAATTAGTTTTAAATACAGTATAGGTTTAATACGAATTTTGTAGATAACTTTATTCGTACCATCTTAGTGTTCAAGACTTCAGTGTAATTGGGTATAATTGACAGTTGCGTATTTAAAGAATACAAAACTATAAAAGCGTATGGGAGCAGTCGTAGACACCTAATGTTAAGTAATTTTCACGGTAATATATATATCGACTTTTTCACTTTAAAAAGGTGCAAGATTGATTTTGTAGTAACTATGTCCACCCTGTATAGTTGTGGACAAAAATTTTGTATTCCGTATATGCCTTGACGATAAACTTGAAATTATTACCTCAACGCTAATTGTAGATTTTGGCTATTTTTTATAGGAATTTGAAAAATACCTCCGGTTTTCAAAAAATCTCACATAACCTTAATTATTTCGGAAATTACTCAGAAATCGACTACAGTTTAAATAGGTAACTTATGTTTGTTTTTGACAAGGAATCAAATAATGGACAAAAATACAGGGTGTTATATTTAAAATTTTATAGATGATGTCATTCCAGCAAAACTGGGACACCTGTATACATGGAAACACTATATTTTAAAAGAACTACAAACTTTTGTATGAAACTTTTTTTCGTATTTATTTGGAATTTCCAGATAGTATAGTGGGTACTTTTATGTAGAACACGGTATACATAGATTGCGATTAGTAGCCAAGGACCGTTATTACAAATGTGCAGAAAGTTATTCGGAAACAGTTTGTAGAGTACGTGCTATTTGTGGCCGAGATAATGCACAGGCGCATACGACTGAGCAAAGTGGTTGAATTGAAAATGCAAAATCAACAGGGCGACCGTGTTCTGCCCGGTCTGTTAAAAAGTTGCCGCAGTGTCTGAAAGTGTTACCGAGAGCCCAAGCACGTCGATTCATCATGGTTCACAGCAGGTGGGCATTTCCAAAAGCAGTATGTAACGCATTCTTACAAAAAAAAAACAAAATTATAAGATTTAATTGACCCAACAACTGAAGCCAGCAGATCATAGGCTGCGACGTAAATTTGTCAATTGGGTGCTGCAAAAAGAAAATGGTAATTTTTCGAATAAAATCATGTTAAACAAAGAAAACTGTCGAATTTGGGGGAAAGATAATCCTCGCATCATTCATGAAAAGCCAAAACATCCTCAACGAGCCACTGTTTGCTGTGGAATTTGGGCTGGCGATGTAATTGGGCCGTACTTTTTTGAGAATGAGAATGGAACTGCACTAACAGTGAATGGCGGACGTTATCGTACCATGTTAGCTGAGTTTTTGTGGCCTGAATTAGACAACATCAATGTGGAAATTTTTTGGTTTCAGCAGGATGGCGCAACGTGTCACAACGCGCCTGAAGCCATAGACTTGTTACAGCTTAAATTTGCCAAGGTCTTGCGATGCGACTTTATGGGGTTTTCTAAAATCCCGTGTATATGCCAACAAATCTACAACAATTCCCTATTTGAAAAACAAGGTTCGAGGAGTCATTGATAAAATTCCACCGCAAGTATACGAAAATGTTATTCAAAATTTCGTCGAAAGAGCAGGAGTATACCAGCGATGGTCATTTGTCCTATATTGTGCATCACACTTAATCGCGATATGTGTACTTTGTACTACTAGCATAATAGCAACAGTTTACAAAAAAAATGTGTTTTATTTACAAATGAAAATGTACGTTTAAATTGGGGCACCCTTTATTTTACACATGCTTCATTTTCGGTCCTAACTGTTTATATTCCCATAATTAGACTGTACCTAGTTGTCATGGCAATTAAAACTTTTAATTTGCCAGTTATAATTTGCTTATAATGGCACTCTAAAATGTTTTAATTATGACACCGAATGAATATTATTTCTCCATATGTTGCATATGTAAGTTATTGCCGAACTTAACAAAAATAGTTAAGAGGGCCGAGAGTTTCAACATTTTTGAAAAAATTTAATGTAATACTTATTTCTTACAGGAAGCGTTTAACAAAATATGCGTATAAAGCGGCATTAATGTAGCGTCGATGGAAAATCATTGATGTTGTTTCTTCTAGTGTTCCAATGAAGAAAAAGCATTTATCTGTCGATGCTAGGGAAATTGTAAAAACTATTTATAGATATTTACTTAACAAAGAACTTAACGCTACTGCTGCTTCTAGTGCCGCATGTGATTTGACTAAGATTTATCTGACTACAGAAAAAATAATGGTGCCAAATCCCATCACATCAAGAAAGAAGCGCAAAGATGCTGGTTCCACTAAATGTTTTGAGGAAGGTAATAAGGACTTTATAAAACCTACACCATCTACGAAGAGCAAAGTGTACCTACATTAAAAACTCTGAAGCAACGCCTCATAACTAATGAGATTCAAATAAGCTGAATAGCCTTTCAAAAGTTTTATTTAAAATGGGCTTCAGATAACGCACAATTAATAAAATGCAAGTACTGCATGGAATCCCAAAGATTACAAAAATAGCGTGTTGAGAAAACACCATTCTGAAAACTCAACAATGTAAATAAAACACTTTAAACTGTTTCAGATTTTCACTTTTATTCACAACTAGTGACATATGTTTCGCTAACACTGTAGCTTCGTCTGACGAAAGGTATTTTTTTCATCTAGTAACGATCCAGTTAATCAAGTGTTTGTGCTGAAAATTGTACAATAATTTGCCTTCGAGACATATTTGACATGCATGAAACAAACACCATCCAAAGGATAGTCCGATTCATCCGGTAGGTTTAAAAGAAAGGTCCCGACAAATAAAGAGAAAAGGATAACCATCTTACATGTCGCGTTAGAAAACAGTTGCGTTACAAATGCTTGTGACTATCTGCAAAGAATGCTAAAGATTCCTTAGTGGACTAGTATCAAGATACACCGGTAGAACTTCTTTTTGAAGAATATTTCAAGAACTATTTTTTACCAATTCTTCCCAAGCAAATCGTGGTAGCAATGGATAATGTGAGCTATCACAGTCACCAATTACACAAGGCTTCAGGCTCAAAATAATACGAAATCGGAGATTTAAAACTCGCGGCAAATGATAATTTGTTTTGAAAAATGATATAAAAGTAGTGATTTTTTGAAAATTTTAAAGGTTGCCTAGATAAAAAATTATATATTTGTAAAGCACTGGCAGAGAAAATGAGTTAACTCTGAAAATATTGCTCCGACTTTAAGGAGAAACAACGTACATTTGATATATTGATAACAAAAGTATTCAAAACACAACGAGGGCAAGTACTCGCGTTCAATTACTTATACAAGTGAATTTTCACAAATATCCAGTTTTTCAATAAACTCGAAAAAAAAACAATACCTAACTTGTTTGTGAACATGTTTACTAGTGAATACTTACGTCCAAAATTTCGGTTTTTCTACTTTCGGAACTACCGGAATGCTGTTGAAATAAATCGTCCTTTCCATTTAGGTAATGGTTAAGTCCATCCAAATTTGTGTTGTAGTGCACACCCTGACCTCCCACTATTTGTCCTTGAATTAACGGTTTCACTATTTCGTGTATAGATGATGTCGTGGGGGTGGGCAGAAGAGACGAATCGAGTTTTGGGGGCTTAATACCTGGAAAAATGAAATAATTTAAAAAAGTTTATACTGCAATTTGACATATTTTCTGTCCAGTTTCTTTATAATTGTTCAATATTTGTGGTATTATCTCGACAAAAATAAGCTACTAATCAATTGCAACGAACAATTGAATTTTGATATCATTTCCGCTTCAAATTTCGATAATCTATATTTCACCGTTTAATTCCGTCATAATATCTTATTATCTCGAAACAATTTTGCTAATTCAGTATAAAAGATATAATTCTATTTAGAATGAATAGTTTTTAATAATATATTCTTTAATTCTGTTTTAATTTTAATATTAGTAGACAGATAAAATTTAACATTACATAACTAAAATCATTGCGGTAATGGCTTCTTATCTCACGATCGTAGGTAAATATTAATTACACAATTATTGCAGTTATTTAAATTAATACCAGATGTACTTGATGAACTTGACTTAACTTGGGACGAACTTGCACGGAATATGTTCAGTTTTTGGGTACTAGATGCTTCATTTTCCTTATTTCCGAGTATACTCAAAGCAGTCTTCTTTTTTTTTCCGAAGCCTCAATGTATCCTTCTACAACTGTATTTGACTGCCGTCCCCCATGCTTTTTTACGGTCAAAATATACACTTCGGTGTTGGCTAATAGTGTTGTAGAAGACCTTCTAAAGCAGTGGCCGGTATATTCTTCTGGATTGGATAATTTTAAAAACAAAACAATGGTCTTAGGCATACCTACAAACGTGTTTATTCCTACTGGCTGTTTTGTACATTTACCATTCTTATAGCACTCGAAAGATCAATGTGTTTCGGGCGTAATTTCCACCAAGCTATCTTTTACATTTTCCAAGAGTAAGTCAGCTCTTCTCTTCTACATGCTCATAGTCCAACAATAAGTGCTATTTTTGCCATAAAAAACTTATTATCATGAGCTTCGTTTTGCGTTAATATCTTTGATTTTGTAGGTCTATTTTCATCCGACTTTTTTTTTTACGAATTAAATGCGTGTATTTATTAAAATTCAGAATTTCTTCAGAAAGATCTGAATCGTTCCTGTTGAAAATATATGAAACTCGTTCCAAACTTTGTAACAAATTACGAATTGTTTGACAGAATTATTTTCTAATGTTTTCTAACAAAAACTTAGTTTCTTGGTTGCTATGGTATAGTAAATACAGGAGACAAAGATAATTTATTTTACCATAATATTATCAGATCATCCCCATATGATCCATTTAATTTTTGTATTGAATTTGAAGTCAATAGGGTATGTAGTTTTCAAGCTATGCCTCGAACTGATGAGACAGACAGAGAGACAGAAAGACAGACAGACGGACCGACGGAAATAATAAACATACTTTTTTGGCATCCACGGCCGCTAAAACATGAAGATATGTAAAACTTGAGAGGGTGATTTTTTCACAATTACAGACATTTTATTTAGCCGCCATTTTGTTCGGCCATCTTGAATTAATACCACAATTATTTTTAATTGACCCCTATACCACAATTAGTTATGGCACATAATTTCAAATCAATCCATTAAGTAGTTTTTTCAGGCTGAATTTTTATATAAGTTATTAAGCCGCCATTTTGGTTTCACACCAAAATCTTACCAGTCGAATCCTACGTAATACTTGATATTTGTGGCTAAATTTTTAAATATTCTATTAGGCCGCCATGCCAGTTTGTTCGGGCACCTTGGATTCGTACCAATATTTTACCAGTTATACCCACATAATACTGTGATATTTGTGCAAAATTTGAGAAAAATTGGATAAGCAGTTATTTAGCATTTCACTATGCCGCCATTTTGTTTCGCCACATTAGATGTTTGCAAAATATTACCAGGGAATCCCCATACGACCCTTAATTTTTTTGTCAAAATTTGAAGTCAATCAGGTCAGTAGCCTTTAAGCTATTTCGCGAACTTACAGACAGGCAGACAGACGGACCGACGGAATTAATAAAACATATTTTTTGGCATCTAGGGACGCTACAAACATTTTATTTAGCCGTCATTTTTTTCGGCCATCTTGAATCAATACCACAATGTTACTAGTTGATCTCTATACCACAATTAGTTATTGCACATAATTTGAAATCAATCCATTAAGCAGTTTTTTCAGGCTGAATTTTTAAATATTTCATTAAATCGCCATTATGTTCCGTCATCTTGGATTAGCAGTGATTCTTTTATAATACTTGATTTTTATGCAAGATTTGAGATCAATTGAATAAGTAGTTTTTTAGCAAACATTTTTTTAACATTTCACTAAGCTGTCATGTTGTTTCGCCATATAGGATTTTTACCGAAATATTACCAGGCTATCCCCATATGACCCTTAATTTTTGACTAAAATTTGAAGTCAATCAGGTAAGTAGGTTTTGAAAACAGACAGACCAACAGACATATAGACAGACAGACAGACCGACCGACCGACGGAATTGAGAAAAAATGTTTTTCGGCATCTACGGACTCTGAAACGTGAAGATCTGAAAAAATTTCGGAGGATAATTTGTTCATGATTACAATACTTCTCTTTTATAATGAAAGTAAAAATATTGAAGACAGTTTTAAAAACAGTGTTTAAAATTTACTTGACACTACCAAAATCAAGCTGGGAAGCCCAAGAGTTTAGTTTTGAAAATACGAAAAATAAATACAGGTCAGTTATGTCGGATGAAAGACTAAATAGCTCATCTACACCGTTAATCAAAAACAGTAAGACACGATCCATCTTGTATTATAAAACGATTCTCCAGTACGCCTGGCTTAAATTCAGAAAATAATTTTTAATTTAAATTTTTGTTGTGTAAGAATTTTGTGTTCAAAAATGTTTGTTAATTGTTTAATACATTTTCTCCTTTAAAATTTTTCAGCGTTTTTCCGTTGTAGTCTTCGTAGTCTAGTAACTGTCGATGGGAAAAATTAAGCTTTTTTAAAATCATGAGGGGAGCCCCAAATATTCAATTAACCTAGAGACCCCGAAAACCACGATCCGTCACTGTGATAGTTGCCTTTATAAACATGCTCTTTCGACAGTAATGAAACATTTCCCATCACCGACTGAAATCCGCTATTATCCCTATGTAATGCCCATTTTCCCGTCTAGACAGTGAAAGTGCCGTTTTCTGGTCAAATGATCAGTCGATCGTGTGTTGTAAAAAATTTCTTTTAACTCAGGCGTATGTTTAAGTACTAATAAAATTAATTAATAATTAAAATTTTGCTATGTCTGAAATTAGATATTTAATTCATTATGAGGATAAGCAAATCCAATGCGATTTTTCGTGTTAGATAGATAGTATCAATTATGCCAGGGCGTGAAAGGATTTGTATAAAATTATTTTGGCTGGTTATACAGAATGTTGTATGATATCGTGCCAAATTTAAAAAATTTCGACAAAAAATTATATCAACATCCCCATTTTTTATTTATATTTTTTTCTAGGAATCTTGTAATAGTTTTGTTAACAAAGTCAAAATAATGTTGATTATTGCTACTGCTAGTAAAAATGAATAAATTCATTGGATTCGGCACGGCGCATCTAGAAAAATGTGCAAAATTTTCAAACTCGCACATAAACAATTTCAAAAGTTACTAATAAATTAAGATTTTAAAAAATGAGTTTAGTTTTTAGGCAAATAACTCTAAAACTATTTACATTTAAGTCCCGACTCTCGGAATTCTATCTCTTTTTGGATAGGAAGCTTTTAGGTCTTTGGTCAATTAAGAAATCAAGGTTCTTGGGATTAGACCATGTCAAGCGTCGCGGCTAGTAATTCCAATTTGGCACGCTCTTTCGACACTATTTTTTATATTGTTTTATTGCATATTTTTTCTATAAAACCAATATGCTTTCCTTCAATACCACTTCTGGACGATGTGGTGAATGCGTCCCATATCCTTATGATTTCACTGGGAACTGATCGCGCCATATAATGGAAAAGGCAAAACAAGTTCTGCCGGACCAGCTAGTCTTAATTTAATGTTGAAAATAGAACTGCGCGCGGCGAATGTTGAGCTGCTCCAATACGGGCCGTAACAAGTAAAAATTTTGTATTCTATTTAATGTTAATTTAAAAAATTTTAAAAAACATGGTATTATCTAGACATTTGATGGAACAATATCCAGCTAAAAAATATTTTTTTGACTGATTTCGAGTCAGATAATTGTTAAGAAAAGCCACTAGAATTTTTTTGCTTCGTGGAGTTTTTATCGCAACTGAGATTATGACACTGCGATGTTGTTAATTGTTATAAACTATTAGTTATTAATAACTTCTTCCTCAGCCTATGTTGTTCCACTCTTGGATGTAGGCCTCTCTTAAAAATTTCCATGACTCTCTGTCTCTCGCTTTCAAGTACCAGTTTCTTCCTGCTACTCTTCTTACATCGTGAATCCATCTCTTCTGTGGTCTTCCCTCACTTGTCTTTGTCTCTCTTGGTCTCCAAAATAATATTCTTGCTGTCCACCTTCCTTCGTTTTGGCTAGCGATATGACATACTCAGTTCTTTTTCTTATTTCACCGTTTCTTACATGGTTTCGAGGGGTTATGCCCAACATGACGCGTTCCATCGACCTTTGCATCACTCGCAATTTTTTGGTGCTCATAGTCTCCAGTCTATATAAGGAAACTGGCAATATGCTAGAGTTATATACTTGTCTTTTCAGGTTTATTGGAATTTCAGTGTTCTTGAATGAGTGCTTGAGTTTGCCAAACGCTGCCCAAGAGAGACCTATTCTTCTTCCAACTTCTGCCGTTGGTCTGTCTGTTCGCGGTATAACTAGAAACTACTTACCCGATTAATTTCGAACTTTGGTCAAAAATTAAGAGTCATATCAGAACATTTTGGTAAAAATTCAATATGGCAAGACAAAATGGCGACGTAATGAAATGTTGAAAAATGTATTATTAAAAATCTACTTAACCAATTTATCTCAAATTTTGCACAAAAATCAAGTATCAGGTAGGAATCAACTGGTAAAATTTTGACGAATCCAAGATTTTAAATTATGTACTATAAATAATTGTGGTATACAGATGAACTAGTAAAACTGTGATACTAATTCAAAATTGCGTCTAAATAAAATATTTGTAATCTTGACTGACTTCAATTTTTGGTAAAAAAATTATTAGTAAAAAACTTCTGATCAATTTTACTGGTAAATGTTTGGCACGAATCCAAGATGGTGGAACAAAATGTGAAATATTTAAAAATTCAGCTTAAAAAACTACCTATAGAACTGATTTCAAATTGTGTGCCACAAATAATTGTGCTACCTATAGAGATGAACTAGTAAAACTGTGGTACTAATTCAAGATGGCAGCTAAACATAATATTTGTAATCGTGAATCGTGACTTTCTCAGGTTTTACATATCTTCACGTTTTAGCGTCCCCAGATGTCAAAAAAATATGTTTTTTCAATTCCATCGGTCCGTTTGTCAGTTTGTCTGTCTGTCTGTCTGTCGGTCGGTTCACGGCATAGCTTAAAAAGTACTTGTCAGATTGACTTCAAATTTTGATCAAAAAAAAGGATCATATGGGAATAACCTATATGCCCGAATAAGATGGCGGCCTAGTGAATCGTTAAAAACATTATTACTGAAAAAACAGATTTTGTGCAAAAATCAAGTGTTATATAGGAATGGCTGCTAAATAATTGTTTTAAAAAATCAACGTAATCTTCTCAGGTTTTACATACCTTTACCGTTTAGCGTCCCTATATGCCAAAACAAAATGACAGCCTAATAAAATATTTAAAGAACAGCCTGAAAGCACTACTCATTAGATTAATTTCAAAGTTTGTGCAAGCATTAAATGTTATATAGGAACAAACTGGCGCTATGTGTTAATGTAAAACTACTTTTGTTTTAAATTATGCCCAAAAATCAACTGTGGCATAGGTAGAAACTGATAAAATATTGGTAGGAGTCCAATATGATTGAACAAAATGGCTCCGAATAAAAATGTTTGAAAATACAGTATACAGGGTGTTGAATAATGTCGTGGACATATTTCAGCGGTTGATAGTACTCGACAAAATAGGAAAAAAATGCTAATATATATACATGGTCAAAAACGGACCATTTTCGTTATATAGGGTGTCAAAGTTTAAATTTTTTTCTAGTTTTTTTGCATTTTTTTCCAGTTCCTTCTGAGGCAATTAGTTCAAATTTAGAACATGTATTATTTTTAAGAACCTCTACGATAAAATATTAAAATCGTGGATGGTAGTATATAGGGTGTTACATTTTTTTGCACCACCTACAAGTTTATCTTGCGGAACTTTTTTTTGCAGTACCCTGTATGAATTCTGATATAAAATTGAAACTCTTTGTTCATTTCATTAGCTCTTTCGTATTTTGCATTATTCTCGTATCTATCACAGTTTTCGACTTATTTGCAATAATTGCCATAGATGCAAATTAAGTGTAGGTTAAATAATGAAACTGGAAAAAAAGGTAGTGGGCTGAGGCAGACCATTTGTTAATTCTGTTCTATAATCTGACATTTTCTAAGAAATATTTTTTTGTTTGACTTTTCTGTAGTTGTTTCGAGTTGTTTAATGATGGTTGAATTCACAAATCAAGAATATGCAGAAATTCATTTCATTTGTGGACTTGCCAACGGCAATTGTTATGAAGCCAGACGACTCTATAAACAGAAATATCCAAATCGCATGGTGCCCAATAGACAAACATTTGCAAAGGTACATAATCGGCTATGTAAAAATGGATCATTCAAGAAATTTACTCATTTAGCAGGAGCAAATAGAACGGTTACGACTCCTCAAGTCGAGGAAGCAGTCCTGAATTTATAAGAAAATGATCCTGCTACCAGTACGAGGAAAATTGCAGCAACACTTAACATTTCATTTGTGCTTGTATGGAAAATTTTATTAGACAACTTAATGTATCCTTACCACATCCAATGGGTTCAAGCTCTTCTCCCACGTGATTTTCCACTCCGTTTAAATTTTTGCCAGTGGTTCTTACAAATGCTAGCCCAAAATCCATTATTTGGAAACACGATTTTATTTAGCGATAAGGCAAATTTTTTTAGGAATCCCATACGTAATTTTCATAACAATTTTGGGCAGAAGAGAATCCGCAAATGTGTGGGCCGGCATTATTGGAGATTATTTGATAGGTCCATTTTTCCTGCCAGCAAGGCTAAACGGACGATATTATCGTCAATTTCTCGAAGACGAACTCCCGGTATTGCTAGAAGACGTGCCAATTCTAGATATTTCAATGTGGTTCATGGACGATGGTGCACCAGCACATTTCAGCATAGAGGTGAGGGAGTTCCTAAATATTAATTTTAACAACCGTTGGAGAGGGCGAGGCCATGGCCCCCTAGATCTACAGATCTGAATAGCCTGGATTTCTTTTTCTGGGGACACCTGAAAACATTAGCGTACACAATTTAGACAGAAAAAGATTTAAGAAACAGAATAATAGCTTCATGCGACATCATTCGCAATACTCCTGGAATATTTGACAGAGTCCGTCAGTCCATGGGGCGAAGACTTGATTCTAGCAAAAGGCGGACATTTTCAACAACTTTTATAATTTTGTTTTATTTTTAATTTAACTGCAGTAATAATTTTATTTGATTTTTCATTATCATGTCGCTTGATTTAAAATAAAACCCATTTCTTAATGTTTTGCTTAATTTCGCCTACATGCCGTCGATTATTGCAAATAAGTCGAAAACTGTGACAGATACGAGAATAATGCAAAATACAAAAGAGCTAAAGAAATGAACAAAGAGTTTAAATTTTATATCAGAATTCATACAGGGTGCTCACAAAAAAAGATCCGCAAGATAAACTTGTAGGTGGTGCAAAAAATGTAACACCCTGTATACTACCATCTACGATTTTGATATTTTATCGTAGAGGTTCTTAAAAGTAATACATGATCTAAATTTGAACTAATTGTCTCAAAAGGAACTGGAAAAAAACGCAAAAAAACGAGAACAAATTGAAACTTTGACACCCTATATAACGAAATATGTCCACGACATTAATTAACACCCTGTATATGTGTTAATAAATGACTATGTACTGAACTAAATTGGGTGACACTTCACTATTCCTAATAAAAGGAAAGATTGATAACCAGGAAAGTTTCGGATAAAGGAAATGTACCGATTTTTTCATTGAAATTTCGTCTTTAAGGAGCTTTTTTTAAAATGTCTCAAATGTTAATGGTTTCCAGGTTATTTGCAGAAAACTTAAACTCTTTTTTTTTAATCTTAATTTGATAATAAATTTTGAAATTGTTTATGTGAAACTTTTGCAAATATTTCTAGACGTTATTCCAAATCAATGAGCCCTCACTCTTTTTACTAGCAGGAAAGATTAACACCATTTTGAGTTGGTGAACATATTATCCGTAGAATACTAGTATGATTTTTATATACGTTAACGCTAATATATTGCACATTTTAGGAGTTTTCAAGTAATCCAATATTATTATTAAAAATAAACAGATAGTCTTAAGACTTTAAGCAGCACATTTCACATATAAAATATTACATGTCGTGTAAATATAAACAAATGAAGTAGTTTTTCCATGGTCTATTCCGCAAATTAGGTAACAATAAGTGGTGGTTATTCGCTTTAGTCGAAGCAGTAAAAACAGAGAGCACGTTTTGAACCTCTGCTTGGAGGGTGTTCTCTATCGTAGTATCAGTTTTTAGAATCTCATAAATTAATTGTCGAAGATTAGGTATCTCTGAATTTTTCCGTTTTTAGTTTTTTCCCCATCCAAGATCCTGCGAGCTGATGACTTAGATCAATAATAAACTGATAACGTCGAAGTGGTTTTTCTCGATTTTGAATTTTATTGCAACTGTGGAGAATATACAAATTGATGATGGGACATACGTAAAAAATTACCGCGGTCAGCGCCTCGGTTTCTACCCCAATTCATACTCGAGGAAAGCTGGTCGAGGGTATCCACCTCCAATTTCGTCTCATTGTGATTCGTAATAATTGCAGGCTTACCACTGTTCCCAAAAATGTCAGGTCCTTGATGTAATGGGTTGAAAGAACAATGCAAGAGTACACTGCTGTACCTTGCGCTGTTTGGGTTGCGTAGCTCAGGTGGTTTTCAGTGAATGGATAATTTCTTAAGATAATTTAGACATGGCATCTACAGGATTGAGGACGCCGTTGATTCATGAGGTTTGGGCTACTTCAAGTTTGAGCAGACCACTGATGTTTAGGGGAGATTGTTGAGACCAAGTCAAGTCTGATTTCCTTTGAAAACCGCGTCCCAATTTATAATCAAAATAATGCTTACCAGTTGCAAATTTCATCACAAGTTCAATGTTAATTACTTTATGTTTTATAAACATTTGGTAAACATTTAATTAACTTATTAGTCCAGGCAAACTTTATGCTAAAATGCTATTAGTTCAGTAACATATGACAATACTATTTGTTATACCTATTACCATAGGTTTATAAAAGTGGAGAGGTAACTAGAGAGAGAGAGAAAGAGAAAATCGAGCCAAGATCCTCTCTTTTCCACTGTTTGTCAACAATTACCAATTTAGTGTTGCCAAGATTGCTAGGCGATATTAGCTATTTTGCAGATATTATTGTTATTTTATTTTCTATTTATAATAATATACGGTTGATGTGTTTTTAAGAAAATTCTGTATGGGAGAATATTTCTAGATATACACAGGATATCCAGAATAAAATGAGAAACATAGGAACATTGGAAACCGTGAGAGACACAAAGTAGGTTAAATTAGAAAAAAGTTAAGTTTCAGTTAAATGTAATAGTTGGGATGATGCAATTGTTTGCAAATTGCGAAATGTTAAATTTCTAAAGATAACGAATAAAGATGTAAAACACTTTTATAAAGTTTTTTCCCAACTTGTTTTTATTTAGAAACATGAATTTAAAAACTGAAACTTCCTATATTTGACAATGATTTACTTTATAAAAACACCTCGTGAAAAAACTTAATAAAAGTTTTTTGTATCTTTATATGTTATACTTAAACTGGATATCCGAAAAAAAGTCGATTTATGTATTACCCTGCAATTCATTCCAAAATTTAGTTTTAACTATTCAAGTATTAATTTATTGTAACTCTTCATTCAGTCGGAACTTCCATCTTCAATTTTTCGAACTTTATAAGTACGAGTACTTATACTATACAGGGTGTCTCAGTTTCATCGGTTTTACGGGGTTTCTCGCTTGTGAGTAGAGATAGAGAGATGCAGTTTCTGTACTACTTTTTTCTGAAACTAAAGATATCACAAACAGATCTTAGCTAAGTGTTATAGTTTCTGTGCTACAGGATGATTTTGAAAATTTGTCGTTTTCAGACACCCCACGTATCTCGGTTATTTTAAAAGTTATTGTAAATGTGAAAACGGGTTTTTATAAAACTTTTTCAGTAGAATCCAGTGGCGTTATTTATGATAATAAATATAGACTATGATATATATATTTTTAAAAATTTCAGTGAGCCTGATATCATAAGAGAAAAATATAAGGATGTTCCATTTGAAATAAGGCAAGTTATGTCAATATCTCAAAAAGTATGACCTGAGTAAGCCACTGGATTTTACGCAAAAAGTTTTATAAAGACCCGTTTTCACATTTACTATAACTATTAAAATAACCGAGATACGGGGGGTGTCTGAATACGACACATTTTCAAGATCACCCTGAAGCCAGAAACTACAATGGTTAGCTAAGATCTGCTTGTGGCATCTCTAGTTTCAGAAAAAAGTAGCATGGTGTCGCGAAAACCGCTTCTCTCTATTCCTACTCATAAGCGAGAAACCCCGTAAAACCTACGAGAATGGGACACCCCGTACATATTCCTATTACTGGCCGTACTTAATTTTTTGATATTTAAAATTATATGCTCATTTAATAACCTTAAAGAAAATCATTCCGAAATTTTATTAAAAAAGAACAAAAATATGTTTTGACCACCAATTTAAATCCGCCATGCATGACCTCCATTATATTCTAAAATTCAATAAAATTCAATGCTTCCTGCACTACTACTGAAAGTTTTTTCAGTACTATAGCTGGAAAAAATGCATAAACTATCACATACCTAATCGCCAGTTAATTAGAATTCGTATGCTAATGAACGCCACGTGAACTGGACCGAAGAAGTCCAATTTAACATATTTGATAAAACATTGACGAGAAATACCCAAGAAATCCAAAAATCATAAATCCACTGATTATTACAAGGCTTTTCTTTTCTACCTGTATTGTTGCAATGAAAATGTTTTGGTTGTATACCTGTTTGTTGATATCAGTATAGACGTCGAAGTGAAAATACATATGCTATTTGACTTTGAACAAAGTTTTAAGTAGAAAATGAAGATCGGGGCGGAAATTGAAAAATATAGTTCATGGAATACCGGAAGATACCGAAGAGGCCAAAATTATAAACATCGAACTGTTATCAGAAAACTCGAAATACAGCTATACCAAAGAATTATAAATGAGTTCAAAAAGCAAAATCAACGAATTCAAGAAAAATAGGTAATTCTAGTATACTTTCCATAAATTTCAAAAACGTGCGAACCATCCAGGTTATGGTTGAAATACTCAATGTTAAAATCTGTACATAAACTAAAATATAATTTTTATATAAGCAAATATTAAAGAGTAATACCTTTATCAAGAAAAAGAATAATAATTTTCACCAGAAAAAAACTGAAACTCTAACAAGAAATGATATTTAGCAATTTGTGAATGAATCTTCAGATGATATACATCTTCTGAACAAAGTTATTACTAATTGTAGTGTCAGGCGCCTGCCAACTTGAAGCATTGACTTACTTGACCCTAGATGACGTTAAAGACAAGGAAGACTTAATGCATTTTACAGTTTCTGATAATAAAACCCATCAATGCAGAAGCTCTGTAGTAAGCAGGGAACAAAATTTAAACTTAATTATAGAAGACTTTTTTAAATTACAAAAATATAGATTTTTTATCTAATGTATTGGAATTAACAAAATCAGTAAGATGCCCATGGACGCTGGGACGCTGTGCACGGTTTTAGGCGGTCTTCGGCCGCTCTGCTAGTAGATTATGTAATAGACAATAGACATGATGCCACTTAAGCTCCGTGGGGGATAGAAGTCTACAAAAGTTGCCGAAGGGTATGTGCACGAGCCTTAACAAAACCAACAAAACAAACCACAAAATGCACATCTGATCTCCAAAACCAAGCACCACTTCCAGATCGCAGCATCCATCAGATATAGACTACCAAAACTAGGCAACCTCATGTTAAATATACACAAAGCATAAATAATTCTGACATAGCAAGAAATCTTTCTAAACGAATTAAAAACCATAAATTTAACCAATGCAAATAATTATTATTTTACCATTACGTAATAGCTATCTATTACCGTTCTGAACACATTGCCAAAATGGTTTCTTTGTAAAATATCTTCAGACTCGTCCGACAAAGTAAATTACGTATTATTTAATTAATTAAAGATTTTTAAAATTTGCCCTTTTTGTATAATTATATATAATTGTAAAATATAAAGTTATTAGAAAGGACATTTTAAGCAAGACAAGTTACTTAAATATTATTTACTTACTTGCAAGATTGACTTCAAAACTCCCAAAATTCTTGTTTAGATCCAAATCAATGTTAGGTACATCAGGTGACTGATGTGCGTCTAGCAACGACAGATGGAGCTTAATGTCATTAAAGTCTTGCGGTTTATCTTTTGGCAAATGCAGGATATGAATTTCTTTGTCACTTGTATATGTACCGGTTTTGAAAGCATCAAAGCCGGAACTTAATTCAGAACTTTCCAGGGAATCCAGGGACGGTGTTAATCCACCAAAGCTGTGAAGCTTGTTCTTCTGCAAGTTGAAAAAATTTTTGTCGGAGAATGTTCCAGATTTTATTTGCTCCAAAGTATGTTGGTCCAGATTATCGCAATATACATAATGGTTAATGAAATATGGTCCATTATGAAGGACATTTAAAGGAGTTTTATTATTTAAGATTCTGGCATTAAGTGATGGTAAAAGTGGCGGACTGCCTGGTGATCTTTTTGTGGTCTTTTGCCTAGTTTGTTTTATTAGTGCAGCTATAGGGGTATTTCTTTTTGTAGCGTGAACAAAGGAGATGGTTTTCATATCCTGAGAGGAAATGACTAGTGTGCATAGGCTTGAGCAAATCTGAAACAAAAAAAGAAATGGTTGAAACCCAGTTAACTCACAACTAAAGCTTTTGACCCCGTATTCACAAAAAAGGTTTAAGATTTAGACCAGGTCTAGTTGCCATGGTACTTAAAACTCTTAGTTCGCCAGTTATGTTTCGCTTATGTTACTGTCATTTTATCATTGGGACATTTAGAAAAACTATTTGTTCAATTGTTAAAAATATCATCTTAAACCTACAACTGTCAAATTAGACCTGGTCTAAATTTAAACCTCTTTAGTGCATACGGGTGTTAATGACTTGGCAATTTTCCAAGATGCAAGATTTTGCAAAGTGTGGTTTTTAAACTTTTTAATATATTGTTTATTTAAGTTTTGTTCTACTAGCCATATTCACAAAAGCATACATATTTAAATAAATGCAATGCAAACACAAAAATTATTAAAATAATAAAAAATATTAAAGTAAAATACGTTCGATCCTAAAAAAAATATTGATAAATTAAATAACTTCTCTTAACTAGTAGACAATCCCTAATTATTTGGTATGGAAAAATTATCTTTTCCCGCTAGCCACTGACATACACAGCCTAAGTAAAAAATAGTGCTGATTGCATAACTATTTTGCTTTCGAATTCATTGCAGCAATTAAATTTTATAATAGTTTATATAGTACTCAAAGTAGTGCGGCCCTGTGGCTGTTCATATTTTTGGCCACCCTTAGATACTGCCTAACTTGCCTAATGCGTTAACACAGCCCTGGAATTACTATCCGACATTTTGCCTTCTATTGCATTAGGCGTTTACAAGGATCCTTGCCTTATGGGATCTGAACACTGAATAAGTCGAGGGCTTATACTCAACTTGCGCTTACCGAATCATGACTTTATATTAAGATCGGTTTTCACATGTAATATAGACTAGACTCTAATCGTTTAAAAATTATATTATATTCTCTAATATTTTGTTTATAGAATTTTGGAACCGAAGCTAGAACTTTGAATTCTTTTTCATTTATGATACGTCGAGTGATATGCTGGTGTTCAGCTCCATTGAACAATATATCTCATTTTAATACATCGTTCACCCTCTCTAAATTTAGTAGGCATTTATTTATTTATTTAAAGAAATTAGTCACCCAACTAGCTACCCTATGACAGTATTACACAAAGTATATTTATATTATTTTCCCAATTTCGTAAAAGCAAATTTAAACTAAATGTAATGTGCTAATTATTTTATTACATTTTTACACTGTCTTAAATTATTAGAAAATAAGTCAAGATTCACTTCAAATGAAGACGTATTATTATAAGTATATATACATGTTATAAAAGGTGAGTTTAAGAAGTAATTTGAGTGAAATCTCCCAATTCCAAAAATGCATCTGCTACGTAGTGTGTAAAGATTTGTATTATATAAAAGGTAGTTAGTACAAAATTTAGAATCGATTATATTATTAACTACAAATAGCAAATCAAAATATAAGCTCTGTAAATTATAAAAAGTTAAGTAATCTTGATAAAACCTAAAATTTCTTTGTTTATTAAGACGGAAGTTTAAAACATTAACACATTTTTTTGCACACTTTCGATCCTATGTACGTATTCATCATACAGTGGCCTTACCGTGGTGTTAAATAAAGGTCACCAACATTATGAATCAAAACAGAAAGCACAGTGAATACCTAAATGTTGTGTGATTCTTTTATCGAGCTATTAAATCTTGATGGGTTATTTACAAATATACAGGGAGAAAGAAAATAGCTTTTTTTATTATATTACGCAATATTATTAAGATAGCCAACTAATATTATTTTATATATTAAATGCTGATGGACTAAATAAGAAAATTCGCTAAATATTTATTTGGTTAAAATTTTTTGGTTGGCAAAAACAAAAATACACAGTTTGAATCAGTGGAACAATCAGGATATGTTCTGTTTATACAGCCACTTAATGAAAGTGAGATTTTTTTTATCGATCACTAAAAATTATGAGCCCCGCTTGACCTAAAAATCTAACCACTTATACAGTGTCATTTATTTAAATGTGGGCCACCCTTGTGCAAAGAAAACTTGTTTTTTTTTGTATTGTGATAACAAAAAAAATTTATTTTGCAAAAATGTTATACACTTTTGTTAAAAACACAAGATAATTAGTTATTACTGCCCTCGTCAGATTTTTGTAGATCTTTATGTTTAAGGGTCCCTAGATGTCGGAAAACATGTTTTCTCAATTCCGTCTGTCTGTAGGTATGTCTGTCCGTCAGTCTGTCTGTTCGCGGCATAGCTAAAAAACTACTTATCCGATTTCTTCAAATTTCAGTCTATAATTAAGGGCCACGCACGCGAAAAATACAGGCTATATCTATATATATATATATATATATATATATATATATATATATATATATATATATATAAATATACATATATATATATATATATATATATATATATATATATATATATACATATCATCATAATAAAATATATAACAAACAAAACATTCATAAACAAACTTTCTGGCACAGTATATGACATTTAGTTTTGAAACATCACATACATTAATACATGCAAAAGTTAAAAATTCGACTGACTTGGATTAGATATTTATATCAGATCTTTAATATTATCACTAGATGTTCGGTTGTTTTTTTCCTATTTGATAAAAAACCTAAAATTTTGTTGTTTTGCATTTTTGGTATTTTATAGTTTTTCAATCTAGCGTAGTTAATATAAGTTTATTTATTCCTGATACAGACAAGATTATGGAAGATTAAAATTAAAGGTTTTCGATTTTATTTTGAAAGGGTGATCATATAAAGTAAAGGAAAGTTGGAATATATAGTTATTTTAAGATGTTGTAGTAAATTTGGCTTAAATTTTTAATTTCAGTTTTGTCGTTTATTGAATTTTCCTCTTTTTTTATATATAACATCTCTAAGAACTCCCTCTTTTTTTGATTAGTTTCTGTTTTCAAAATTTTTGTCTCATGAAAATTAAAAGTATGGGAAGTTTCGTTTACATGTTTTGTGAGGGCGGTTTTATTTTTTATCGTATTTATGTCCACTGACCCGGTTTTTGAGATATTGTGTGGTTTGCCCTATGTATACACTGGGACAGTCATTGCAAGGTATTTTGTAAATTAAATGTGTTTTTTGATTTATAGGGGTTTTAGTTTTAAGTGAGCTAAAATATTTTTTTTGGAAGGTGTTGTGGCTTTTGTGGCAGAGGTAGATGTTGTGTTTTTTTAAGGTGGATTGAATATTTTCGGATAAGCCTTGTATGTATGGAATAGACGCATACTTCTTTTTAGTTTTTGTTTTCGTGAAACTGTTAGTATTAGGTTTATTTAAATTTTCTAGGCGGGATTTAAAAATGGAGTTTAATAAGCTTTTCGAATAGCTATTTTTGATCAATATATCTTTTGCTTTTTGGACTGCTATCGTTTGATATGTGGTGCTACTTAATTTTATTGCCAGTCAGCTAGGCCAATTATTACTGATTTTTTGGTACATGGGGCTTTGTGAATGGTAATTAATGTATCTGCCTGACCATGTTTTTTTTTATGTACCATTCAGTTTCAATTTTATTATTTGCGTTGTGTAACGTCACGTCAAAAAAATTTATTTTACAATTAATTTCAGTTTCTATGGTAAATTATAGCTTTTCGTGGAAGTTGTTAAAATGACTTTAGAATATAATGACATTTATCTCTGGGTCGGTATTGTCGTTAGGCAATCATCCACGTACCTAAAAAAGAATGGTAATTTGCAGTCCAATTTTTTAATAACATCCTCTTCCATTACCATTTGTGCTATAACGCTAGAAATTGAGGACCCCATTATATATATATATATATATATATATATATATATATATATATATATATATATATATATATATATATATATATATACGTGTATTTTTCGTTAGCCCCGAGTTTCTGGTAAAGCGATTTTACCGACTTTTATATATCAAATTTTGTCTTATAATTAATAAAAAAGTTTACTTATTTTAAACATGCTTTAAAATTGGAACAAGTATTCTATAATTATTTATTTATTGCCTACAAAATTACAAATGTACTAAAAAAGTATGCAAAAAAATGGTGTTAAATCTAATAAAAAAAAGTTAAATTAAAATTCACTGGCTAATATCCAGGAGCCAGAGGCAAAAGCTCTGAGAATCGGTATAAGGAATGTACAGAAACTTGCAAGAAAAAAAACATAGTTTACAATGCAAAAAGCAAATGCAATTTATGATTTATACACGTTAAAGACTAATATAATCCTTCAGAAACTTTTTAATATTATAGACTAAAAAATATTATCATCACTTAAAAAGTCCTCATCTTCTGAGTCGTCCTCAAATGGCGCAATGATTATTGGTGCTGTTTCGACATCTAGAACTCGTTCTCGATTCCACCAATCCCATATTAATTTCTCCGTATGTTCCACAGATTTCTTCCAGTACTCCAACGTAATATAATTTAATGAATCTTGCCAAACAATTTGCACTTCATCTGATGTAAGACCGTTGTTCACGTGTTTTTCGTAATATGATTTTGCCACAGCCCATATTAATTCTATTGCGTTAAACGGGCAATGATATGGCGGCAGTCGTAAAACATCATGTCCATTTTCCAATAATATTTTTCGGCATATATTGTTGGTTTTTTAATAGATTTTGCCATTAAAAGAAGTTCTAGTTTCAGCATATTGGGTAAAGGATTTTGTTTCTGTTTTATTAGCCAGTCATAAATATCACTTTTCTTCCAGGATGAAGTAGGTTGTTTATTTAAGATTCTTGAATGATAAGATGCATTGTCCAGAATGATTAAAGATGGAGCATCTAAATTTGGAATCAGTTGTTATTTTAACCACTTTTCAAACAGTTCACAGTTCATATTATCATGGTAGTCCATACTTTTGGATGGTGAAGAAAACAGTAAACTTGCACGTGAGAGAAATCCTGTTGAAGAACCTGCCTGCAAAATGATGAACCGTTTTCCCGTCACACATCCCTTTTTTCTCTTGGTACTTTTTACAGACTCGACCTGCCAAGATTTCGAACCACTTCCATTAGAAAATATCCAAGTCTCGTCTAAAAATACGACTTTTCTAAATTTTGAATTAACTTTTTCCGTGTATTTCTTTAAAAACTGGATACGCTGACTTACTATATGTTGCAACTCACATAAAAATCTTCGACTACAGTCCTTTAAAACCTAACATTTTTATTAATTTTGACAACGATTTTAGTCCAATTTCCAATATGCCTCGATTTTTTAAAGCTTCTTTTAAAACTTGAAGGGTTATATTAGTTTTTGATGTGTATAAATCGTAAAATGCATTACGAACATCCATTTATACATTGTCATGTAATGTTTTTGGCTTTTTTCGTGTAAATTTCTTAATCTTCTTCGGTAGTAAATTATGCTTTTTTTCATGCACTATTTTCTGAACAGTCCTTAATATTTTATCAGATTTAATACCATTTTTTTGGCTTGTGGATGCAAAAAACCCGAAAATGGAAGAGTGACAGAAGTGACATCGCTCAAAGGTTTTTGCAACTGCTGGTATTTATATGTTTATCCTCTTTTTTCATATGAAAATATCATAGGTCTATCTAATTCGTCTCCCGGATTATGCAGAGGATATGATTACACGCAATAAAAGAAAAACAAATTTAAAAAGTTTGTCGTTGATAAATCGTATGACCCGCAGGATAAAGCAGTGTTATCGTTATATTGACTATATTAGTAACGGAATATAATTACTAAATCCGTGCGTCACCCATAATATGTAGCCCAAGTTTCTTGAAGCCCTTCGAACCAGGGTTTCTATATGATCTAGTCACTCCAAAATATTTAACTCTAGTGACATACGTTAATTTAACATTGTTTATGAAAAAAAATATATTGAATTAAGGTAAAGTATTTCTTTTCGAAAATAAAATAGCATGAAACTTATTTAAATTAACACTAGGCCTAATTATCGTACAGTAATCAGAAAATTTCTGTCTGTTTGCAATTTGAAGATATGACCATTATGCTAATGATTTTGCAAATTTTAAAATCATCTACGTAAAGACAGTAATCTGAGTAGGTAAAATATTGGTCCCAAGTGTGAACCCTGGGGAACTCCTGACGTCACGCTTGCACTTTGCGATTTCGTTCCATTTATAGCCACGAATTGACAACTATGTTTTAAATAGTTATGGAGAAGTCACAAAAAGCTTTCGTGAACACTGAAATTATCATATCTTTGCTCTGTCTAAATAAAAGGACGTGATCCGTCAACATAAGGCGCATTTTATAAAAACCTTGTTGATTAAGGTATATTATACTTTTGACCTCAAAAAAGAATAGATTTAAAATTACTGATTCAAATACTTTATTAAAATAGTTTAAGAGTGATATTGCACGATAATTGGTAATATTTGTCTTGTCGCCGGATTTATAAATTGGAAAAATTTGGGATAAATCCCACATAAGAACGCATTTGTTAAATAAAACGTATAGCGCAGTGGAAAGACTCGGACAAGAGTTTTGAAAACAAAGGGTCTCCCATCGAGACTGGGCCTCTTTCTGAGGTCAAATTTGTTTAGACATTCTATTATACTTTCTTCAAGAATGTGAATGATGAAGTAAAAGTGGATTAAGAAGTAGAAGAATTTGCATATTAAGGATTATCTTTAGATTCAAAAACGCTGATAAAATATTTAGAGAAAAGTTCACAGATTACTTTGGTCTTACGGGCATTTGAATTTCTGAGTCATTTTTTAGAAGGAAAAGGCTTGTTATTTTTTCCAATATTAATAATTAAGCGAAATGCTTCTCCTATATAGACTTCTCCACATAAACGAGGAACTTCATATACACTCCTTCTCTTTGAAAAGATATAACACTGCTACGCTCTTAGTTCTAACTATTATGTATTGATTTACAAAATAAAATAAAGCACCATAAGTGTAAGCATGTAGTGAACAGAACGTGCAGACTAGGTCCTTAACTCATTTATTTGGAGAGTAGTAGGGGAAAATGAAAAAAAAACAAAGAGAGCGCCACCAGCTTATTAACTGCCTAAACTGGAAGGCCCTAGATTATATAGGTACTTACATGTCCCTGGTACTTTCAATTAGCTAAATCAAGTAGTTAAAAAAGAGCTGTGACCTTAATAGAACAAATGAAAACAAAACAAAAATCTATTGACTAACGTTAGTTTGGGTTAGCTAAACATTTTTGTAAATAAATGTCCATAAAATGATTTAAAAAACGTATCGCTACTTTGTTATCAAATTGTGGTATCAAAAAGCTGATACCAAGTAGTAGGCAGGTTCAAGACAAAGACAATACAGTGTTTACAATGGTCAATAAAATGTAGATATACATCTATGATTACAATATAAACTTTTAAAATACATTTGTATTTTGTATTATTTATTTAGACGGAAATAGGTACCATGTCTGAGAAATCATTATTACAATATTCTTCAAGAGAGTAAAAACCTTTCGAGATCAAATATGTTTTTATTATAGATGTATATCATCTCACAGGAAGCAGTTTCACAGAGGTTGGCAGTATGTTATACATTTTTGGACCATAAAAAGTGTATACATGTTCTCTGTTTCTTGTAAGGTAAGTTGTGTATGTGTTCGTGGGTTAGATAGTTCTGAATGTTATCTCTCATGTACAATAATCACTGAAAGATATAAATACATGGCAAAGTTAGGATCTTAAAATTAATAAAACTTTGCCTACAATCGGCCCTGAAGTTTAACCTATCAATAACTCGTACCGCTTTTCTCTGAAGAGCGAAGATTCGCTTGGTGTTTGGGGCATGAACCCATGCCAGTAGGGCATAAGCAATGCTCGAGGCAATGCATGCGTAGTACACCAACAGCATAACACTCTCAGACACCACATGTACAATATTTCTCAAAGCATACACACCACAGGCAATCTTACCACAAACTACATCTATGTGCGCATTCTATGTCATTTTCGGATCTATATAAACTGCCAAGAAGCGAACCGTATCTACCGAGTTTCTACTCCTTGAAGTGATCTAAGTGTGAAATAGAAAATCTCAGTTTTAGACTCATTTAAATTTAATTGATTACTACTAAACCAGTTTTTAATTTTCGGTTGCGTGTCACCCATAATTATTGACAGACCATTTATATCTTTAGATGATTTTAATACATTGGTGTCATCTGCGAATAGCACCAAGTTAGCACTGGGGTCGAAGCTCGCAATATCATTAATGTAAATAATAAAGAGCAGCGGCCCCAGCACCGAACCCTGTGGCACGCCGCAGAGCACATCTTCCACATCAGAAACAAGACCATTTTTTTATGTCAACAAATTACTTCCTGCCAGTCAGGTAGGAAAAAAAAGTGCAATATTGTTTTCATCAAAATTATAAAACCTCAATTTACTAATCAATAACATTGGAGACACATAATCGAAAGCCTTACTAAGATCGCAAAATAAAGCGCCTAAGTGGTCCGCCTTTTCAAATCCCAAATATACTACTTCAATAAGCTTATTTATTGCCATTGTTATTGACCAAAAGCCTCTAAAACCAAACTGCTTTGAATTAAATAAATTATTTACCTCAAAATAAGTTGATATTCTACTTTTTAAAGCCTTTTCAAATACATTCGAAAATATTAGTACTATTGAAATTGGTCTGTAATTTGTAATTTGATCAATAGGTCCTTTTTTATGTATGGGACAACCCGAGCTATTTTTAAAACAGAGGCATACACAGAATTTCTAATACACAAGTTTAAGAGTTTAGTTAGTGGCCCGACCACTTCATTTATAATATATTTGATAATTTTACTATTTAAGCCATGGTAGTCGCGCCTATTTTTGTTGTTTATATTATTAAGTAAATCCCTGACCTCAATAAATGACACTTCGCTAATCGAAAAGTGAGTGTCATCCAGCGTGTGTTGATGGGACTGCATGTAAGCTCTTATATAGTCTTCAGATGCTGTATTACACTCAGGCAAACTTTCAACTAATCTACGCGGTATTTTAATGAAAAACCGGTTGACTTCACGTAGTACAAGTTTACAATTATAATCTTGTTTTTTATTTCCTAAATTTGAATTATGTTTAACTATTTCCCACAAAGATTTAGGGCTATAATTATGGTCTTGCAAGTATCTATCATTGGTTAGTTTTTTTGCCTTTTTTAGTTGTGCGCGATAATATCTTGAATATTTTTTTTTATTTTTCTCCAGTGAGAAGAACTATAAGTATGGGCTAGATCCCAATAAAAGTTTAATGTTTCCCGAATATTTCTAAAACTATCATTAAATCATGAAACTAATGGTTTCCCGTTTTTATGTTTGAAAGTTTTTTCTGGAAAAGCCAAGTCAGCACAGTTTTTAACAAAGGACACAAACATGTTAAATTTTTCATCCGTAGTTATTTCATCAACAGTAATGAAATCCCGACAGACATTACATACCAGATGTCGAAAGTATGCCAATCTATGCTCTGTGATTGGTCTGCAGGTTGTGGAAATCATTGGGGCCTCCACAGTCTCATGCAGAATAAAATCAGCCAGAACTGCTAGGTGGTCCGAAAAACCTAGGTCAATTACGCTACCTTGACAACCATACATATTTGTTAGAACATTGTTCAAGCATGCATTACCTCTTGTATTTTCTTCTATCAAAATATGTAAGCCATATAAAGAAATCAAGTCCTTTAAGTTCTGTGTTTGAGTGCTATTATTATTAAAGTTTATGTTGAAATCCTCATTTATAACAATCGAAAATTGAAGTTTGGTTTCTGTGTGTAGAATTTGTGACATTATATCAAGAAATGTGTTAAAATTACCTGTAGGGGATATATATACTGTAATAATTAACATTTTATAGATGTCTGATTGGATAGCAAAGAGCCAAAATCCATTTTTTTGATATAGAATCGATAGTGGCCAATGCCACACCCACGCGAAAAGTGAGATTTGATTGTGTAATTCAATATTTTTAATTGACTAATTTCAGCATCTGTCATCCAGTGTTCACTGAAACATAAGATATTGTAGTTAAAACAAAGCGTTTCAATCTCCAACAATTTATTTCTCAAAAACTGAGTATTCACCTGTAAAATTTGAAAATTACATTTGGTATTAATATTGTTCAGAATATTTAATTATTTATTTGTGAAAATGTAAGCTTGTTAAAGTCTTTGTGTTTCTCAAAATTAAAGAGTTTGATGCCAACATTTTGTGGCCAAAAGTTCCGGTCATACATTTCTTCTTTCTTAGTCATAGGAGCTACAACTAGAAATCTCTTTAGCTGCTGCAAATTTGATGGAATTTCTCTTACCAATATTTCTTTATTGTTTAATTTTGCTTTGTTCTTTACATAGTCCAAAACTATGGTTTCATCGGCCGTTCTTTTAACTCTATTTATATCAATCCAGAGTTTTTGTCTTCTCCGACAAATTTATCTTCCTCTGTATTGGTTTGGGCTTGTCCTAAACGTTTGCGAAAGCCCCTTCTCCTTTGCTGTATGAAGTCTTCCTCTGAATCGACAATTTCTGATTCGGTAGCTGAACTTTGCCAAGCCAAGATTGCTGTTTGTTATACCGTGGCAAATTGCTATTTCTACCGTGTCTATTTCCTATATTTCTTAATCTTCTAAATGCCGGTTTATTTTGTTGAGAACCGTCATTTGTTTGTGTGCTAATTTCAAATAGGTCGTGGCTAGACTCCCGTCTACGACGGCTGTCATTTATAAATACACGTTCACTATGTTCTATGGTTGCCGGCCGTTTCACGCTCTCAGAGTAACTCCGTACGAGTTCAGGTTTAGGATCATCTGGGCGTATTGGCAAAACACTTTCAGCGGTTTTTGAAATATGCTCATCACTTCTCGCCGGTGACGCCGTATTTTTAAATTCAAGGTTACGAGCGTCAACTATTATTGTTGGTATATTCTGCATGCTTGTTTGTCCAGTTTGTTGTGGTTGTGATTAGTTGTTTTTTTGTTGTTGATTAACGAAATTCTTTCAAGGAGCAATTGTTTACCTTTAAGACATTATTTTTATCTTCCATTTCGGTAACGAGCCTTTTTAATAAATTGTTTTTTAGAACTAATTAACTGAGATCTTTTTCTTCGTTTTTTTTTCACTCTCTATTTTGGTCCAGTCTTTGGAACTTTTTTGCACAGCTAATACAGCTGATATAATGGAGGCCATAGCAGTTTACACACACATATATTTTGCAGGATTTCCCACCACATTTTAGCACTGGTAACAATTTTGAATCAAATTCTTCATTATCAAACTTTTCACTAGCTTTTGCACTACTTTTTTAATTTTTATAGCTACTATATCCGCTATTTTTACTACTAATCTTCTCTACGTCCGCCTCCGCATCTATATCAATAGCCGCCATATTCGTAGAGTTGGTGGGTATTCAAGATCAGTATCAAAAACCTACACCCATAAGGTTTAGATAGTTCCAAGAAAAGTAAGGTTCCTGCCGGTAGCAAAAACCCTAAGAAACCAAAAGGTTTTCTAGAATTTTTATAAAATTTTCAAAATTAAAAATTTAAATATAACCCAATTAGTTAGTTAATTTATAAAAAATTGTGTGCATTCCAATAAAATCACAATTAAAAGCACTCCGTACAGTTAATGAATATTTAATTCCTTATTAGTAGAGCAAAATGTAAATAGTTACTTTTAACTCTTTAATTAAATTTCGAAATTTAGATCAAATCAAGTATTTTTTTATAAGATAAATCAAGAAAAAAAAACGTAAGTATTCCATCGCCCCGCCATCCCTCAAAACACACTCAAAAAATAGTACTGGCAAACTGCACACACAGTTAAGCTCTTTCCCACTAAACATGAAACATTCCTGAAACTTTTCGAATCTGCGGACATATTGCAAATATGTACTGAACAACGTTCCAATATGTAGGTCCTAACTATAACAAATAGAAAAATATCAATTTTGGATTGTTGAAATTAAAAAAATTATCACATTCATAATCAAAATAAAACCGTGTTAAAGATGCTACTTTTCCTCTTATAAACTCTTTCAAAACGTTTACTTATTAGCCATTGACACCCGATATTCACAACACAGATTGCTTAATGTGATTCCTAATGGTTCGTCTTTTATTTCCACGGGGTATAAACAAGTTTTATTAAATGCATGGGCTTCCTAGCTCGGTGGTAAAATTCCGCCGTGTATATAGGTTCGAATCCCTGTTCAGACAAATGACTTTTAAATTTTGAAGCATTTTATTGAAACATATATATAATTTAATGATATATATATATATATATATATATATATATATATATATATATATATATATATATATATATATATATATATATATATATATATATATATATTTATATATATATATATATATATATATATATATGTTTCTGAAACTAAAAATTGTTTAGTGGGTTGACGTTAAAAAATAAAAAAATTGCATATTTATTATAAAACTATTAAAAAATGGCATCAGCGGCAGCCGTGGATTCAATTGTATAGTCTAAAAATTCTTTTTTCTACAAGAGTGCGGAAAATCTAATTTTCAACACATATCTTAGTGTGTAAATTTGTTTTCAGTACTAGTGCGGAAAATATTTTCAGCACTAGTGCGGAAAGTATTTTCACTAGTACGGAAAATGTTATCAACAACCCAGGGTAACATAACAACCAGGTTAAATTTGTTGTGATTAACAACCCTTTGAATATACATCGCGACTCACAGCAATTTGGTTAAGTTGTAGCTCGCAAACGGAAGATGCATTAATTGACATTCAATTTAAGATAACAATATTTTTTGAGCATTTATATTCTTGCTCCGTGGACGCGGTCAGCATACATATTATTATAATTTTCCATTAATTTATTAATTACCTTATAAAACTTATCTATATAGTTATTACCTGTGTATCCAAATACTGCTATTTTTTTTTATTGTCAGAAATGACGACGTCAAACATTTTTTATGAGAATTCAATTTAAGTCCGACTTTTTTTTGCAAGGTTTATAGTCCATATGGCAAAAAAAAATGATGTAGTTGAAATCTCAATAGAAGGAGTCCCAGAGGAGATTTTTACCTGAAAATTCGGAAAGAAGATACTACAAAGAATATGAAAAATTTAACCAATGGTGCCTACAAAAGAAAATAAGCAACTATGAAAAGGAGGAGGTCATTTTAGTTTATTTATCTGAGCTTTCAAAAACCTGCCAGCTGTCAACTCTTTGGCCGAGATTTTCAATGCTGAAAACAATGGAACATGATGTGAGCAAATACTTCAAAGTAACCGCTTTCCTAGAAAAGAAAAGATGTTCCCACACCTTTTTCATCAAATTGCTTACGACCTCCAGCTACCTTTAAATCAAACACAATTTTACTGTGTCCCAGCACGTCGGCAGAAACCGACATTCAAACAATGAAATCTGAAGAAATTAGAATAGCGTCAATTGGGGTCAATAGGGATAACATGATGCCAAGCAGAAGCAACCAGTTGGAACCGGAGGCTTTTGAAGAGATTAGGTTTTTTTTTTGGATTCACTGTAGTGCTTACCGCGAAATAAACACATTTCAGCAAAAAAATTTGCGGTTGAACCTCTTTTTTTGCAATAAAAACATAACAAATAGTTATAACTGTTTAAGGCACTATATAGTTGTAAACGTCTACTTTTACTTTAATTATGTTAAAATTAGACACATAATAGATAATTAGAGTATATTATTATATAATATACTCTTTTGTAACTTAACTTCTTAACAAACTATTGTTAAAAGTGTATCAACAAAATATGTGAATGTTATTCAACTAAAAATTCTTAAACAGACAATTGACATTTCATGATTAATTGGCCATTTTCTCGGATTCAAGAAGCAATGTTGTTAAATTTAATTTCGTTTTATCAGTGAAGAATTCATTACTGTTTATTAAAGTTGTTAATAATATTTTGTTGCATAGTTGAAATGTTGTCATTGGGAGCACATGGGGTGAAACAGTAAAGGGTTAGCACCAGGTTAGGCGCCGAAGATATCATCATTAAAGCCATATCATAAAAACCCGTACAGTACAAAAGCTGAGAGCGGAGCTGGCAGCCGTTGTTACAGTCGGTAAATCGGTACCGGGTTAGCACCAGGTTGAGCGTGGAAGGCATCATCATTAAAGTCATAACATAAAAAACGGTACAGCTCAATCACTGGCAACGTAGATTAATTTCTAATACCATATAAAGGAGATTTTGCACAGTAATTTTTGAAAATTCTAGGAAATTTGGTCAATTTTAATTTATTTTCTGGGTTAAAAGTATTTCATCCGCAAATTTTATTTTCTTAATCTCTACTATAAGACAGGCTTTCGTTTAAAATTTGAAAAAATCGTAAAATCCGAAATACTCTCAACAAGACCCTAACCGGCTATCAACATGCAACTATTTGCGCTTTTGTTACAAATTTTTATATAAATAAGCAATAAAATGTAAAAAAAAAATAATATGACTGTTGGAAAATAAAAATAAATGTTCTTAACGCGCGTGGAAAATGTGTTTTCCGCACTCAACTGCTTCGCATCCTTCGGTCAACGGCAGTCTCGTAAATTCATTTTCCCCACTTGTTAGGAACAATACTATTAAAAAAATTTAAAATATCTTTCTTAAATGTGATCGGACCGAACAACTGCAGAGGTTTTAGCCAAGCCCCTGAATTTAGCGTAAAATATCCGTCATTTATCCTCAAGACTGTACATTGATATAGAAAATGGCCGGGATTACTGATTCTCGAAAAGCAAAAGGGATAATGGATTAAGGTAATATTTAAAATGCCTGAAAACATAATGAGAAAATAAAAAGAAAATCACTAAGGAATACTGACGATATGAAGGTGAGTGACTTTTTTACTTGTTACTTAGTATCTGGGATAAGGGAAAATATTTTTCATTAAAATTGGTACAGAAAATTAGGTATTAAACTTATAATTCTCCTGGCGAATACGATGTGATGTTATTTGTTGCAAGAAAATATAGTATATTTTAGGAGTGTTTTCTAGAAGTAGATTCTTCTTCGACTTTTATTGATTACTGAATCGCAAAGAAATAGTGCATATAAAAGTTAAATAGGATGATAGTATATTATTCAAGTAGAAGTATGACAAGCAACATGTTATATTTTCTAATAGGAGACTCTGAATATTATATATCCATTAAATGGGTCTGTTTCTGTTAATGTCTTCATCTGTCGACACAACGGAGTGAAATAAGAAAAAAATCGGTAAATTTCCTTTACCCGGAACTTCCCTCGCTTTTATTAGGAATAGTGAAGTGTGAACCAATAGAATTCTATATAGTCATTTAACACATATATACTATCATCTTTTCGAATATTTTTATCAGAAGCCATTTTGTTCCATCATTCTTCAATCTTACCAATATTTTTCCACTTTCTACCTATGCCATACTTGATTTTTGGGCATAATGTAAAATAGATCCAATAAAAAGTTTTTACATTGACACACACTGCCATTTTGGTACGTCATGTTGAATTCGTGCGAGTTTTTCCCTAAATCACATTAAATTTTTCTGCAAAATTTCTAAAGTCAATTGAATTTGATTTTTCTACGTAGATTTAGAACAAAAATATTTGGCCACCATCTTGAATTCGTCCCACAACTTTACCAGTTTATCTTTCCATCACACTTAATACTTGCACACAATTTGAAATTAATCTAATGAATGGCCGATTTTTTAAATATTTTATTAAGCCGCCATTTTGTTTTGCTATCTTATATTTATACCAAAATGTCACCAGTTGATTTCTATATAACATTTGATTTTTGTGCAAAATTTGAGGAAACTGGATAGTTAGTTTTTTTAATATTAACTTTTTTTAACGTGTCATTAGGCCGCCATCTTGTTCCGGCATATTGGATTATAGCCACAACATTACCGGGTCATCCCCAAATGGCCCTTCATTTTTGACTAAAATTCACTATGATGAATAGTTTCTGTTATTTAGTTATGCCGCGAACTGACAGACAGACAGATGGACCGACGGAATTGATAAAAATATTTTTTGGCAGCTAGAGGCGCTAAAACCTGAAAATAGGTAAAACCTTGGGGTGATTTTTTACACAATTTCAAAATATTTTATTTGTTTTTATATTATTTTTGTTTTCATTTGAAACTAAGTATATTTATCAATTTAAAATACTTGTTACTCGATACTTAAAAGTATCCAGGGGCGTACAGTCCATGGAAGCAAGGGAAGCAGTGCTTCCCCAAAAAAAATTACAAAACATCTTCTAAAATGTAATTTTATGAAACAGGAAACCATTACTTTAGTTTATATTAAAAATTCTAAAATATTATCTTAATTATCATGTCCATAATAAATGCGGCATTGACTCCGACCCAGTCACAATAGAATTTCGATTAGAACCTATGCGGTCCGCTAGCTTCTCTTCAGCCAAGTCCTGTATGCTTGAATTCATGTGAATCGAGGCAGAGGTTATTGAACATTCCACCGGCTGTTTGCAATTTTTGCATTTCAGTCGCGTGCTTTAAGTGGTTGGAGTAGATTCTTTGTTTGAACGGCTATCCGTGTGTTGTGTGATACGTACGTCGCGTCGTGCATGGTGCGATATGGAAGACAATAATACGGACGTGGATATGCAAATACCGTCAACTTCGGCTGTCAGTAATAACGTTGAAAATGTTGGAGAATTTAGTAAGAAGAGTGTGTGTGAATGTGTGGTGTGTGTCTTAATAATAAAGAAATTTTCAACATAAAACTTCGCTGATAAGCTTCAAATAATTTATAAAGGATGGGCAAAACCGCCTATGAAAAATTTAACCACAAAAATGAAAAACTGTATTAGACATTTTTATCCGAAAAAACAATACGAACAATTTAAATGGCTAACAGGGTGTGAAAATATAAGTAAATTATTTTGTTGGCCATGTTTACTTTTTAAAAATGAAAAAGGTCTCTAGAATAAAACTGGTTTTTCCGATTTAAACAATTTCCATAAAGCTGTAAAAAGACACATTTTGTCCAAATCGCATTTACAGGCCTTCATAAAAGAAAAAGCCTTCGGCAAAACTAGAATTGAACACGCCTTTAATAAACAGTTGGAAATTAGTCACCGCCAACACAATGAACTAGTCGATAAAAACAGGCAAATATTAAGAAGACTTATCGATGTTGTCGGTTTTCTTGGCCAGCACGAATTGGGATTTAGAGGTCATGACGAAACGAGGGATTTATCAACTGGAGGAAATTTTCAAGATTTACTTAGTTTAATGGCTAAATATGATGATTGCTTAAAAAATTATTTAGAGCAGTCTAGCGTTTTTCGCGGAATGTCGAATCCTATCCAGAATGATTTAATTTCCGCTGTTGCAACCATTATTCTAAAAAGAATTAAGAAGGAGATTGGCGAGGCGCGGTTCATTGCTATTGTTCTGGACGAAACAACTGATATCACTAATTTTAGCCAATTATCTATAGTAATACGCTACGTTAAAACAGGCGGAAGTATTCAAGAGCAATTTTTAGTTTTTAAGAATGTGACCGAAAATCGTACAGCAGATGGATTATATACCGTAGTTTATAACGTTACTAAAGAAATTAATGGAGAGAAAAAATTAGTTGCTCAAAGCTATGATGGAGCTGCAGTGATGGCAGGACAATTAGTGGGTCTGCAAGCTAAAATTCGAGAAACTTTCCCAAGTTCTGTGTTTGTCTGTTGTTTTGCTCATAAATTAAATTTAGTTTTATCCCAGTCCGTCAAACACATTAGAGTATAAAGTATTTTTCGTTACTTTAAGTGGCATGGCTGCTTTTTTTCAAAGTCAACAAAACGTGCACAAGCTTTGGACTCCATTGTCTACAAATGATTGCCCAAAGTAGCTCCTACTACGTAGGACTCCTAAACGTGGGACTCAGAAGCAATACGTAGTTTGAGGGGCTTTTTGGACTGTTTGAAACGAGATTTTAATTTTAATTATTTGTTGAACATATTTTCAGAAATATTTCCATTCTCGGACAATGTTTTTGATATATTACAAATTAAAACTAATGATATTGCTTTTTGCCTAAAAAAAGTGGATGACTTTAAGTTCATGTTAAGCCAAAAAAGAGATAACTTTGACTTATTTTGGGAGAAAACGATGACCTTAAATGTAGAGCCACAAGGCAAGCGTCTTCGAACAGACAAGGTAGGAGATGTTCAAACATCATACAGACGCCCCTTTTATGAAATAATCGATCAAATTCAGCAACAAAAAAACTATAGATTTAACGGTTTGAATGATTTTAAATTCCTCGTGCTCTGCAATTTTGATGCATTTAAAGGAAAAACTTTTCCAGAAGATGCGTTTAAATCTCTTCTTCTTCATTATGGCCAGTTCTTCGACCGAGTGTTACTGCGATCTGAACTAAAAGTGATTTACTCCTTTCAAATATTTTTATCAGGAGCCATTTTGTTCCATCATATTGGATTCTTACCAATATTTTTCTAATTTTTACCTATGCCATACTTGATTTTTGGGAATAATGTAAAATAAAACCAATAAAAAGTTTTTACATTGACAGACACTGCCATTTTGGTATGTCATGTTGAATTCGTACGAGTTTTTTTCTATATCACATTGAAATTTAAATGATTTTAAATTCCTCGAGCTCTGCAATTTTGATGCATTTAAAGGAAAAACTTTTCCAAAAGATGCGTTTAAATCTTTTCTTCTTCATTATGGCCAGTTCTTCGACCGGGTGTTACTGCGATCTGAACTAAAAGTGGAAAGGAAGGAACTAATGCAATTTTTAAAAGACAAGGAGCTAGAAGATGCCTACACCGAAGTGTCGAAATTGTGTGAATTAGTATTGACAATACCTGCCACAAGTTCATCAGTAGAACGCAATTGTTGAACATTTAAACGTATAAAAAATTTCGTGAGAAATTGAACGGGGCAGGAGACACTTTCGCATACTTCGCTGTTGTCCATTGAAAATAAACTTCTCCAAAATATGTCCAAAATATGGAGCATCGACGTTTTTATGATGACGTCATTGACGAATTTGCAAAAAATGATCGAATAATCGAATACGTTACAAATAGGTAAGTTTCTAAAAATTGCTTCCCTTTCTTAAAACTTTACTGCAGGCCCCTGCAGTAAAGTTTTAAGAAGTATCGATTCTTTTTAATACAGTATAGACTAGCATACATACCGATTTACACAGTATTGATACTTTGTCGTACGCCTACGCACAAATCTGGTAGACAGTGATTTGACATCAGGGTCGGACCCAAGACGGTTAGTGTTTGCGAAAACCGTGATGATTCTGAAGATTTGATAGATTTTTATTATGATTAAAAACCCGGTTCTCTTTGGAAAACGCACCCAAAATAAAACAAAGACAATCGATGCTCAAACTGCTCATGGTCAAAAAGACGGAAATGGTAGTATTTTATTTATTTTTTTATTTCGTCACTATAAACTGAGAGTGTGTATTTTTTCTAAATAATTGCGTTTGGTTGGAACCCCTCGCTACAATAATTTTCAAGGAATATACATATATTTTGAAGTGTCTTAACAAACCTTTTAATTTACATTTCGTATACATACCTACCCTCATTTGCATTCGCAGTATGGTAATACTTATAAAAATACATTAAAAGCAAAAAATGTGTGGAGCAGTACAATTCAAAACGGATATTTCAATTAACGAATGTTATTTTTATTGCGTTAATTCAATGGGTGATAATTATTTACAAATATTAATTACCATATAAAATTTACTCATTCAAATTAATTTGTACTATATTCGCTTCTAGTGAATGGCGATTAATAATAAAACATATTCATTGATTATTAAGTATTTACATGATTGATTATGAATAATTCATTTGCAAATTAGCGTTATTAGTAGTTTTTGTCTTGAGCAAGAAATTAATGTCTTAATCTTTTGCATAAAAGACCGAATTCCAAATAGTAAAGGCCTGCGGTACAATACTTTAAGGTAGTAAGCTTTATGATGATAGATACATTTCAAAATCGAATTCGTGAACACGTGTTTTGGAACTAAAAAGAAATACACAATTTGAGTTGACTTTTATCATATTGTTGTATAACTAAAAATGTGAAAAATTACCCAAGCCACCATTTTTAAGAAGTTTATAATAAAAGGTTATTATATTCCATTATTGGTTACAAATTATTACTTTTACGGGATTTGTGTTCATATTTTGAACGAGGTCTACAACCTTTATTTTAAAAGGCAAAAAAAAGTTTAAGTACAAACTTTTAAGGTTTTGACAATTATATAGTAAAAAATCGGCAAGTTTCCTTTACCCGGAACTTTCCTCGTTATGAATATTTCCTTTTATTAGGAATTTAGTTCACTACATAGACACTTTGTAACACATAAATATTATCTTTTCAAATATTTTTATCGGGCTCCATTTTGTTCCATCGTATTAAATTCCTACCAATATTTTACCAGTTTCAACAAGGTTTTTTACGTTGATTTTAAAAAAAAAATTATTTGGTCGCCATTTTGTTCCACCATCTCGGATTCGTAGCACAAATTTACCAGTTTATCTTTCTATCAGACTTAATGCTTGCACAAAATTTGAAATTAATGTAATGAGCAGTTTTTTCAGGCCAATTTTTTAAATATTTTATTAGACCGCCATTTTGTTTGACTATCTTATATTCATACCAAAATGTTACCAGTTCATTCCTATGTTATACTTGATTTGTTTGCAAAATTTGAGAAAATTGGATAATTAGTGTTTTAGTAGTAATTTTTTTCACTAGGCCGCCATCTTGTTCCGGCATATTGGATTTTTACCAAAATATAACCAGTACATCCCTATATGACCCTTAATTTTTACTGAAATTGGAACTCACTCTGATGAGCAGTTTTTAAGGTACTCCGGGAACTGTCGGACAGACAGATGGACCTACGGAATTATGAAAGAATTATTTTTTTCACGATTACAAAAAGATTCATTTGACCGCCATTTGAATTAGTACCACAGTTTGATCGCTATACCACAATTAGTTATGACACACAATTTCAAATTATTAAGGAGTTTTTTCAGGCTAAATTTTTTAATTATTTTATTAAGCCATTTTGTTCCGACATCTTGCATTCGTACCAAAATTTTATCCATCGATTCATATATCATACTTGATTTTTGTGGACAATTTGGGAGATATTGAATAAGTAGTTGTTTAGTAATAATAATTTTAACATTTCGCTAAGTAACCATTTTGTTTTGCCATATTGGATTTTTACCAAAATATTACTAGGTCATCCCCATATGACCCTTAATTTCTGACTAAAGTCAATCTGAGGAGCAGTTTTTAAGCTATGCATCGAACTGCTAGAGAGACAAACTAACAAATGAACCGACAGAATTGATAAAATATATTTTTTGGCATCTAGGGATGCTAAAACCTGAAAATATGTAAAACCTGAGAGGGTGATTTTTTTACGATTACAAATATTTTCGGCCGCAATTTTGTTCCTCGATCTTGAAGTACTACCACAGTTTCACTAGTTCATCTCTATAACAGAATAGTTATGGAACACAAAATCAGTCCATTAATTAGTTTTTCGGTCAGAATTTTTAAATATTTTATTAGGCCGCCATTTTGTTCCGCCATCTTGAATTCGTACCACAATTTCACCAGTTGATTTCTACTTGTTTTTTGTGCAGAATTTAAAATAAATTGGATAAATAGCTTAATAATTTTTTAACATTTCACTAGGCCACCATTTTGTTTTGCCATTTTGGATTTTTACCAAAATATTACCAGATCATTCCCATATGACCCTTAATTTTTGACTAAAATTTTAAGTCAATCTGATAAGTAGTTTTTAAGCTATGCTGAGAGAGAGACAGACAAAACGACAAACGGGCCGACGGAATTGTCAAAACATAGCAACTAGGGACGTTAAAACCTGAAAATATGTAAAACCTGAGAGGGTTTTTTTTTCACCATGACAAATATTTTATTTGGCCACCATTTTGTTCCGCCATCTTCAGTTGGTACCACAGTTTTACTAGTTCATCTCTATACCACAATTAGTTATGGCACACAATTTGAAATTAGGCATTTAAGTAGTTTTTTCGGGCTGAATTTTTAAATATTTTAACAAGCCGCCATTTTATCCCACCAACAAAATTTTACCAGTTGATTTCTACATAATACTTGATTTATGTGGAAATTTTGAGAAAAATTGGGAAGTAGCTTTTTAGTAATAATTTTTTTAACATTTCACTAGGCCGCCATTTTGTTTTGCCGTGCTGCATTTTTACCAAAATGTTACCAGGTCATCCCCATATGACCCTTAATGTTTGCCCAAAATTTAAGTCAATCGGATAAGCAGTGTTAATCAAACAAACAGACCGACAGAATTGAGAGAACATGTTTTCGGACCCTGAAACGTAAAGATGTGAAAAATCATGGATTTTTTTCTATATATATATATATATATATATATATATATATATATATATATATATATATTCATTTTTTTTGGGGGGGACTAGGAATCCAGAAGAAACTCCAGAGCCACATTTGGATTCAAATATCTTTAATTCTTAAACAAAAAAAAGAAGATATGCCTACCCTAGCAGCTGGATAGGTATCATCCTGCTTAACACCATAAAAAAAATTATTTCTCATATAATACTCAGGAGAATTGGTAACACGAGGGAAGCTCATCTAAGACCCGAGCAAGTAGGTTTCAGACCCCATCGTTCACGCGCAGATCACATTAACACCTTGAAAATAATAGCCAAATGGTCCAGAGAACTTCATTTCCCACGATACCAAACTTTCATAGACTTTAAACGCGCATTTGACAGTCTTAACCATCAAGCGCTGTGGAATATTTCATAAATAGTAGGATTTCCTAAAGAATTCACAAGGAAGCCACTTGCAGTGTAATTCTTAGGCACAAAATGACTGCCAAGACAGAAGTCTCGCTGTATGCCGTTAAGTACTTTTAAAAGCATGCAGGATAAACTAGACGAATTGACTTGTACAGCTAAGAAAACAAAACTTATAATTAACATCGACAAAATCAAATCAACACGCATTGGAAACACCAACAACGAACCTTTTCACATAAACAACGAGCAAATCCTTAAAATAGAAGGGTTCTGCTATCTTGGTAGCATCATTTCAAAGACAGTAGGGTCGTTAGGCGACCGACGTAAAAAACAGAATAGTTAAAGCCAGTCATGTCTTTGGAATATTCCATAACGTCTGGAACTCCCCTGTCGCGTATAACAAAACTTCGTAATTTTTATTCCAGTGTTAAATGAGAGCTTCTATATGCCTGCGAAACATAGAAACAAATTAACAAAGCCGAACTTCAGCTTCAAGTATTCATAAACAAATGCCTTGGACGCAAATAAATTAGCCAGATTAAAAATGAAGAAGTTCTCAGGATTAGCAACCAAAAAAAGATCCAGCATTGAAATTAAAATCCGTAAATGAAAATAGATTGAGCGCTTAGCTCGAAAAGAGACGAACAGCATTGGCAAGCTTGCATTGGAACGGAACCAACGAAAAAACAAAGGGGGCGAACTTGCACACACCAGAAAAAGAACCATCCAAGATCAAATTAGAGCAGCCGGTAAAACATGAAGCCACGTAAGGAAAATGGCCAACAATAGAGACAGATGGCGCTCTTTCCTAAAAGCTCTATACTCCATCTAGTAATGTCAGGATTGTATATAATACATAAAAGCGAAACCCACTAACTGACTGACTGACTGATCACCAGATCTTCAGTGGCTTTCAAACATAATAATCTAAGAACGGTTTTTTGTAATTTTATTCTTTGGGGGGTGAAAGCGTGAATTCTGTTTTTCTTTTTTTACAAAATCTTCTCAACCAAATGAATTTTTAGAACAATTCTTTCGTTAATAGTTTTAAGAAAAATGATATATATAATAAAATTAAAAATAACCATATATCAAGATTTTGAGAAAGAGCAGTTTATTGCCATTTTCAAAAAAAAATATAAAATTTAACAGGTAAACTAAATCAATTTTTTATTAATTGCGGCATATTTTCTTAATGAGGTTGGTTATTATATATCTTATTAGGTCGTAACTTATTAAAGTTAATGAGGGTTCTGGGGCCAGCCGGCAGTGAATATCATAACTTTTATTACAAATGTGGGGTCACTAGGAACCGATTGCTTCTTAAGGCGGAATTTTTGTCATTTTCCTCATCTTTAAAGGCAAATATACTAAACCTGTTACCAACCAATATTATACAGAGCGTTTCTTTTAAAATAACAAAGTTGGTGCTCACTTTTTTCGTTCCAAACGACAACATTTGTTAATTTTTTTGCAAATCTTGGCGTTTCAGATAAATCTTAAAAGTTTTGTGATTAACATTTTTTCTATGTTTTGAAATAAGACGAATAGACTTCGTTCAAAATATAAAGGAAACTGTGTATAGTTATGGTGGCTATGTAATCATGGATATTTAGTTTTTATTAACTCAACCGTGTTTACTAATAATCATTACACCTCATTTCCATAGTGACCTGCATTATTTTAATAAACTTGCGTACGTGTACCAAACAATACCAACGTTTATGTTTATAGGTACTAACTGGAATATCCAGAAAGAAATTTTGGAATTATTTTTATGTCATACTCTAATTTCTAAAAATCTATTCATGCAAATTCAAAAAGTGAAATGTCGTTTAAAAAATATTTTAACGCCCTTCAGCGTTGTACCCCATGACGCTCTTACCATTTATGATTCTAGAGTTGAAAGGCAACTTTGCTTAGGAGTTGAAAAAGATTCCTTTCCCCCTGAAAACCAAAACTGGCGCGTTCAGACAATTTTTTATTTATTCAGCCAAAAACAAGGAAACTTGGGTGGAAAGTTTTCGATAGCCGTCCGTATATACATCGAAATGATTTCTCCATTTCGATTTAGAGATAATAAAGTTTGATAGTTTATGATCGAATTACCATATATAAACTGCTCATTTGGATTGAATTAAACTATCTAGGCGCGTCTAGTGAACGGAAAATATTTTTGAGCATGACATGTTAATTAATGATTAACTATTTACCTGATTTCTAATGAATAATTTATTTGCGGATAAGCATTATTAGTAACTTTTGGCTTGACAAAGGATTGCTATGTTAACTCTGCGTAAAGACAGCTTTCGAATTACAAATCTTCAAAATGCAAAAGAATACAAATTTTTATAAGGTATTTCAAAATGCAAGGAATAAATCTATTTATCTTGTGGTTTTGATGGCATTACATTAGACATATTATCATTTTGTTTAGATGATTGTTTAGATTTTGTTACTCATATTATCAATATGTCAATATTAAATATTTTTTGCAGAAAATTAGCACTTAAAGTACTTTTTTTTGAGCGCACTATATATAATTTTTTTAATGTACTTGCTGCCCACCTTTGAATTTTATTTATCAATTAAAAGTGGCACTTTTAGCATTTGCAGATAACACTCAAATTTGTCATAAAATTAATTTTGAAAATATAATTTTGTTAATTTAATAAATGAAGACCTTTTTAAAATATGTAAAAACATTAAAACCATGGATTAAAAGTTAATGTCAATAAATCTAAATTATTATTAATTGGTACCAAAACCAACGAAACCAAATTTTTATTTTAAAATAACTCTTGAGAGTTATAACTACCTTAAATTTTAATGACCATATAAAAGATTTTTTTTTTAAAATGCGTATATATATACAGTTTTGAGGATTGTTTAGAAACTAACACTAAACTAAAACTTGCTTTATCATAAAAGTATCAGTTCTAATGAGAAACATAAATAACAAATTTTACATAATAATTGTATCAGGTATGAAACTAGTCTTACAAAATATGATCATATATCTCCAATTTTTAATAGATTTAAATTCACTAAATTAGAATTTAGACGCGAAATCCACTTGTCTTGTTTTATTTACAAAATAATTTTAAACAAATTGCCTAACTATTTATATAAAAAAAATTAATTTGGACATAAGATAATTTAAATACTAGACATAAAAATAACCTGGAAACTCTTGTTCATCAAACGGAAAAATATAAATCATCTTTTAAATATATATGTTCTTAAATTTATAATAATATTCTTTATGAAATAAAATATATCAAATGTGAATCATTTAAAAAACCTATCTAAACTACTAATCCTGAGGTAGGATTAGAAGACTGATTACTCATTATTACCTTTTGTGCCAGCTAGTAGGTTACCTTATATCTAGTTTAGTTTCTACTAACATTTAATTGTATTATCAATGGCTAAATGCTAGCAGGTCGTAGCTCACAAATTTGGTGAAATTGTATTTATTGCACTTTTGGGTAGGTTGTAACATCTATGAACTAATTTCCGATGTTCATATGCCTCCAAAATTTAAAATCCTTTATTTCAATTTTAAATAAGGTCGTATTATCATTGTTTGTATCCTACATAACATAACTGTTATTTTAACAACGTTTAAGCAAGCGCAGTAGTGGCGGAGGGTGATAGTTTAAAAAAGGTGTTTTTAAAATTTTCATGGTAAGTAAATTTTGTTATAAATATTGAATAGTATGCATTAGTTGATGTAATTAATTTAAATTTGCTTGACAGTCATTCAAAACGAATATAAATTTCGTTAGTTTAATTGATGTCGATACGGCCTTTTAGAAATGAATTTTTAGTGCAACTTATTGATTGTACGATCATTTAGAACTAATCTCACAACTAAAAAAAATAAAGTTTTATATTTTTATATGAAATAATATTGATATTTAATGCAACAAATGTGAGTTATTAAAAGAAAGTCTACAGCCAAGTAGCTTATAAAATAATCCATAAAGATATTAAAATATCAGAATTTATAAAATAGTTAACGCATTGTTTAAAAAAAAAACTTTATTGTTAAAGAATTGATACTAAAAAATAGATAAATTAACAGTACTTTAATCCAATATTTTGTGTTAGATGGGAAGTAGCATTAAAGAAATGTTAGAACTTTGTTCACAATATATGAAAAGTAATGGCAAATACAATTGTAACATTATTAACAACGTAGTAAATTTAATGGTCAGCAATAATAAAGAAGGAGATTGTGTAGATCTAGCCAATCAGTTGTTTCCTGAATATGCATGCAATATTTTAAATGATAAAATAGGTGAGTATTTTACATAATTTAAAAAATGAAATTCTTAAATACTGTTGCATATTTATTTATTTAGATCAAGTAGTAATTCAGAAGGAGCCTAAAGATGTTGTCGAATCACAAAATACCGAAGTTTTTCAAAACGTCTTATTTTTAAACCTTTCAATTGGCAGTAGTAATTTTAATGAAATTGAATGTCAAATAATTGGAGGTAAAAAATCTTCTGTCTTAAAGTTTATTTATCCAATTTAAAAAACCGTACAAAAATATTTTAGATATTTGTTCTACTGAAAAATTTTCTGAATTCCATTCTTCAGAAATTCAAAATAATATTTTTGATGATAGTAATCAACCAGAATTAATAACTCAACCTTTTTTTTTGTTGTGCTTTAAAAAGTAAATAATATTTTTTTAATATCTGATATTTTTTAGCCACAGATGAAAATCTCAGAAACTCGCCAAAAGAAGATTTATGTGTGCAAAAAAGCCCCTGTAACGTTTATGATCTCAATTGGCGCCTTGACGAAAGGACATGTGAATGAACAGCATAAATAATCAAGCAATTAAAAAAAAAGAAAGCTTGATGAAAAGTTCCAAACCCTGATCAGTGGAAAAAAATAAGTGTAAAAAAAGTCGAATGCTTGTTAAAGAATACACTGGGTACACAAAAATTAAAGGACCTAACACAATATTCAAAGGCCTGAGCGAAAAATAAAAGATGGTTGTAATAATAAATTGCAAAAAATTGAAGAGAAACTATCATTTATTTACAATCGAAAAGCCTAAGGAAATATTTCAGCTTTTTTGGGAAATGGATTGGTGTCAGAAAAAATCTAGGTGCGAAATTTAGTTTGATATGAGCCATAAAAAGATGACATGTTAATGGGCCATCTAGGAGAAGTAGGTCATTTTTTTATTATTTACGTTTAAATAACGATAATCTTTGTTTCTCGCAACATTAGATATAAAAAAAATTACTCATAGATGGGTTTTGAGTAGTTTAAGTCATAGACTGGGTACACAAAAAGAGGTGGAAAATAACGGTAAAAGTTTAAAAAGAAGTGACAAAAAATTTTAAAAGACAACGTTCTACTTCATGTGCCTAGGGATGTACTTGATTAGCTTAATCAAGTTTATGCAAGGGCACCAAAAAGCCCGGATCTGAATCCAATAGAACATGTAAACGATCATCTTAAGAAAAATGTGAAACTTCATATACCTGCACCTCGTAATCTGATTAAACTTGAAAATGCAAAATGGGGACAAATTCCTCAAGATTTAATTAGAAACACTCGCTACTAATGTCCCAGTTACACCATTAATTTGGCTACTAGTGTCCCAGTTTATTATTATATTTTTCATCGTTACAATTTAAACGATTTAGTAATTAAGTTTAAGGATAATTTTAATTAAAATCTTATAGAGATATTTTGTAGCTAATTCATTTTTAAAGTATCCGAGATATTTTTTCTGACTTCTAGTGTACCCAATGTCCATAACAATTTTTAAAATTAATTCCTTATTGATATTCGTATGTTCACTTTCTTGATTAATTACTGCATATACCACTGGATATTAAAGCATTTCAAATTTATCGTAAAAATTCTTAGATACAAAGATACAAAATATGTTTTTTTTTTTAATATGCTTGCTTGTGATCCTTAGACACCTTCTGGAACTACCCTAAACTATTCATATCGAGCATAAGCGTCCCGGAGTACAGCGATCAAATCGCTAGTTCTCGTTAATTCTAGTAAAAGCGATGGATAGTGATAATTCGTTTAATGATATGCAGTTAGTGACCAATAAAAATTTTTCTAAGTCAAAAAGCCACAAAAAGTCTCTATTGTTAGTGTTACCCAAAGCAATATTAAAGACGTTTCTAAATATTGTGGATTGGTACCAATGTAAATTATGCAGCCATTGGGTGCAAAAAGGAATTCTTATTTTTTTTGTAACTTGTGCTTGTAAATTTGACTTTTTATTTTGTTGTTTTAAGTTTAAAGCGTTTGAATTAAAATTTTCAGAAATTAATAAAAGATACATTATACTGACTATGACTTTTGTCTTAAGGTCACAAATTTACATCTGGTCATTAGCAACTATTATTAAATAATGGTAAAATAAAATTTTCTTTAATATCGTTTTAGTGTTGTTGATTCTTTATAAACAGTCTGCGACGAAAAATCCAAAAAATTATTTTTTAAGACTCAAAATAAAATATGTTTTGTTAAAATGTTTGACATATAATTACCTAAATATATTCGTCATATAGTTATATTATCCAATAGTCTAATCGGTGATTTTTGAAAAAATACATAAATAGTAGAGGACAAAGATGGCTTTTTCATGCCTACTTTCGCCTAAATCATAGTATATTGTCTCCGTCGCTCGCGTAAACAATTCAAAGTGGCGCCATTCCACAAATTTGACCATTTTTTTATACTTGCTATGAAACCACTCTAGCAATATCCTAAATATTGAATCCATATTGGTCAAACGACCTCGGTGTTATAGATCTACAGGAAAAAAAATATATAAGGTCGAATTGATAACCCCCTCCTTTTTTGAAGTCGCTTAAAAAATTGTTTAAACAAAATAATAATAAAATTGCTAACCTTTCTCACTCATAGACAGACAGATCATCAATGCAGAAAGTCTACGTACTCAGATGTTTTTATGTATCCATCTAGACCCCAGAACAATGCTCAAATGCGGTGGTCTTCGAAAAAACTGGAGGAACCCAGAGTAGAAGTCGAAAGCAGAGAAACTGAAGTCGTAGATTCGCCAGATTCACTTAAACGAAAAAACTTTTCATGTCCCGCAAAATAAGGAAATACACTAAATTTTTTATGTAAATGTTTTTTATTGAACTTACTTAATATAATTCTTAACTTTTGCATTTGCTCCCAGCAATGTTAATTATCCATTATCAGAAATTAGGAGTAAAACTGACTGAGTTTTAGGATCTATCCTGTCATTCCTGTCTCTATAGTTCCGGTCGTATTACTATATACTTAAAAAAAAATATTTGTGCAGTTAAAAAAATCAAATCCTTTCATCAAACATTTGATAAAATGATAGGAAACTTCAAAAAAGTTTGGGCCCCAAGCGCCGCTGGTCGGCACGGTCACTGTGACACTTAAACTTGTTATTTACCAGGAGCAGTTTTTTAGCCCCCAATACAAGTTTTTAAATCTCATGTCAATAAATTTTCACTTAACTATGATACTAAAGTATATTTTATTTTATACATATTAAATATTACCAGAAGGTGTATATCAAAAATAATTCTGTTTGTAAATATCAGTAAGTTATTAATATATAATTAGCAAACAGATCTATCGACAACCGAATATAAAATTTTGTTTGTGGGGGAGCATGCTAGCCCTCACGATTTTGACCAGCGTGGGGGGGGGGCAAATCAAATAAATCCTCTTTTCATAACTTCGCTATAATAATATCGTTTATATAGTATGTAATAGACAATATTTGTATTTTACAGAAGCCACCCCCCCCTTCCCCCATCTGCGGGCCGCCATAAAAAGACATTATTTTCCATTTTGCGTCCGCATATCCCTTGCTATTGAGCTACTAGGCAATTAATTAATTATTTCGCAGTTCTGAACGTGAATAAAATATAATGTATGTAGGCATTTAAAGGAGTTTGGGCTGAAATCCTCCCAATAATGTTAATTAAAAACCCATAGTTTTTAAGGACTTAAATATTTGTTTTCAAGTATATCTATTTGTATGTTTCTAAACAATTTTTTAACAACAAAGCAACAATAAATATAAATATAATTCTAATGTTTATTATAATAATAAATAATTTTATTCACCATAGAAGTCTCTTATAAATGAAAAATTGTATTAATTCTTATTTTGGAATAAAAAATATTTATTTTAATTTTCCCTAGATTTTAATTTTAATTTAATTATTTCGGTTGTTCCACCAACAAAAGTTGATGTTGAAAACCAAATTAGTTATATTACAATGAAGCTAATTTAAAATGAATACATATCCAATACTATATTATTAAATCTGAAAACAAAAGCATATTGTTGCTAATTAATCGACAGAAGGAATATCCTTCTTTAACATAGTCGTTTCCTATTATTATTTTGATTTTCTCCTCTAATACGGAACATGTTGCCATTATACATAATTAATGTTAAAAATACTTCATAATAAAATATTGCAGGGAAGTTCCCGGTTCTATTTTAAAAGGTTTTAATTAAAAACGACTTAAAACGTTTTACCCTTTTCCAAGCACACAGATGGCTGATTTATGAAAAATAATTTGAACTGAAAAATTAGAAATATATAAAAATGCCTTTAGACTGCATGTCTATTAATATTTAGTTATTTCGTTTCGAACGCTATATTATAAATAGGTTCATTTTTTGTAAATGTTCTATTAAGAAATTGGACTTTAAATTTTTGTCGTTTTCCTAACACTGGAACCTGTGGTAGAAGATAGATCAAAACACAAGAGTTCTAACCACACTACACCACAACTTGTTAAATTCTGGACGCGCGTTTCGCTAACCAAGTTAGCATCATCAGCAGATGATATATAACTAAGTTACTTACTTATCCTAACCTACCTATGAGTATTAGTAAATTTCCTATAAATATCAAATTCTAATGTATCGTTATTTCTAATAACTAACATGTCGAGAAAAGGTAATTGCCCATTGTTCTCGTTTTCGTACAGTTAGCGTCAGATAAATCCGTGCGGTGTCAAATGAGTATAACTCCATTTTATGATATTTTGGTAATACGGTCTTTTATTTTTACCTGGTACCTAGGTTACAACCATACGGATTGAGTAATTTTAAAGGTATATTAAGATTTTTTACGTAACTGAAGGATTTGTTCTCTATTAGGTTACTTTCAAAGATGTGTATTAATTTCACTAATACCAAAATTGGCATACAGTTTCAACTTTTGGGAAAATAAAAAAACCTGGGTCCTGGGCGTTTATCTAATCCCAAACTCTGACTGAAAAACGGCCGCTAATTTGCTTGTCTTGAGTGTAATTTGGATCGCACCGAGAATTTAGAGGTCGGTAGACGCGAATTTACCAATTACAAGTAGGCTGAAATAGTTTTTCGTCAAAAAATATCACCTTTTCCCAAAAATCTGTATTTTGCGGCAAATATTCTAAAGCAAACCCGACCCCTTGCATTGTTCTTTATCACTGGACTTTCCTCACGTCACTTCTTTACGATTCATATGATTCCCTGAACAGTGATCTTAGCTATACCAAAATAATTGCACACCAGCTTTATTCTATTAGTGTATGTGTGGCAGTTTTTGTAGCAATACTTAAACGTGGCATATTTTGTGCTGTTATTTTACCCTTGACAAAGCAAGTGACATCAAAAATCAATAACTAATCATGTCATCATGTGCTCTTATAACTGTCAAATACGAAAGGTAATTCAGGTAAATAAAAGAAGACGCAGTACAATTTAAAATGAAGCAATTCAGCCGTATGGATTTATCTGTCGCCAGCTGTACGTAAAATTAATGGAAGGATATTTATTGTTTAATATTTCTAAGAAAGTGTCCAAATTTTCTATTTTAGTATCAAAAATAGCAAATCGTTACGTATCTATACCACACTCTAGGAAATTTACTAATACTGATAGATATCACAATAACATCCAACTCATTGCATGGCCGTCAACACAAAATGGCAGCATTTCATTTCTTAACCCACAGATTAGTTAATTTTCCATTAAGTAAAGAACGTTTAAACAATGAAATGAATCGGATTAAAGATATAGCTAAAAGAAATGGATACAATGATAATTTTTTACATAAATTAGTAAACAGACATAAGCACCTGAGGCTTCCAATAAGTTCACAGTAATCCCATATGATCCCAGATATATGAGAGGTCTCGAAAAAGTATTTAAAAACGTAGGTTTTAGAGTAGCCTACAAAACGGAGAACCGTTTGAACAATCTCGTTGGAAACCATAAAGACAAAGTCGACTTGAAGGAGAGGAGTGGCATCTATGAAATTAGCTGTAATGACTGCGATCTAAAATATGTTGGCAAACTAAACGCTTCATAAACATTCATTTTAAAGAACACATGGCACATTTAAGATATGGAAGAACAGAAAAGTCAAGCATTGCCCAAAATGCTTTGGAAAATAATCACCAAATAGGAATAACTAATTCTAAGTTAATTAAAAATGTATCTTATAATAGATTATTGGATGTTTTTTGAGTGTATAGAAATAGTTAAATGTGGGTAGAAAGCACTAAATAAAGACAGAGGGCCTATTCCCTATAGTCCCCTCTATTGCTTACTTGAAAACGATGCAGTCAGGTGCAACCAAGTGTGATCACATTTACATATAAATAGTCTCCTTATTATCCTTAATAAGTTACTTTAGTTTATATCATTTGTTGATGATGCTAACTTGGTAAGCGAAACGCGCGTCCAGAACGTGACAAGTTGTGGTATAGTGTGGTTAGAACTCTTGTATTTTGATCTTTTGTAGTTTTATTATTCGAAAAACCCTATAAATAATTTATCGCACTGGGTTGGGAAAATATTTGCTGACTTAACAGGCTCCAAGAAACAGGATAAATTTGCATTTATAATTACAAGTAATGATAAGTAACAGATTCTGGGAATATCAGTTTTGCAAAATTCAACTGATGTAATATGGTATATACCACATAGCTGAAATAATGTTAAGAAGTGCTTTTAATGTAGAAACGCCTTCTTCTAGTGGCCCGAACGTCCCATTATTCAAACGATTTTGAGAAGCGTGGTCTAAAACGAATCAATAAATCTGGTTTGAATAATGAAGATCTAAATTCATTATTATAACGTGAAAGTTTCAATATCGAATTCTCGATTTTTTTAAAACAATGTTAAGTAGACGAGCACCCCGAGATGACTACAGAGGATTTTTACTATTGACACATTTGCTCTAGGGAAAACTGATGTAAACTTCGTAAGCATTTCAATGCATAAAAATATTTCTGTTCAATGACAAATTTAAAACAACAGCAAAAGAAAATAAAAGAATGCAATTTTATTGTCAAAGTTTTTTTAAAACTTGGTTTACCGCACCTTTTGCATACAAAGCTGCATATCAAGATCTTCGCTTTGTTAAAAATCTTATCAACTATATATAACAATTGAACCTGCTATATCGCAAGCTGCAGATTGATCCTTTTTACGGATTTCTTTAATATAATATATATATATATATATATATATATATATATATATATATATATATATATATATATATATATATATATATATATATATATATATATATATATATATATAAATATCGAAAGTAGTACAATAAATAACGCGGTTAGAACTATTATATAGTAGAAAAAGGATTTTTTTGGGAAGACCGCTAAAACAATGAAATTTGGCCAACTATAGACATGTGTCTCTGACTTTAGATCTTCATCAGTACAATCAACTAGTTGAGAGACGAATACAACTAGACCCAAAATTAATACACAAAGCCACATCAGAGTCACCAACCGGAGCAAAACCGACATTTGTGGTTACAAAGAGAACATCTGAAATCTTCGCCGGACTTGATACCCTAATCTTAACTAGTTGACTGTACTGATGAAGACCTAAAGTCAGAAACACGTGTCTATAGCTGGCCAAATTTCATTGTTTTAGCGGTCTTCCCAAAAAATTCTTTTTCTACCATATAATACTTCTAACTTCTATAGGGGGCTATATGCTGCTCCGTAGCAATAGGGTATTTTAATAGGTGCTATCGAGAAATGTAGTCCTATTAAGGAACAATTTATATCCTCGTACTTTCTTGTTAAAAAAACCAAATGGGGCTTACTTATTAATATATTAAAATAGAAGTGCAAATTTTGCTTCTTGGTGAAAAAATGTTAACTATAAAAAAATTAATCTTTAGTTTTAAAATTAAAAATAAAAAATATGCATTAAGGGAATTTCCCATGTTAATAGGTAAACTTGTAGCCGCATATACAGCTACAACGTATGGTTTTGTACATATCAAATCTTTTAAAACAATAAAACATATTTTTTTAAGAGATAATTGTCTGAATTATCAAACAAAAAATAGTATTCCTGATTCATTATTACCGGAACTAGACTGGCGGTACAAACATATTGGATTAGGTCGGGATATAAAACCAACCAAATTTTCTTGTAAAATATTCTTAGATACCTCAACAACGGGTTTGGGTATCCATTTCCTGTATAAATCGAAAAGAAAGTGTTAAATATCCATCTCTAAATATGGCTACAAAGGAATTGTGGTAATGGTGTGAAGAGAGAGGGAGTCATCCACTCTACAAGAAGATTCCCTTGGTGGTAGGGAAGTTGTTCGGTGGTCGCTTTGAAGAACGGGTGTATCAGAAACTGCAATCAATGTAATAATATCTTCCCTAGCAGAAGGAACCCTGAAAAAGTATTCGGCTTGGTTAAAAAATTCTGGGCCCTTTGTATATGTCAGCAAATAAATTCTTATAAATACAATTTGCAAATATATCACATATACATAACATTCTAATGGAAATTCCTTCTTCGTATTAAATTCCTACAGATCAACTTTGAATTTGATACTTCCATAGACTCTAGTGACGTAAAAATAATAAATCGTTTTTGAAAGGTATTTACAATATTCGTTTACGTATTTCATAGAGACGCTAAGTATAGATAATTTAACACATAAGATTGTTACTCTTATGACGTTAACATCTGCCAGTAGAGTGCAGTCTCTTTCTCTAACAAAAATTGAAAATATTAGAAGATAAAATTGAAATTAAAGTTCCTGACAGATTAAAAATAGTAGAATACAATCTATACTCATTTTTCCTTGCTTTAAGTAAGATCAGAGTTACGTGTGGCATCCACTATAGAGAATTACTTTAAAACATCCGAGGCAATTCGTCATCACGGAAAAAAAAAGAAAAAAATCTTATAGTTACTTTTAAAAGCCAATTCACGCTCCTTCTTAACATACTATTAGCCGTTAGATCAAAAAAACATTATCTTTAGGAGGCATAGACACATCCATATTCTCATCTCAGCGTGCCCCATGCATTTTAAATTCTACAATAGAGCAGTAAATGATCCAAACGACATATCTGCTAGCACTATTCTAAGTTGCAAGAGACTTAAAACCATAACTCTTTTAGTAGATCAACTAAATCAACTTATAACTAAAACATATAGTTAAGTATTATTATGTGTACTATATTATAATCTTTATATTATAGATTTTTTTTCAGAAATAGGACGTTAATTAGGTCCTCTAACTACGTAAGTAACTCGTCTGAGTTCTTTGATTATATTAACAGAGAAGTTATTAGGAAAATCACTTTTTACTCTGAACATCTTACACTCTAATAATTATAGGTATCAATAACAAGCGACGGAAAATTTAAAGATTTATCGACTTACCTGTAAGAATGATTAATCGTAATTTTCCTAGCTTGTCCGTAGATATACTTATTACCCAACCCACCCGGATATAGGTACCCTATTTGACAAGCGATTTTTTATCGTGTCATTTCAACGGAATGACGCAAGAAATCGGCAGTTGAGAATATCAGGCGTGCAGATGAATCATTGTGATTGTAAATTTTAAAAATATTCGAGTTGATGGGTAGATTTTCGGAAATTACACTGTAATAATTATATCTACGGACAAGCTGGGAAAATTACGATTAATCATCATTTTAGGTAAGTCGATTAATCTTTAATTTTGTAGGGTTTTTAGAATAACAGAACGACAAAAATTTAAAGTGAATATGAGGGTTAATTTCTAAATTGAACATTTACAAAAAATGAGCCTATATAGCATATAACGTTAGAAACGAAATAATTTAATATTAATAACCATGTTGCCTAAAGGCATTTTTATATATTTCGAGTTTTTTCGGTTCAAATTATTTCTCATAAACCAGCCATCTGTGAGCTTCGAAAAAGGTAAAATGTTTTAAGTCGCTTTTAATTAAAACCTTTTAAAATAGAACCGGGAACCTCGCTGCAATATTTTATTATGAGGTATTTTTAACATTAATTATATATAATGGCTATTATATATAATGGCGACATATTCCGTATTAGAGGAGAAAGGCAAAATAATATTAGGAACGGAGTATGTTAAAGAAGACTATTTCTTTTAGTGATTAATTAGCAAGAAAATGTTTTTGTTTTCAGATTTAATAATATAGTATTGGACATTTTAATCATTTTAAATTAGCCTCTTTGCGATATAATTAATATATATATATATATATATATATATATATATATATATATATATATATATATATATATAAACCAACTTTTTTTGGTAGGATAATCGACAAAATTAAATTAGTCTTTTTCAATAGTAACTTAAAAATTTAGGGAAAAACTAAAAGGTATTTTTTGTTTCAAACTATGGTGTGCGGAAAAATATAGGCTGCCATGGAATATTGCTATAATTTTGTTGTTTCTTTGACATCTGTCAAAAGTAAAGTTACGCAGAAATTGTTAAATTATAGCTTAGTGGAAACAGAACCCGATTTTTGGCAAATTTTTGCCTGTATGGTCGTGTTAACAGTCAAATTAATTGTTTTTGGGAAACAGAAAACCTTCGGCCCTAGCCCCCTATAAAATATGGTCTATTATATGTTACAGTATACAAAATTTGCCATTAAAAATCTTAAAAACCATATAAAACACGTTTTTTTTATAATACCTTCATTTTCCCCTTAGTCCCCTACCCACCCCGGGCTATTCACTTCACTCATTGACACAAGACATCCAAATTGGTCAAACCATCGCGGAGTAATCAATACACATACATAAAAAATTACGTGGGGTTTACAGTTAATAAATTGCTTAAACCAAATATTATAAACAGTCATAGACAGACAGATCGTTAATGGTTAAAGTCTACGTACTCAGATATTTAAGTTTTTTTTAGTCACGTATGCAGATATTTCTACTGCTAATTAATGCTACTGAAATGGTTGTGCGCGGACCGATGCCAGTGCGCGAAAGGTAAGAGGAATCTAGAGTAGAATTAGAAAGCATAGAAACTGAAGTCGTAGATTCACCAGATTCTCTAAATGAAAAAACGCTCATTTCTAGTTTCATTTTAAATTTTGTCAAAATGTAACCTTAATACATTTCATAACTTTAAATTGCAGCAAAAGAGTTTTAGAGTCTATCCTTTCTCTATACTTTCGTTCGTGTTACTATATAGTTTTTTAACTTTCTTTACAACCTTACTATTGAAAAAGACTAATTTAATTTTGTCGATAATTATCCTACCAAAAAAAGTTGGTTTGTATATATTAATTATATCGCAATGAGGCTAATTTAAAATGATTAAAATGTCCAATACTATATTATTATATCTGAAAACAAAAGCATTTTCTTGCTAATTAATCACTAAAAGAAATAATCTTCTTTAACATACTCCGTTCGTAATATTATTTTGCTTTTCTCCTCTAATACGGAATATGTTGCCATTATATATATATATAATAGCCATTATATATAATTAATGTTAAAATACCTCATAATAAAATATTGCAGCGAGGTTCCCGGTTCTATTTTAAAACGTTTTAATTAAAAGCGACTTAAAATATTTTACCCTTTTCGAAGCGCACAGATGTCTGGTTTATGAGAAATAATTTGAACTGAAAAAACTCGAAATATATAAAAATGCCTTTAGGCAACATGCTTATTAATATTAAATTATTTCGTTTCTAATGTTATATGCTATATAGGCTCATTTTTTGTAAATGTTTGATTTATAAATTAACCCTCATATTCACTTTAAATTTTTGTCGTCATGTTATTCTAAAAACTCTTCAAATTTAAAGATTAATCGACTTACCTATAAGGATGATTAATCGTAATTTTCCCAGCTTGTCCGTAGATACAATTATTACAGTGTAATTTCCGAAAATCTACCCATCAACCCGAATCTTTTTAAAATTTACAATCACAATGATTCATCGTCGCGCCTGATATTCTCAACTGCCGATTTCTTATGTCATTCCGTTGAAATGCGACGATGGAATATCGCTTGTCAAATAGGGTACCTATATCCGGGTGGGTTAGGTAATAAGTATATCTACGGACAAGCTAGGAAAATTACGATTAATCATCCTTACAGGTAAGTCGATTAATCTTTAAATTTTCCGTCGTTTGTTATTGATACATATAATTATTAGAGTGTAAGATGTTTAGAGTAAAAAGTGATTTTCCTAATAACTTCTCTGTTAATATAATCAAGGAACTTATGTAGTTACAGGACATAATTAACGCCTTATTACTGAAAAAAAAAATCTATACTATAAAGATTATAATATAGTACACATAATACTTAACTATATGTTTTAGTTATAAGTTGATTTAGTTGATCTACTGAAAAGGTTATGGTTTTAAGTCTCTTGCAACTTAGAATAGTGCTAGCAGATATGTCGTTTGGATCATTTACTGCTCTATTGTAAAATTTAAAATGCATGGGGCACGCTGAGATGCGAATATGGATGTGTTTATGCCTTTAAAAGTAACTGATCTTGACTTAAAGCTCTATTTTTAATCTGTCAGGAACTAAAGATAATGTTTTTTTGATCCAACGGCTAATTGTATGTTGTTAAGAGGCAGCGTTTTTTATACGAAGAAGGAATTTCCATTAGAATGTTATGTATATGTTGTTTATATAAACGATTTACATAAAATATTAAAAAAATCATTTCTAAGCTTATTTGCAGACGATACCCTAATTTCAGTAACTGGAAAAGACTACGCTCAGATGGTTAGTGACTTAAATTCTGAATTGTCTATATTGTTTAATTGGCTTTGTGTAAATAAATTAAAACTTAATTCTGAAAAAACAAAATATATGGTGTTAGGTAGCAAGCTTAATTGTAAGTCATACAGTGACAGTGAGTATAATGTATATATTGATGACCATAAAATTGATGTAGTTGATCAAATGAAATATTTGGGAGTTATTCTTGATCCTCAACTTAAGTTCTCTACTCACATTGATTTCATATGCAAAAAATTAGGTAAAAAGATAGGTTTTTTCTATAGAATATCTGAAAATTTAAGTTATTGGTCCAAACTACTAATTTATAACACTATACTTTATCCACATTTTAATTACTGTAATTCTTTACTTTTGGCATGCAATAAAGTGGAAATGAACAGATTACAAATTTTACAAAACAAAGTCATGCGGATTATTTTGGGATGTAACAGGTATACACCTATAAATTTTATGTTGAAATCACTAGGATGGCTTAGTGTTGAGCAGAGTATTGAAGTGTCAAATATTGTAATATTGTTTAAAATTAAAAATAATTTAATGCCGTCTTACCTACAACATTTCCTAATACCAAGATCCGAAAGATATACATATAATATTCGTTCAAGAAACAACTATGAAATTCAGTTTGAACGAAGTACGTACATGCAAAAACATATATTTGGTAATGGTCTACGACTTTTTAATGCTCTTCCAACACAGATTAAAGAAATAAAGAAACTAAAATTATTTATAAAAAATATTAAAAAATTTTATCTTAATAAATAGATTTTTTTTTCTTTGTGTCTAGGTAAAAATGGGGTGATATATATGTATACTGTAGGCTTGTTAAGTTAAGGTATATAAGTAATATAAATATAAATTATATTATTGTAAAACTAGTTTAAATAGCCAAGTGCTAAATAAAGCTTTATTTATTTATTTATTTATTTATTATATGTGATATATTTGCAAATTGTATTCATAAGAATTTATTTGCTGACATATACAAAGGGACCAGAATTTTTTAAGCAAGCCGAATACTTTTTCAGGATTCCTTCTGCTAGGGAAGATATTATTACATTGATTGCAGTTTCTGATACACCCGTTTTTCAAAGCGACCACCGAACAACTTCCCTACCACCAAGGGAATCTTCTTGTAGAGTGGATGACTCCCTCTCTTTTCACACCATTACCACAATTCCTTTGTAACACTTAACACTTTCTCCTCGATTTATTCAGAAAATGGATACCCCAATCCGTTGTTGAGGTATCCGAGAATATTTCACAAGAAAATTTTGTTGGTTTTATATCCCGACCTAATCCAATATGTTTGTACCACCAGTGTAGTTCCGGTAATAATGAATCAGGAATACTATTTTTTGTTTGATAATTTAGACAATTATCTCTTAGAGAAATATGTTTTATTGTTTTAAAAGATTTGATATGTACAAAATCATACGTTGTAGCTGTATATGCGGCTACAAGTTTACCTATTACCATGGGAAATTCACTTAATGCATATTTTTTATCTTTAATTTTAAAACTAAATATTATTTTTTATTATAATTAACATTTTTTTCACCAAGAAGCAAAATTTGCACTTCTATGTTAATATAAGTAAGCCCCATTTGGTTTTTTTAACAAAAGAGTACAAGGATATAAATTGTTCCTTAATAGGACTATATTTCTCGATAGCTCCTATTTCTATCAAATGTTTAAGAGAGTTTTTGTATCCTTTCAATGCATTTTCCGAGATTCTTACAATAGGTTTAAAAAACTGTTTGGGATTTGAATAAAAAGGAATTGATATTCCTTTAACCCATCCTAAAACCTCTCGGTTCTTTGCAATATTTTTCCAAGCCTGTAAAATCTTGGAAGGGTACCTGCGTATTTGCTTACCATTTGTGGTGTTTTTTTATTTGTTTGCTCGTTCTTTACTACTTCTGCAAATTTTTTGCTAATAAATTCATCTATTTTTAATGTTTTTGAAACTTTTTTACAGTCTGTATTTAAGTGTGGCATAATTCGGAATTTTCTATGGAAAGAAATAGCAGAATGAACATTAGTAAATAACTGGCATGCTTCTGCTAATGTTTTCAAATCATGTGACTGCTCTGGAAGGTGAATAATTTTTTTTATTACAGTGCCCACTGCCGATAATCCTGCCGTCATAAATTTATCATGTTCAATCGCGGACTAGTTTAGGCAAGGTTGGATTTCGATATTTATCATAGGGGGAACTAATGCTTTACTAGCTGGAATATTATAATTATTCACAACCTCGTCACGTTACTCCTTGATTACACCTTTTAGCAAATGTGAGTCCAACGAATGACTATCTTCTCATGAAGAGGTTTGCTTTCGTTATTGTCGGAACCTTTTAAACCTAGGATGTTGAAGTCCTGTTTCGGTTGTTGTTGGCTTGATCGCCCTCCACTATCGTGATTTCTGGCTCCAAGGGAGTTTGTGCAACTGTAGGGGTTGTTTGTATTTGATCTAAAGGAGTTTGATTGAGGGTAATAGTGTTTTGTGTATATAGTTCATCTTCAGACGAGTCTGAAACGAAAAACAAATACCGACCCTCAGTCCAATCCACTTAGTTATATATATTTATTTCAATTATTTATTTACTTATATATATAAAACCGCTCGATTTTGATATAATAAAGAATGTTTTCAAAATATCCGTAATAATTCTTTAGGCCAAAAATCCAAACAAATTAATGTCCTAAGCTTTTAAACGTAACACATATTTATAGACAACACACGTTGTCCTATATTCATATTAAATAGGACTGCCGAAAAGTCCGGAATTAAATTAATATAGCCTCAACCAATAACTTTTTGAAAAAACTCTCAGACCCTTTAAATTAGTTTTTTAATTGCTAACATTTTGACGTAATTCATTTGTTTTTTTTAAATGCGCTTTCTTTAATGCTAAATATCCGGAAAATCAAATCTCACAGGGTACTGTTAGTAAGATATTCCACAAATTTGAAAACATTATAGACCGGTTGCAGAAAGCTCAATAAAAGTTTAGAATGTTTAAGGAAATGTCAAATTTAAGAGCGAGTTCCTAGATTTCTGTAAGTAGCTTGTCAAAACCGAAAGCTCGGTTAAATATTCTAAACAGCAATTAAGTTCTGTGCAACCAGGGGTATATTTCACTAAGCGAAAATGATCAATCATTCATGTTGTTTTACCTTTAAAGGTGAAAACCCGCATTACTTGACATTTTGATATTTTGTGACAAGTATTACTTAGTAAAAGTAATTTTGGTACTGTCAAAGTGTTCTCTTATAATTTTTTTTAATAAAAATGGTATTGCCTGAAAGACAGCGTATCGAAGTCAAAGAGAAGTGTGCGGTTTAATGCTAAATATCAGGAAAATCAAATCGCACATAGTACTGTTAGTAAGATATTCCACAAATTTGAAGAACATGGTACAGTAAAGGATTTTCCCAGAATGGCCACGTGTTTTAGATGACAATGAAAAATTGAACATTGTATTATCTCTGCAGGAAAATCCACACGTTCAACAGTTTCATTGGCCCAAAATAATTTTACGTCTAAAGGTACAATTGGCAGGTTTTTGAAAGCAGAAAAATACCATCCTTATAAAGTATATCTTGTCCAAGAGCTTTTAGAAGATGACTATGACAGGCATTTGCAATTTTGCGAGGAAATGATGAGACGCTGTGACAAGAATAATAGGTTTCCTCATAACATATTATTTTCGGGTGAATGTACCTTTTTTTTTAAACGGAGTGGTTAACAGACACAGTTATCGTTTCTGGAGTCAGGAAAATCCACACTGGATATGTGAAGCTCATACGCAGCGTCCCCAGAAAGTAAATATATGGGCAGGAATAATTAATAACCGAGTTATAGGGTCATTCTTTTTTGAAGAAAACCTTACGGCTGAAGATATCTGTACTTTTTAACCTTTGAGTTGATGCCTGCTTTAGCTGTTATTTTTCCTAACGAAGTAGATCCAGATATACCTAATGAAACAATTTGGATTCAACAAGACGGTAACCCACCACATTTTGGTGTCAATGTCAGAGGATATTTAGATAAAGTATTTACAGGTCGCTGGATGGGACGTGGTACAATTGAATGGCCACCGAGGTCCCCAGATTTAACGCCTTTAGACTAAAATTTTTGTTGGGGACATCTGAAAGAGAAGGTTTATTAAAACAGGCCAAATAATATGGAAGATTTGAAAACCAGAATTCTAGTAATAATTATATTACAGTGTAATATAATTACATAGAAAATAAATGCATCGCTTTATCTGGCTTGTGGTATATAACTTTTTGCCTTGCCAACATATTAGAATTAAATTTTGGTTATTAAACATAACTAGCCGTTACTTGACGGAAATCCATTATAACAAAGTAAACAAAAACACTTGTTTAAAATTTCCACTTAATTTATTTAACAAAAATAAACAAATCACATGAGTATTGTTTCGCTAACACTTTGCCTTCGTCAAATGTTAGATCTTAGAGCAAAGTGTAAAACAAACTTGAACCCGTTTTACGGATATTATACAAGTAAAATGTTCTGGATTCAACTGATCGTTTAATGATTAGTTTTTTACTTACTTACTTACTTTACTTACTTTTTACGTTCTACATGTAAAATTTCAAAGTTCTCATCGGAAACATGATTTTCTTGAATTAAATTTTTAGAGTAATTGGCATTATCTTTATGTTTTCTGTAACTAAATCCTTATTAGTTCTTTTTTTAAATGTTTTGCCTGTTTGTCCAATATAAAATTTGGAAGAGGTTCCACAATTTAACTTGTAAACACCGGATTTATTCTGTTTCTTGGTTTTCGTCTTATGGTTTTGGTATATCTACCAAGGCTGTTGTCAGTCCTAAAAGCATCAGCTGCAGAGAAAGAACGAAACTAAGTATTTTCTTTGAACTTATTAGCAGGATAAACTAATACAAAAAAGCATTACAGTGACGTCATAATCACAATTTAAAGTTATTGCCTCAAATTTTTAGCATATTTGAATGTTTTCTATGGTTGTCCTTATAATCCTAAAATGGTATTGATATCGGTTAGCATACACACGCGAAAAAAAATTTAATATAAAAAAAATCGAAATACACCTCTGACTTAAAAATTGATAGACATACATATAGTGCCTCATCATCATATGCAAACGAAGAAGTTAAGAAGTAGACCTTAATTAAATAGTCTCGGAAACTGACTATTTAACTCACCGAACTTTCAAGAAGTTTATTTTTCTTATTTTAAATGTAAGTCTCTGTATTTTTTTATTGCAATCAATGGGAAACTAAGAAACAAAACTTTTTCGAAACACTTCACTATTCAAATTCCTAACAGATTGAAAGTTATTTACCGAAAACTCGTTTTGCCCAATTATTCCAGTAACAATTTTAACGAATAAAAATCAAGGATGGCTTTACTAAACAAATTAATAACTTTAGGTTTTATTCAAGTGATAAGAGAGATACACATAAACAAACAAAACTCAAAACATAATAAAAAATAATTATGTTCGATATGTCTTCCGTTCCCTTCTAAGCACAAACGAACAGAAGTATGAAAAGACCTTGCCACCCTTCCTAATAGAACGGGTGTAAGTTTTCGGAATCCGTTTCAGACTCTTTGCTACATGTTTTCAGATGTTATTGAAACTTCTTTATAAAAGGTTTCCTCAATGTAAGCCCACAAAAAATCTAATTTATTTAAGTCTGGCGACCGGGGCGGTCATCTACTTGGCCCTCTTCTTCCAATCCAGCGATTTCCAAAGGTTGTAGCGAGGTGGTTTCTAACCTTCAATGAGTAATGTGCTGGGGCTCTATTATATTGCAACCACTTTGCATCCCCATTGGCTATTGATGAATGTTGACTAAAACGGGGTAACTCATTTTGCAAAAAGTCTAGATACATATCCCCATTTAAATGCCCGTTGAAAAAGTGTGAACCATAATAAACTTCCACATATTAATACACCATCTATGTTGTCGAGCGACCTGCCTGAGAATCCTTGGATTTTGAACTGAGTACTAATGAAAATTATGGCGATTCACAAATCAGTTTTTATGGAAGGTGCCCTCATTGGAGTCAAAATTTAATCTTATTTTAGCTTGCGCCTAATTACAAAATTCCACACATTGCTTAAAATCGCCTTCAAACAGTTCTTGATGGAATTGGAATATGATTCGTGTTATATTATTACTTTCACTAACAATATCGGCATCAGCAACTGCTTTTTGACTAATGGAAGGATTTTCCGTAACATGAAGTACCACAGTTAATTTCTTTTTCTTTTGTGGTTTTGGTTTTCTACATTTTCCGAAACCTTTCTAATAAATTCTGCAGGCTTCGAATTATTTCAGGTCTTTTGTCAAAATCCGAGGTTAAGGCAGTTTATTTTGTCTAGTCTGATCGGTGGATGTGTTTTGTAGCAAGAGGAAATGATTTGAGGCTTTTTGGAAAGACAAAATGTTTTTTTAAATGTCTATCCTGTGTCTCTGTCATCGAAAGTAACTGATGGATTGGTATCATTTACCGGAACAGGATCCATCCAATTTAAAATTATCAGAAAATCTTGCTAGAAAGATATTTCATGAAATAGTCATCTAGTGGATTGGTACTACTCAGGGCATTTCTTCATATCATTTCAGGCATTCATTCTACTGCAAGAAGCTTATTTTATTCTACTGCAAGAAGCTCATTTAATTTCACTACAAGAAGCACATTTAACATCAGCCTTTTATTATGAGGAGTACAATCTGCAGAACCCCTTAGGCAGGGAAAATCTGTTGGCATCAGGTAGCTGAAAATCACCATAGATACCGTGGCGTAGCTAGAATGAAGCATTTGAAGATCTCCTCGCTGACGTGTGCTATTTTTGTGGCCGCTGTTGCAATCTGCTTGTCTTGAGGACTACCATGCTGTTTTGTTAATGTTAGTAAATATATTTTTTGTGAAACACACCTTATTATCTTGCCAAGTATCTGCTTTGCTTAAAGTGCTCACAGCTTATAAGTGGTAAAAGGCTTTATGTTTTGTGTAGCGTAAGTTATTTTTTATGTTAATCGTATACTGGGTACTCATGTCATAGTGTTATTCGTTCAAGTATCTTTTAAATTTGCATGAAATTATAACACCCAAATAATAATAACTGTGATTTTCTGCTAATAATAAAGTATATATTTTCCGAAGATATAAATTACAAAAAAATAAGACAAAATAATATTTGAAGGGATATATCTCATGATTGAGGTTTTAATAAAATTCATTTCTTTTTCTTAAATCTAGGTTATGTAACAAATCTGTTAACTTAACAGATTACTTTGAACTTTATTTAAAATTACATTGTTTTATTTGATTCTTCTGCTAATTAACCATTTGTGATTTATTCAAATTTTCATTATTTGGCCTACTCATAGTAATTTCGTATTACAACACCACTGTAATTACAAAATTGAAAATTTAATTAATTACATCATTTCTCTTCACAGTCGCTAGAGCATGAGACTCTTAATCTCAGGCCCCTCAAGGGACTTTCGTGTCGAACAAGATCCGACACAAAAGTTACGGGGTACGACGCTCCCGGGGTCACCTGATTCTTAGACTTCACTCACGCACACACACACACACACACACACACAATCCCACACACCTACATTTCATTCATACAACTACACTCACATCTCACACTCTCACACTCTCACACCTTCACACTCATACCTACACACTTACTCACACACTTACACTCTCCTACAAATTACACTTACCTGGCCGTAGGTCTAAAAGGCAAAACAAATATGCAACGTCAGGAACTCATAGAGCCACGGATATTGCTTCTCCACTCCCCGATTTAGGCACAGGGTCGGGTGACGGCGTGCGACATCGTCCAAAAAGAACTGGTAGTGTTGGAAGTAGCGCTGCAGCCCTATGGCTACTACTAACCCCCTGGACTTTCCTCCTTTAACCGGGACGAAACGTCTACGAATACACTCTTCGGACATATATATATATATATATATATATATATATATATATATATATATATATATATATATATATAACATCCAAATATTGTGAAAAATATTTTGTTATGAGCTGAGAAGAAGGAAACTTCACAAATGTTTCCCCTTCCTTATATTCAAATCATTAACTGGATTAGCTGGAGAACTTGAAAATGTTAAAAAACTTAGGGATGGAAATTTGTTAATCGTAGCTAAAAATTTAAATCAGAAAAAATATCTGGAATAAATAAAATTCAGGATTATGTTGTTAAAGTAGAACCACACAGAACAATGAACGTTTTAAGAGGTGTAGTAACATGTAGTGATTTATTAAACTGTAAAGTTGCTGAAATTTTGGGTAACCTCACCGATCAAGGAGTTAGTTAAATAAGTAACTGTATACAAAAAATAACTGAATTGCCCACTGCTAGCCTCATTCTTACCTTCCTTAGTCACAAGCATCCCGAACGGGTTCAAGCTGGTTGGTACCCCTTAAAAGTTAGACCATATATACCTAACCCCTTACGGTGCTTCAAGTGCCAGAAGTTTGGACATACCTCATAAAAGTGTAATAATAGTCAAATATGCCCATCATGCGTAAAAGAAGATCATCCAGGTATTGAATGCTCCCCTTTTCCCATATGTAATAATTGTAATAGAGAGCACTCCCCAAGGTACAAAGGATGCCGTATTTTTAGGTCAGAACTTGCTATTCAGAGAATCAAAGCTACAGAAAACCTACTATATTTCGGAGCAAGGAAAAAATATAGACTCTTAAATCCCACCTTTACTCAGTCTTATGCAGCCTCAGTTAGTAAGAAAATCGTCTCTATCAGCACCCAATGTGACCTAACCATCGAAATGGTACCTCCCCCTACCTCAAAACACCTTGATCAGGCACTCTTACGCTCATCCACTTCCTCAACTTATCCTTCACCTCCCAATCCTAGAGCCACTTCCCCCTCTCCTAGTCCACCTCCCCCACACACCCCTAAAAAAACTCGGCTTCCTACTCAAAACAAAACACTGGACAACAAACAGACCTCATCAGACCAGACCAGGCCCATAACCCTCAACAGAACAAAAATTAAACCTCCACTCATTTAATCAAATAAACATTCCTCTAGTTCTTCAATATCCTCCATATCCACAAAAAGCGAGGACAACCGCCGAGGCGTGGCCATTCTTGTCCACTATTCCCATCATTATACAAATGTACAAATCAACTCTGACCTTGAAGTGTGCGCTATACAAACATATTTACGTGGTCCCATAACCATATGTAATGTTTACATTCTCCCTTCATACCCTTTAAAACAAGTGCAGCTTGACTCAATTATCAATCAACTTTCGTCCCCTAATACTTTATGGGGTTCTACTCACATACAGATCGTCACGGTACTCTAATTGAAAACATTATTGATACGCGTAATTTAAACCTAATGAACTCCAACTCTCACACTTTGATCTGCTCGTCTACAGGATCGCAATCTTCTAAAGATCTTTCGCTCTGCTCGCCAAGTATTTACATAGATATATAATGGGAAACTTTGGACGATACGTATGGCAGGGACCATATACCTATTTTATTGAAATCTACCTCTTGGTCTGAGAATGACCCCAACAAAATAAATTTCAACATTAAAAAAGCGAATTGGATTTTATATCAACAGTGCTATAATGTTCTCCTTCTAAATACGGAAGATATTGATCAGACAATCAAGGACTTTGTAAATGCTACACACGAAGCATCTAAATTAAGCATTCCTTATTCTGAAGGCAATCCAAATAAACCTCCTGTTCCCTGGTAGACAATTGAATGCTAACTAGCTATAAAAAATAGAAAAAGTGCTCTGAATAATTTTAAACGCTCCCCCTCTTCTCAAAACCTAATTTTATTCAAACAAATGCGTACCAAAAAGAACAATAAAAAAGGCTAAGGCTGACTCATAGAAATCTTTCACAAGCAGCATCAATCTTAAGACCTCCAGTCAAGATGCATGGAACAAGATCAATAGATTAGAGGGTAAACCTATCAAATCAATCTCAGATATATTAAAGGGAAACCAATGGATCTCAGGTACAATGGAAATTGCTAAAGAATTTGCTTCGCACTTCAGTGACATCTCTAATAATATCAACTATAGCAATAACTTTAAAAACATCAAAGCAACTCAAGAGATGAATAAAATAAACTTTCTATCCTCAGAGGAATAGTCATCTAATTTTCCTTTTTCAACCAACAAACTTAATTATTCCCCGTCCAGACTTAAGAAGAGTGCTCCTGGCCCTGACGGAATTCTTACTCCTATAATTACAAATCTTCCTTTTGAAGCCTTACAAATGCTTCTTAACATTTACAATTTTACATTTATTGGGCAACGCGGAATATTTCCTGATGCATGGAGGCAATCCATACTGCTTCCAATTTAAAAATCTAATAAATCTAGTATCTCGCTAAACAGTTATCGTCCCATTTCCCTTATAGACTATTTAGGAAAGATCCTCGAAAGAATGGTTAACCTTAGGTTGTCATGGTATCTAGAGAAAAACACTCTTCTAAATAATAATCAGTTTGGTTTCAGAAAAGACAGATCAACTCTTGATCACTTAGTTATAGGCATCGAAATTGATATCCAAGAAAGTTTTGCTCTAGGAAATCACATGTTGCATGCTTTCTGGATTTAACAAATGCTTTCGACATCACATCGACATATAATATCATTAGAACAATGTACGAATGGGGATTTAGAGGTCATCTCTCAATATTTGTCAAACATATTTTGTCTAATAGGTCATTTAAAGTTAGAGTTGGCTTAGAGTTTTCTAATAATATGGTGTTTGATAATGGCTTACCTCAAGGATCTGTCCTTAGCCCTACACTTTTCTTCCTAATAGCTATAAATGGCATACAAAAATTCATACTCCCTTCATATATTACTCTTCCAAGAATACCACACTCTTCACAATAACACCGGCTTTATCTTTTCTTCCAATAAATCTACTACAGTACACTTCTATCGGAAGAGATGTTTTAGATTAAATGAAATAACTCTTAATAATAGCGTTATACCACACTTAACCAGCTGTAAATATTTAGGAATGATCTTTGATGAAAAATTAAATTGGATACAATACCTACAACTCCAAAGATCTATCCAAAGATCTAGGGCTCATAAAACATCTGGCTAATACAACATGGGGATTTGATAGTCTTACTCTATTAAAAATCTACGATTCCATTATAAGATCTAAACTGGATTACGGTAGTATCGTTTACGCGTCCTCTCGTAAAACATATCGAAACAATTCAGAACACTGGGTTAAGGTTAGCTCTAGGAGCATTTCGTACAAGTCCCATTCAAAGTCTTCTGTGTCTAACAGAAAGAACAACATTAGATGAGAGAAGGATGTCTCTTTTAATAAAATATGCTACTATCTACTATAGCTCAAACCATTCCTACCAACTCTCTCAAAGTTTTTAACCCCCATTTTTTTAAGATTCTTGTACAACATTATGATAACGCTAACCATTCACCTCCAGTTAACATACGATTTCTAAAGTATTTAAGCGAAATAAACCATTATCCTAGAAAATTCACACTCTGCATTGCCCCTTCAATAACAATCGATTTATCTTTTTCTCAGTTGGATAAATCAAACATGTGTCATAAAATAACAACTAATAAATTTCAGGAATTTCTGAAAAATAAACAGGGATACACACAAATTTACACAGATGGGTCTAAGACCAAGGAAGGTAAGGAGCAGCTTTTAGTCTAATACTGAACAAAAGAAATACAGCCTTCATAAAATGTCAAGTATATACACCGCTGAATTACTGGCTATTGAAAGGGCTTTAACCTATATAAAAATTTGTAATGATCAAAAATGGCTAATTATGACAGACTCTAGAACTTCATTGGAATCCATCAATCATCTATATTTTAAACATCCTCTACTACAGTCTATCCACAATTTATTAATTGAAATCTCACGCAATGACATACATATTATCTTTCTGTGTGTTCCCAGCCATGTAGGTATCAAGGGTAACGAATCTGCGGATATACTTGCTAAAGAAGCCATTCAAAATGGGCAAGATCAAGGCTTCCTATTTAATCAAAGATATGTCATACCTATAATAACACAAATAGAAAAAAGTTTTACACAAATTGAATGGGATATGTATGAGGGCAATAATAAGCTACATGATATTAAACCTGGTTATTATAGTGTTTCTAATGTTATTAATCGTAAAAGAAAAGAACAATCGTTACTAGATAGACTGAAAATAGGACACACTCGTTTAACAGACAGACCTTCTAAACTCTACGGATCCTCCCCGTTGTCTCTTTTGTAACACAACTTTAACAGTAAAACATCTCATAATATCTTGCACTATATTCAACAACGCCAAGTTAAAGCATAAGTTATCTAATAATTTTAAATCAATTTTCTCTAAAGATGATCGAGTAGACAATTTGATTAACTTCTTGAAATATACAGTAATATACAATAAAATATAATCATTACAGAGAACGGTGATAAATGACCTTAGATGTCGATGCACCTCAAAACAAAATTCTCTCTTTCTCTCTCTCTCTTAATCGCAGGGTCGTGGGGTTCGTGCCCCATGTTGGGCGCCAAATTTGTATAACTTCCTTTTCCTGTATTCTTTTCTGCTCATCGGCTTTGGTCACTCTAGGCTTGGCGCCCACATACATTGTTTAAATTATTTGAACTACGCCCTAAGGCCTTTGAAATAAAATTCTGAGCCATCGAGATAATTAACTGATAACTTCAAAAAATACATAAAAAAAATTAATAAAAGGAAGTTATAACACCCAAATACGTAAAAAAATAAGTAACATGTGAATTAAAAAATTGTCGTTATGACGTCACAATATTTTGAGACGTCCTGTATAATCGAAAATATTTTTATAGAATGCACCCTAAGATACAGATAAGGTAGGTATGTAAAATATTAAAATCTTAAGTCAATTAATAACTGAGCTACAAAAGAAGAGAGTTGAGTTAAAGGACCCTGTAGAACAAGTGGCTATTTTGGTTTTCCAAATCAAGACACTCATAGCGAGGAAAACAGGCTTGTCTAGTCCTTGTTGTATAACCTTGTACATATATATTTTTTTAAATATAATTTATTTAATTTGAGCCTAAGCCACTCATTTGGTTATGTTATAAATAACAAGATAATTTTGGAAAATTAAATTATGTTTACAAAATAATAATGGTATATATATATATATATATATATATATATATATATATATATATATATACCTTAAATGCAAATGTTTTCGTTTACCAATATGTAACCAACCGCTACTGAAAAGAACTGATTTTCCCAGAAATAACAGGAAGATGTTTCTCTAACCAAATTTTGCATCAAATCCCACCGCAAAACGTCCTAAAATTTCAAATAATTAACGGCATGGACCATAATCACGTTAACAGCGGGTATAATTTTAGTAATAAATTTCATTTATAAATTATTATACGTAATTAGGCATATCCCTCGACAGCGGTATGCTTTTAATTTTTGTTTATGAGGCATTTTTTGCGTTCGCATTAATTACGCATGCTAATGAACTACATAAATTTTATTATCAGTAATAATTATTTTATATTTCATAATAAAACCGCGATGGTAGTAATGCTCAAAAATGTTGCATTAAACTAGGTTTTCAATGGCTTAATGTATATAATTCTATTTACATTTTTTAATAAAATGCAGTTTTTTGGACTATTAAAAATCTTACTCATGAATAAAATGATATTTTTATTTGAATAAAACAGGTTTTTTGTTAATTTTTATGTGGACTCAATGGCGCACCACACTTATATTTTTGTTCGTAACTTTATGTTTCTCTTCTTCTTTAGTTTTTTAGATCGTATATTTATATGTAGGTATTTAATATACCGAAATTTGACACGCCAAATTTTATTATTCCGTACAATTTGTTTTACTTACTTCCTGGTAAGAGGGAGTTTAATAAAAATAGTCACCCTCCATTGTGAAATTTGCAACATTTGTAGCGTCACGCAATAAAATGACTTGTTAAGTAACAAATTTACCTTTGGTTCCGAAATACCCTACCAAGAAAGCCTAAATTAATTTAAACAAAATGCTGCTGATCCTACATCGAAACCGTACTCTATTCCCGTGTCTACGCTATAGCTTTGAATTGTTTTAAGTCGTATGATAAGGCAATCTTTTATTCCGAATATAAGGGATTATTATTAATAAGATTACTTCCCTCGTAAAAGGGAAGTATTGTTATCGTGAGAAAATGTCCAGCCCGGGTTTTTTCAGACGTTTTATTGTCCCTAGATGCCAAAAAACATGGTTTCTGAACTGACCGACAGTCTTTCCGTACCCGATATGGCTCAAAAACTATTTATCCGATTGTCTCCATATTTATGTCAAAAATACAGAGTCATAAGGGGATAAAATGGTTACATTTTTGAATAAATACAATATGGCGATACAAAATGAAAGTAAAAAAAATGTTGCTAAAATACTACTTAATCAAATAACCCGAAATTTTGCACAAAAATAAAGTATTAGTACAATTGCTATGTGTCTATAAAAACTTAAGGTAAATGATATAATTTCTTATGCTTGCTTAAATAATATTGTTTATATTATGTATCGAAACATTCCGTCGACAGACTAGTCTACATGTTGAGGTAAGTAATTATATTAAATATTTGCTTCAATTAATTTAAAGTTAAATATTTTTATTCAGTTGCGAAAAAGCCAAAAAAATTTTTGTTTGTCAATCTATACGCAACACAGAATCTGAACACATTTAAAAATAAAGTATTAGTTAGAAATCAACTGATAGAATTTTGGTACGAATCCAAGATGGCGAAACAAAATGGCAGCCTAGAGAAATGTTAAAAAATATTACTAAAAAACTACTTACCTAATGTATCTGAAATTTTGCACAAAAATCGAGTATTACGTAGAAATCAACTGGTAAAATTTTGGTATGAATGCAAGATGGCGAAATTGGCGGCTTAATAAAATATTTATAAAATTTATTTGTTTAGGATATTTATCTCTGTTTCTTCTCTGGTCTAGGTTCCATTTATTTTTGTCATCATCCTCGGAGTTATTACAAACTTCTATAAAATTATTTTTATTTGGTTGTTTCTCACAATCGATTTTTGACGACTTATTTTCAATGACAGGCGCATACGTCGTAACGTCCATTTCGATGATTGGGGATATTTGAACTACCATTAACAGATGGTTTGCTCGTCGTGTTATTTTCGAATGTCGGAGTAGTCAAAGTAGAAGAATTACAGCTCCGGGCACTTTTGAATGCGACCTTAATCTTACCCGATCGGCGCGGGCGTAACGATTTTGCGGCTGTTCTCTTGCCGTTGATGGAGACACGACCACAGATTTTGTATTTGATACAGTTGGCAACGTTGATTTGAAACTGGTTATTGTATGTTGGATGGTGTTTTCCGTTTTTTCGATGATGTTTTTTTCCATGCATTCCATTTTCTGAAAAATATTTTATAGGGTTTCTTCCATGTTTCGATTTGTTTGTTGCAATTCGTTTATTTTGTACATTAAAAAAGATATGTCCTCGTCTTTTTGTTGAATCACGGCGATACTGGTATCATCGCCTTCACCGCATGCAGGACAGATATGTAAATCCTGAGAGAGTTATTTTCTTCTCGAATACAAACATTTTATTTGGCAGCAATTTTGTTCCGCCATCTTGAATTAGTAACACAGCTTACTAGCTGAGCCATATACCACGATTCGTACCAAAATTTTATCAGTTGATCCCAACATAATACTTGATGTTTATGCAAAATTTGAAATAAATTGGTTAAGCAGTTTTTTCATGATAATTTTTTTAACATTTCACTACGCCGTCATTTTGTTCCGCCGTTTTGGATTTCTACCAAAATATTACCAGGTAATACTCATATGACCCTTAATTTTTAATGAAAATTTGAAGTCAATCGGGTAAGTAGTCTTTAACTAATGATGCGAACTGACAGACAGACAGACATACCGACAGACGGACAGACGAAATTGATAAAACATATTTTTTTAGTAACTAGGGACGCTTAAATGTAAAGACGTCTAAAACCTTAGAGCAGTTTTTCAGACTGCATTTTTAAATATTTTATTAAGCCGCCATCTTGGATTCGTAAGGATATGATGGTTGACGGATCCAAGCAGATAATTTTTGCATCGGTCTCTGATATGAATTAAATTTAAAAAAATACATTTCGATGGTGGTGTCCCTGGCGCAAATATTATCCATACAACTGACATCATATGGTTCAATTTCACTAAAGACTAATATAAAACATTAATAAACAGTTAGACAGTAGCAGAAAAACGGAGCATGTCTAATATTAAGGCATTAACAATCTAATTCCACCTTAATTTTATCAACAGTAATATATTATAACTAGCCTGGGTATTATATGTACAAATATTTATATTATTATTGGTAGCAGACATTAATATAATTTCGTTCATCCTTTCAGGGCAATTCTCAATGGCGAAAATTATTAATTTCGATAACTTTTCGCCCGTGCACAGAATATCGTTTGAATACTGAAAGTTTTACTTTTATTTATTAATGTTTCCAACCATTTTCCGTTATAGACATCAATTTCCAGCTGATGACGAAATATTTGTCCCAATATATAACTTAGTTAGCAAACAAAAATATCCAATTTCATTCGAATCAACCAATCAGAATTTTATTCATTTGCCTTCCATAGAATTTCAGCGCTAGAACTGTGCTTAAAACTTAACAGCACATTTAAATTTATAAATACAGCTTAAACTTGTGGAGAATGAATGGGCAAAATCGTAGAAGCAGAAATAAATGTAATGTCAGATAACTGTTATTTCAGTAAAACTATCCAAATAATAATTTGCTTGGGCTCGTACACTGGAAATAATCTTAACAGATATCCCTCTAGCATCTAATTTTTTCCTATAGAAAGTTTGGCATACTCGTTTTTAAGAAATTTGTTAAGCAAATTACTTAAAAATTTGTTTTTCAGAATTTTTCCTATGTACTCTACGGTATTACCTAACATATAGGAATCCAATTCAGATAACTAATCTTATCCTGATAAATAATCCCTCTTTAAGCCTGCCTAGCTTCTATAACCTAAAGTAAATACTCAACAGCTTGAGTATTTACTTTAGCCCCAATAAGTGTATTTATTTATTTATTTATTTATTTTTTTATTTATTTATGGGACAAGTCCAAACAATATGTTGTGCTTAAAATTAAATTAAAATTTGTACATTCATTGCTTGACATAAATTTTGGCTAATAATTATTCATTTGAAGGGTTTTGAACTGCCTCTCACTACCAAAGACATTTAGTTCCGGATACATATTTGCTAATTTCGGTGCTTGTGATAGAAAAGTATTTGATCCATAGTTCGTTCGAATGCGCCTTAGTGGCCACGAAGAACAGCACTCCAGAAGTGGTCTAACCAACGCACAATATAACATTTTGATTGAGGCAACATTGTTGAAATCTTTGGTAGAACGCTTAAAGAAACCCAGCCTTTTCTGGGATCTTGGGACTATTTGTGATAGGTGTCGTAGAAAAGATAGAGGAGAATCAAAAGTGACTCCCAGATCACTGAATTCTGTCAGCGTCTCAAGAAATGTGTTGCCAATAAGGTAACTGTACTCAATAGGGTTGCGAACTCCTAAAACAGCAAACCGTAAGGTGGTTTAGCAGTATTAAGCTCCATGCCGTTCAGTCCACACCACTTAGTGAGCCTATCGAGGACTGGTTGCAAACCCAGGCACTGATCAGTTGATGAGACCCTGATGATAAAGAACTTTAAGTCATCTGCAAAACAAAGAAAAGTACTATTCGAAATGCAGTCTGAAATATTGTTAAGAAACAAGTTGAAAAGTTAAGGCCCAGATGCGACCTCTGGGGGACACCAGATGGAATTATGATTTGCATAGAGTGATTATTATTGACTTTAATCACTTGGGAACGATTAGACAAATAGTCAGCAATCCAACGGAGAAGGGTGCTAGAAATTCCATAACCCTGCAGCTTGTTCACCAAGATCAGATGCTTCACTCTGTCAAAGCCTTGGAGAAGTCGATGTAGCTCGAATGAACCACACCACCTCCTCCAGTGTCTCAGACAGATAGTCGCTGTAAGTAAGCAGATTCAGCTCCGTCGATCGACCAGGACGGATGCCAAACTGTTGATTCGTTCAAACAATTTTGGGATACAACTCAAGTTACATATAGGTCCGTACTTGGTCACGTCTCCCTGGCTGCCCCTTTTATAAACATAACATACTTTCAAGAAATCTGGAAAAATTTCTGCCTGGAGGGAAGCATTAAAAATGAAAAACCACGGACGTGCTAATACAAAATTACAATTTCGGAGTAAACTAGGGGGAATGCCATTCGGTCCAGGACCTTCAAAAATGATTCCATGAACATAGCGGAAATTGATATATCGCAGTTGTGGATATTTAAGTTGCTCAGGGATGTTATAGGTGCAACCTAACAGGTTTGATTAGAATAAACAGTTTGAAAGTACTCGGCAAACAAATTGGCCGCTTCTACGCCTCCATCCACCGTTTTACCATTATAAGACACTTGGGGAGGCAATTCGTTATCCTTACGCTTGGTATTAACAAAGTTCCAAAAATTTTTGATATTAGAATGAATTAGAAGCGATGATTCGGACTGGTGAACGAAGTCCACATAACAGTCTAGTGATATTCTTTTGCACCGAGCACAGAAATCAGAAAACTGGGCATAATCCTGAGGCAAACCGCTTTTCTTCCACTTACCATGCGCGATCTTCTTTATTAAGTTATTGTTTATCTTAAAGACCCAAAGTAAGAAGATCATGCACGAACAAATCTTTTGGTAATTTATTGATTTATAGGATAATATAAATCATACATCCGTTTTCAGGGATATTTTTCTCCACATCCAACACAGAACTGCGTACCATCAGATCACGCTAGAAGCTTAAGAAGAAACGACTATAGTGATAAATTTGTTTAATAAATAAATGGAAATCCAGCATTATTAGAAAGTTCATCGGATAATTAGATAATCACCACAGCAAAAGACCTCCAAAACTTGAAATCAAAGCATACAACCAGGGGAAAAGTGTACACACCTCCTTAATTTTGAAGAACAGTCAAGATAGAAAGTAGTTCTAAAATATCACGTTTGTGCATGCTCTTTACCCCAGCATCATGGAAAAGGGCAAAAGAAGAAAAGCCTGTATATTAAACAATTGTGATCATTTTCACCATTTATTACTTCACAGAGATAGGGAAGAACAAGAGAATATTTCTCACTAAAAATAGTTTGCAACTTGTACATATTCTACAAAAAAAATACTACTTTACTAAAAAATAATCAAGATTCGAACTGAGAAAGGAGTAGTTTATGCTGCAAAGGCGATATTTTTAGACATGATTACTGAAATTGAACATGCAGAAAATTATGGTAAAGTTAAAATAAAAATTGCCAACTTAAAAATATCAGAACAAATGAAGATTTAAACGTTTCCATTACATTTTACTTTAGAAGATAAAGTAAAGTCTTTTGGACTACTAATCTAATAAGCCAGAATAAAGCACTTCTGACTGGATCCCGCCAAACAACATAACCGTTTTCATCAGCTTCCATCATATCTAAGACAAAAATTGGACATTAACCATACAAAACCCCCCAAACTTAGTCAAGTATTATTTGACAATTGAAAATTTTGGTATATATCTCATAGAACAAAACAGAATAAAATATCAAAAGGAAGAAGGAGCTCTAGCTATAGTTCAAAATAGAGTCAAACGTATATTAAGAATTTGTAGAAAACAAACGGTAACAATATGCCTGAGTGAAGGAAAACTGCTATACACATACTTTTATACCTCCAAAGGCATCTGGAGAAAAACAATAAGAGTTTAGCTAAAGCCTGTGAATTAGAAATTGACAAATTTATAAAGAAGAAATACGCGGAACCTCTTTCTTAAGACGCACTATCTAAAAGATTGAAGAGACGGGTATTCAGCACAGGTTCCAGTTCGCAAACCTAACAAAGAATAAAGAAAAATGATCGCAAAGAAGTCAAATTCGAAAATAAATATAAACAAAAGAGAGAATATTTGACATTAAATATTAAAATTTCATGAAGTCCCAGAAAATATTCTAAATGGTTCAAAAGTGACAACAAAAGACAAGTTCATAAAACTTCCATGTCGATGTTTTATGCTTTAGGCCTTCTTTCTTCCGTTGCAATAAAATCTCTCACGATCCTGCAAATTATTTGGCGCTCTGGAATTGAATTGGATGACCTCATATCCCCAAATATGAACAAGTACTGGTGTACTTGGCTGAAAGAACTGCGTGATGTCACGATGTCGTTATGTGAAACCAATCAAAACCATTGAACTTCACACATTGGTAGATGCTAGTGAAGAAGCATATACAGCAGCGTGCTATGTGGGATTCAAAGCTCGAGTCTTTACTTTACTCAAGAAATAGCAAAACCCTTGGAATTGAACATTAAAGAAACAGGCTACTGATCGGATTCAAAAACCGTGTTGCAGTGGTGACAAACCGGGGAAACATTTCAAACATTTATTGTCATGGGAACTGGGGAAATTTTTTGGATAATTTGGCAGTTGAACAGAAGATATTGTTGCTGACGGTTGTACAAGGAGTACCTCAAAATACATTTTCGCCGCAGAAAGCTCTTGGTTCTTTGGAGCTTAGCTGTTGTATTCAGAAGAAATTAATTGGCCCAACATTTTAGATTTGAAAAACAAAGAAGGGACGGTCTAGCAAAATCTACAAAAAATTTGTATCAGCTTAATGACGTTTTGTTGCAAAAAAATTAATGGAAAACGTCCCGCCCTATTTTGTTTTAAATTAAAAAGTTAAGATTTATCAGGGATAGTGAAATGTTACATTTAATTCCGCACATGGTCATTGAATAATATCTACCTATACAAATTGTGCTATCTTTCACTTTTTCCATTATTATCTTTCGTTTTTCTGGTCACACACCAGGATTCATTATGAGAAAACTATATATAAATGAATTCCTCCTTTTGTTCAGAAAAGTGAAAGAAAATGCAATTTTTATGTGTATATATTACTAAATGACTGTATACAGCTAAATAGGAACATATTTTGCTATCCCTTATAAAATATAGGATTCATAACAAGGAGGTTCGGAGTAAAGCCAGTTTACTGATTTTTTTTTTACTTTTAAGTACGTAAAGTGAAATTTTGCAGTGGTGAAAAACTTTGTTAACACTAAAAATCAAGAATGTGCACGCTATTTATGACATTTATAACTAAAATTTCATAAAAATGTATAAATGAACAGAAAAGTTGAGACCCAATTTTTAAAGTTTTTATAAGTTGCTCCCCTTGGTCCTTAAAATAACACAAACATTGTAAAAATTTTTATCGAAAGCCAAGATCTCATTGCGTGCTCCGGATTTTGTTTTTTCATAAGTCCAATATGCAATTAATTATAATCCTTAAATAATAGAAAACTAATTTAAATGGTTGAAGAAATTGTTAGCCGGAAATGCTAATATTATATGTTATTACACTGCCATTTTGTTGATAAGATGAAATTCTCACGCCCCAGGAGTGGACACAGCTTTCTTCATACACCAATGAACTTATATTCTATTACTTTTAATATAAGTGACCCTAATTATAAATTGGAGGTTTAATATTTGCATTGGCATGTAGGTAAACGTATACCTAAAGCTTGCTTTTTGTATTTTTATTATTATTATTTATGTTTTATGAAACATCTGTATATGGGTGTGTTTGTTGTGGAAAAATTATGTGAAAGTTGACCTAGAGTGTAGATATCTTCTCGAAATATTTATATTTGTACTGATTTGCCAAATGAGGCGGTAAAAGTAGAACTTTTTATGAATATTGATCAAAGTAGGTACTACGAAAATTATTATGTAAATAATATATACAGGGTGGCCAGTTTATTATGAGAGGATACCTTATCTCAGAACTTATAAGAGATAGCAAAAATATTAAATACAGAGGTTTTTTTAGACTTTTAAAGTTTGGTTTTTGTGATCAAATATCAACTTCCTTATTTTAAATGAAACGCCCTATATATTATAACATTTTTGAATTCCTAGAAAAATCCTAGATACATTTTATGTATAATATTCTATACCTAAGTCTAACTGTTTTTGACATATTTTCAATTTTATGTCAAAAATGACGTTTGCAAGTCTAAATATAACTATCAATTTCTGCTATTGAAAGCTTTCATTATTTAATTGGGGTTGGTTTCCTTGTGGAAGAGGAGCTACTTTGGTGGATCGTGTGGACATTTTTATAATAAATAAATACAGGGTGACCAAAAACTAACATTAAAAATTTAATTGAAAAAAACGTTAAAAGTAATTTTTTTTCAAATGGAAACCCCCTATTTTAATAATTTTATCTTATTTTGCATTAAAAATTGCGTTAGCTAGCATCTTCATTGATCAAGGCCACTGAATATGGGTACATGACGTATATTATTACTTTTGCATCTAGTACGTGTAATCTGTTGACCATGGTACAAAATAGCATAAGTACTCCAAAACTACTTTTTATAATAACATTTTAAGAGCAGGAAAATTTAGAATGCACTACGGCAAATATTGTGATTGGTCAGTTTTACTGCTAGGTTTGGAATAAAGGATTAATAGGCAAAATGAAAAAATATAGACCTATTGCAAAATGGGAAGAGGTAAATGATGGAAATCTTAAAATATCGAGTACCCTATTTAATCATTAACCTTCGATAGTTAGGCAGGGAGGCATGATAACAAAGAACATGTCCCTTACACAGAATTGAAGAAATAAAAGTTTTCGGAAATTAGTATTCGCGGAGGCAGACTGAGAAATTTGCATTCCCCTAAAAAATAATTCAGGTGAGAGCTCTTCGGGGACTTCGATATATTTTCACCGTGCCCCACCAATTCTACAAAATTGTTGTTTAATGACTAATTTATCTCCTCGTTACTGTGAGATGTAACATCAACCATTTGAAAAATAATATTATTTATTTCATCATCAGCAGTTTATAAACAACAATTGTGCAGAATTTATTGGGCCCATTGGGAATGTTCCTTGCCCCCTCAGAAACCCTGATCTTACCCCTTTGGATTATTTTTTATGGATCATTTAAACATACTTAAAAATGTTAAGTATATATATATATATATATATATATATATATATATATATATATATACCGTGTGACATTGAGAATGCAACACTTTCATTTCCCTTCACAATATAAGCATAATGAGCTATAGATTAAGATACCTTGTTTAAATAGGGAGAAAGAAGAGTTATTAAAAAGAACAGAATGCCAACAAGGAATGGGGCTACAAACGTGTTATTACTCGAATAGTGTTCTACAAATGGTCACCGCTACAAAAATTTTTGAAAAAAATTATTCCGTTTACTTAACATCGGAAGAGTTATATCAAAACTTCTGATTTGCACTGTAAAGATTACCAGTATCAGCCAGTTGCACCACACTTGTAACCCCATTTTTGAAGATATTTTGTTTTCTAATCACTTCCTGTTTATGAGAGATATCTTGATCTATAGCTAAAAATGTTTTTATTGCATCTTGTGGGAAAAAATCTAGATGTTGAATTTTCAATGTCACACAGTATAAAAATAAATGTCAAAATTTTAAGCAATTTAGGCAAAAAATAAGTCAAAAATTTCAATTACTCAATTGTTTCTGTAGCAAAAGAGTGAGTAAAGATTATTTCTTCTAACTATATCTGCGTAAATATTAATTTTTTTTAATTACGTAATTTGAAAACTTTGTTATGGAATAATAAGTTACATGCTAAATTTTAAAATTTAAAATTTATTATGTCATATACGGGGCGTTTCATTAAAAAAAATCATGTTACGCGAAACATGGCAAATTTTTTTAATTTCTAAAACTGTAAAGGTGTTCTTTTTAAAATACTTACACTTTTACATATAAAATACAAAATCGTAAATTATAAAAAGAAACAAGGATTAGTAATTAGCGCTATCGTCATTTATATTAGCAACTAATAATAATAACAATGAACTTATTCCGGAGTTATCAAATGATGGTATCATTGGTGTCATCAAGTCGTACAGACATATAACAATATAATCATTGTACATTTCTTAAACGTCATATTTTTTTCGTAAAAAATAAACTATTAAATTTAAATAAACAAAAATCCCAAGGCGAGTAATTAACAAAATTATGTAATTCGAGATAATCAAAATTTCATTGTTTTCCTTACCTAACAACTAACTGTTCTCTTTTGATGGCTTATCTGCGATATTTCTCTGCGATGAGAATAATTTGGGGGCAAGATGCATCTTATATTTGTTGAAAGTTACACAACGAAATAAAAAGCATATTATAAATATTTTCCGGTATATTACGTCGAATAAGTATAACAAAATACTTCATTTTACAACATGGGTTAAATGTTGTGTGCTGCGGATACATATATAGCATGTATTGAAATCTTTTTTTCGTTCTTTGATGTATCGAAAATGCAAAAGAATTTAAACTTTTTATGGTTATTATTTAACACCATTTTTTTACATTTTATAAACTGTATCTATAATTATTTTAATAAATATTTTATCAATTTTCTCTGAAAACTATATATTTCAAGCACTAAGCCAGATTTTTCAGCAAATTCGTGAGAGAGTTTTAATGCACCAATCTACATGATTTTTTTTAAATGATCGTCTGGTAGCACTATTTTGTGTATTGTTTTATTGCGTATTTTCTCTATAAAACCAATATGTTTTTCTTCAATAACATTTCTGGACGATGTGGTGAATGCGCCCCATATTCTTTTAATTCCAGTGGAAAATCATCGCGCCATCTAACGAAAAAGGTTGTCGGGCCAGCTAGTGGTATATTAAAGTAAAGATTTTGGGTCATTTCAAGAGTTACAAAACTAGTTAGAAAGATCTATCTATTTAAATACATTTTATTGCACTGTCTACAACGGACACATTGGGGAAATTTAGATGTTGGTTTGTCGTTAAATGGTTATTTATTAACCATTTCTTTAATTTCGGGCTGATCTAGGACATTTAGAGGTTTTCCTTTATGTCTGATATGTAATAAATATGTTTTTTTCTTTATCTATGAGCAGAATACGAAGGCGGAAGGCTTAAGTACTAGGTACCGTGGTTGCTTTAAGCGAAGAGAGGGAAAGTTTAATGATGCGTGATGTAAAGACATATTAGGAGAAGAGTGTTAGGTTAGGTTAGTCATTGTTGGTAATACATTACATAATCGGGATACTTTGGGAGTAAAGGAGCGAATAAACGGGAGGACCTTAGTCTTTGCAATTGGACCGTGAAGGGAATTCTTCACAAAAGAATCCCTGCTAGTAGTAGTAGTGCTAGAAGGTTTTTCTGAAATGTGATACCAACTAGGCCTAAAGGAATATCTGGCTTCAAACATTTGATTATTCATTTGTTCAGAAGAAAGTGGATCATTAGTGTGCAGGAGGAATAGGGAACACTGCGGAACGCCTGTGTTGATTTTCAGATGAACGGTCATCAACATCAACCACTACAGAAGTACTTCTGTTGGAAAGGAAACTGGCAATATAAGTTTTGGAAGAATACCATAGGCACGAAGTTTGTTAAGAAGACTTCATCAAAAACTTTGGACAAGTCGAGGGCAATAATTTGGCTTCTCCGTGGAATTCGATATAGGGTAGAAGCACCAGTTATGGCCACTTTTAGCAATTCTCAGATTTTGAAAAATTGTGAAAAATGAAATTTGTGTGATTTTTTAATTGAAATTATGTAGGTTCAATTTTACAGATATTAAACTTTAATAATTTTTAATATAAAATTAAAAACGGAAACAAATTTTTGAAAATATTTGTGTGTGTGTCGCCTTTATATTGTGTTTACGTGTTGTAAAACGGTCGTGATTAAATCGTTAATTTCAGTAACTAATACTGGTACCTTTTTAATAATGCCTTGTCCTAGGGCTCAAAATAATCCTGCTACCGACTGGACTTATTTATTTTCTTAAAAAAACGGGGATTCCACTCCGGTAATTTCGTTAAACCGATTACGACTTTGTTCTAACCTCCAAAGTACTGAATCAGCTGTTACGTTGTTTCGTCAATAAAGGTGTCCATAAACATGTGATTGAGTGCACTCGTTGTTGTGCCTGGTTCCATAAGGGATGTTCAGGTTTATCGAATTCTGAATTTGACAAAAACTACTCCCAATGTAAGAAGAATGGTTCCCATGACTGGTCTTGCAAGAGCTGCAGCGGTGTTCAAACTAAACGTATATCGTTCGGAGGCACGTCAGATAACTCAACTACCTCAAATAATCCCACTTCTAGTGGAGGCAAACGAAAAAATCGTGCAACCCCTCTCCCTACTCACCCCACTCAGAACATCACACAGGAATCTGTATTGCGGAGTCAAATTAACAATTTGGAAACTGCAGGTAATGCGACCATTAATGATGTGGTTTCCCTCATTTCCCAGGTATTAACACTGCTTTTAGATCAACAACAAAAGACTGATAGGCTCCTGACTGAATTAAGAAATACTGAACAACAAAAAATCGATAAACTTGAAAAGGAAATTATGGAAATTCAAAATCAACTGTCTACTAATAACAGTCCTCCCCCTGTCATCCACTATGACCCCCACTCCACTCTGCAGTCAGGAGGTCATTATACATGAAACCTATGAAAGGCAGTTAAGAGCTAAAAACGTTATTGCATATAACATTCAAGAGAGCACATCACAGCTTTCTGCAGAAAGGATTGACCATGATAAAGATTAAATACAGATGTGGATTTTAGAGCATCAAGGATTGGGCGCATATCAGATAAACCGAGGCCTTTAAAAATAACCTTTGCTAACACAGAATTAGCTAAAAACTGCTTAAGAAATAAACACAAACTTAACGGCTGTAACATAAAGCTAAAGAACGATCTTACTCAACTTCAGCGAGATCAAGTAAAGAATTTATATAAAGAAATGGATAGAAGAAAGGAAAATGGAGAACAGAATCTAGCTGTAAGGTTCAAACGGGGGATTCCGTGCATTGTCACAATAAATAACAACAGTAATGATAGCAATATTTTAGTGGGTGGTGCCATAAACTGACATGCAAGGTACATTCTATTGAATATATACTGTCAAAATGTGGGAGGCATGAAGACTAAATTAAATACTTTTAAAACAGCAGTTCTGAATTCTGGATACGAGATCATAATAATTGTGGAGTCATGGTTGGATGGCGATGTTGGTGATTCGGAGATGCTGATTGACGGATATAATATCTACCGAAGAGTAGCGGAATCTAGTGAGAAAAAATGTGGTGGTGGTGTCCTAATTGCAGTTCGTGCAAATTTAAATTCGAACTTAATTCATAATGATAACCCCTCAGTTGAGCAAATTTTTGTATTAGTTAAATGTAGGTTTAAGGACATCATTATTGGAGGCTTGTATATACCTCCCAGTAGTGATGTTGGTAAATACGTAGCACACTGCACAACTGTGGAGTCGTTGCGTCAGGAATATCCAGACACTAAGCTGCTCGTTTTCGGAGATTACAATCTACCAAAAGCCACATGGTATAACGATAACTTAGGAACTCTAGTTAATTGTCCAGTGGGCTCTTCGGCTGTCCACGTAAGTGAATCATTTGGGTTCCTTAATTTATTCCAAAATGTCACCATACCTAACAAACGTAATGTATACCTTCATTTAATTTTTAGCAGTTTTGAATCTTTAGATGTACGTACATCAGTAGATGCTGTACTCCCAGATAGTCTTCATCATTCTGCCTATGAATTTGTTATAGAAATTGTTCCTTGTAATAATATATTGAAGCAGGATGAAGAGTACTGGGACTTTAGGCAAGCTGATTTTATAGGTTTAAATGGTTTCTTTGCATCGGTGGATTGGGATGGTATGATAAATCACTCTTCTGATGCCAATGCTGCAACAAATACCTTTTACGACATTGTTAATCAGGGGATCCAATTGTTTGTACCGCGCAGACGATTTGTTTCAAGCAATTTTCCGAAGTGGTACTCTACAGAGTTAAAAAAATGCATTGTTGATAAAAAGAGGGTACATAAATTATATAAAGAATCAGGCTTATACCACCATTATTTACACTTCTCCGAGTTAAGAACAATATGTAAAAACCTCACTACTCTATGTTATGCCCAACATCTTGCGAGAGTTGATGCTGAGATAAATACCAATCCGCGCAATTTCTGGTCATTTGTAAAATCGTTCATCATTTAGTTTGCCATCTACAATGTTTTTGGCTGATGTGAGGATTTCAGGGGGTGTAGACATAGCTAATGCTTTTGCAGCATATTTCTCAACTGTTTTTGCTAACCAGAACACTCCTGTACCCGATTATATATCAAATCCTCATGTTAACATAAACTATCGATTGTTTTCAATATCTGAGATTTTTGAGCAGATCAATGGATTGCCTGATAAATTATCTTCGGGAACGGATGGGATTCCGAACTATCCGCTGAAACGTTGCGTCTGCACCTTGTCGCAGGCTCTCACTATGCTTTTTAATATTTCATTAAAGTTTGGTCAATTCCCGGATACATTTAAAGAGGGTTTTCTGGTCCCAATCCACAAAACCGGTGATAAGGAATCTATTAAGAATTATCGTAGTGTCTGTATCCAATCTAGTATTCCTAAGTTATTTGATGCACTCATGTATGGGCAGCTTTCGTGGTTATGTAGAGAATTAATCTCAAATTACCAACATGGTTTTGTGTTGGGCAGATCTACGGTCACCAATTTGGCTGTCTATCAGTCGCGTCTGCTGAGCGCCTTGGAGAGGAATGTTCAGGTAGATTCTATCTACACGGATTTCTCCAAGGCGTTCGACAGAGTTAATCACAAGCTACTTTTGGCTAAGATTTCAGCTTTGGGTTTCGGTGAACATCTTGTTCAATGGATCGGGAGTTATTTGCAAGGGCGGACGTACAGGGTCAGAGTTGGTGGCTTCAGGTCTAACCCAATCGCAGCCGTCTCGGGGGTGCCTCAAGGCACACACTGCTCTCCCTTATTGTTTAACCTTTTTGTTAATGACGTTTGTAATTCTATACTGCTTTCTGATTTTTTGATGTTCGCTGACGATCTTAAAATATTTAAAGTGATTGAATCCACTGTCGATTCGGATGCTTTACAATCGGACCTGGACCGATTTGTGGAGTGGTCGAGAGTAAACGGACTAGCTCTTAACACTGGTAAATGTAGTTACATTAGCTTTTTTAAAGGACAATTAAAATTCAATACATATTATAATATTGCTGGTGCGCCTCTGGATAGAGTTAACACAGTGAAAGACCTTGGAGTGATTTTTGATTATCGTCTCTCATTCAGTGACTATATTAATTCAGTGACTGCTAAATCAAGCAAATTGATAGGTTTTATCCAGAGAACCAGCGGAGATTTATCTGTTAATTCATTAAGACTAATTTATTGTTGTAGATCTGTACTAGAATATGCCTCTGTGATATGGTCGCCAAATTATGAAGTTTATAAGTATAGTATAGAAAAAGTTCAAAACAGATTTCTCAGGCTATGTGCCTATAAATTAAATATTATCATTGTTGATCATAATTATGAACACATCCGTAGTATCCTTAAGTTAGATAAATTAACCAACAGAAGAACTGTTAACGATGTGAGCCTATTGTTTAACCTCTTAAACGGCCGGGTGAGATGTCCAGCTCTTCTACGGCTGATTAACTTGCATGTACCATATAGATCGCTTAGAAGAACTGAACTTTTTTATATTGAACACCATAATACCAATTTTGGTTTCCATTCACCTATTACAAGGGCAATGAGATTTGCGAATCAGCATGAAGAGCTTGACTTTTTTTCATCTGGCTTGAATTATGTAAAAAGAAAAGCCTTATATATTTTGAGTATGTCACTGTGATGAGATTTGCTCATCGCCACATAACGCGGACTTTCTGTTTAAATAGGTCTCAAATAGTTTCTAAGTAAACATAGATACATAGTACTTTTGTAATAAAATGGGATGTACCCGTAAAATTTGCAAATAAATAAATAAATTAAAAATATTAAACGAAACATTTCCAAAGGCGTACTTATGTCTTATTAAATCAACGTTAATAATTCAGGAACCGTATATATTCCTCTTGAGTTGATTTGCTTTGGCTCTTCAATTCTCATTAAAATATCATTAAGTTTGTACCACAGTAAATCATTTTTTTCTGGCCACTTCCAAATCCGACCACTTTTCGTCATTGCACAACAGTAATATTCATTATTTTCTTTTTGAACAATTTTGGCAGGATAAAATTCATTATCGTATTTTAAAATAACAAATGTTCCAACACTAGAGGCAGTTGAGGTCTGAGCAATTTCACATCGTTTTCGTTGTTTTTTATCTGTTTCTTTTTTTTTACTTTTGTAGTCTTTTATTTTATAAATTTTGGCTTCGATCTTCTTGCCCTCAGTTTGTTTCTTTCCTGGTTTCTTTTTCTCATTTTTTGAATTTTTCTCTTTGGCCTCCATCAGCTCAATCCATTTATTATGGGTCATTACTGGAGGTAGACGCATTTTTTTTTCTTTTTGCAGCTTGACCGTTAAACGTGTCTTCTGGATAAATAGACAAGTCCTTTAGGACCTCACTGACAAATCTCTTCTTAAGGAATCTAACATCTTCATTGAAATCATTCTTGTTTATTTTATGTGAATCCTTGTTGTTGTTGGGTAAGTATTTGCTGTCGTCAATTGTACATAATATATTTACTTTTTTTTCTCTCTAATAATAATTCCTCAGTCTGTTCTATTTCTTGCTGCTTCTTTTTTTCCTCTTCATCTTTATTCTCTTTCTTCACAATTATGTGGTTTCCTTTGTCTGCTACCAATTCTTCATCTTTTTGTATACCGACGCTTTCTTCTTTATTTTTCGTCACGAATGTTTCTTTGTCTCTTTCTGTTTCAGTGCACTGAGTTTCCATGTCCTCATTATTTTTTCTTTTAGACTGATTTTCATCGCTGTTATATTTCATTTCTTCTGTTTGTTGCTAGCAGTCTCTAACTCAGGACATTCGTTTATTCTAACGTCAACATCCAAATTATAGACGTCTTTTTCATTTTGTAAAATTATAGGTTTAGTTACTAAATCTTGTATTATTTTTATTTTTGGAATTTGATCAGTGAATTTTACTTCCCTATCAGCAGAAAATTCGGGGAAGTCAAAAATTATTACATCATCTTCTGAATCTAGATTCAAGTTAATTTCCTGGGTAGAAATTTCATCCAATGAAACATCTGAAAACGTACTAATTTTAACTGTCTTTTCCTTTGCACTCTTCCAGACATTGTACAGTTCTAAGTACTTTTCTTCTCCCTCCCAGTCATTCCAACTAGAAAATGTTATTTCAAAATTTGACAACATCTCTGGTTTTAAATGATGTTCAAAGACCTAAAGTTGCTTTATATTTTGCGTTTATTTTTGTTCTAATTCTTGCTCAGATAAGTCATTTGGTTTTGGGCATTTGTCATAGTTTGGTGCATTTGCATCAAAAGGATATAACCCCCACGCTCTGAAACCTGATTGTATGGTTTTGGAAAAGTCCTTGTGAATTAAAACTGAATTTAAAGCAGCTGGTACATCTTTCTTTTGAATGGTTTTTCCATCATTCTCTAACTGCCATTTCTTGACTAGTTTTTTCCATGCTGCTTTCAAAGGAAAGAAGAAAGATACATCCAGGGGCTGGAGAATGTGTGTTGTATTGGGAGGAAGACAAACTATTATGATCCCATTAGAGCGACAAAAATTGCTCAAATTCAGGGACAAATGAGAAGCATGACCATCCATAAAAACAATGACTGGTCGCTGAATATTTTGATCTGATAAAAATTTCACAAAAATATTTGCAAATATAAACTCTTTGCTCTGCATCCACCCAGTTTCAGAAATACCTATTCCCCGATTTTTTGGAGCGGCTACAACATAAGTTTTTGGAAGTCGTTGAAACTTAAATATAGTAAGTGGGGGAGCAAGTTGTCCACTGGCACTGGCAACAATTAGGGTTGTAACATTATCTTTTTTCGATGTGGAGGTAATATCATATACACCTTTACCTTTTTCGCCAAGAACAAGGTTACCTTTTGGAGATAAAAAAATTGCGGTTTCATCCATATTAAAAATTCTATCCGGATCACTAAGAATTTTAAAATCTGGTCCTAAGAGCTCCTGTGTTTCAGAAAACCATTGTCTAATGCTTCTTTCTGTTACTGTTGCTCTTGCTTTGAATGTTTTCTGCTCACAACAGGATTCCTTTTCAAAAAAGCATCAAACCACATTCTTCCTGGAACATTGTTTTCAACAAAAGGGGTTCGGATTTTCAATTATTCTACAAGCTTCTGAACATAATATAGAAGTCCTTCTCGATTTATGGGAAATCCCCTAGATGCCGAATCCAATAACCATTTCACTAACTTTTTCTCAGACTCTGATCCAAGGCAGTACTTAGGTCCCACTCGACGGCAGTTGTCCGGTGTTTTTCCGGAAAGTCTATTCCTAACTGACGTTCTTGGCACTTTAAATAGTTTACATGCAGTTGCAACAGCCGTATTCTTTTCCCTGATGGCGCGAAGGGCAGATTGCATACATTCTTCGGAATATTTAAAAAGGACTTTTTTACCAGACGCCATTTTTAACCTTAAGAAGAATAAATTACTACGTAAACTAAGCGCCACAAATAAGTGATTCCTGGATAAATTCGAATCAAATAACTATTTAGTCTAGCGTATTTTAGCGCACTTTATTTTTCAAAAAAAAAACATATTTACGCCAATGTGTATTATTTCTGCTCCACTTTATAAAAAGCGTTGCCAGGGAAACGCAAAAAGCCCTCAAAACCTGGCATAGCTATTAGCTAATCTGTGTAGCGCGATCATTTTATTGACAGATTGGAATACTGTCTTTGTCTAGAAAATGCCATTAAATACAGACCAACATATAATCCGTGTATAATTTGACGGTTTTACGCTTGTGGCAGTTTAGTAAAGAAAAATTATATATTGGAGTAAATCAGACTTAGTATAAAAATTGCATTTCTTAATTGGAGAGGGTTATATCCTGATGAAATTCCATCAATGCATTACGCTAGACTAAATAGTTGCTTCGTTTGAATTTACCGACGAATAATATAATAAATAAACTAAATTAACTGAGAAGTTAATGCATGGCCACAAATGATTTTTAGCTGACCCAATTCTAGCCACTTGATGGTCACAATTAGAAAAAAAGAGAACAAAAATGTTCTATTTGTGGCCACTTTAATTTTTCCATAATATTTATTCAATTTGTTTTTTACCTGCAGAATGTCTTTTTTATTATATAAGATAGAAAAAAATATTCTAGAAATAGGCATATTTAATATTATTTTCCAAATAATAAAGCTTTACTTACGTGGCAGTCCTTAGCATTATGATTAAGAATGAAGAGGCAAGAAAACACGTGTTCATTTATCTACGTTTAACTACGAACTGTGTAATTTTATGACTGTTTAATTTTAAGTAGATGGCGCTAGTTGTATGGGTTTGACAATTGATATGTAAACATTGTTGCCGGGTTAAAGAAATATCTTATTATGTTATGGCCACAAAAGGGCCAGTGGCAAAAAACGGTGCTTTCACCCTACTTGTTCCAGTTGTGGGTAAGAATCAGATCTCTGCTGAGCACCTTGGATGGGGAAGCCTATTGCCTACCATAAATAAATGTATACCTTTCAAGGTAATTTTAAAGATCAGTATTGATATACTGCTTCACTACCTTTCTCATAATTGGGAGCAGGGTTATGAGTATGTAGTTAGTTATTTTGAATCTCTTTATCGGAATAGGCTTTACACGAGTAGATTTCCAGCTTTTAGGAAAATGCCATTGTCATAGAACATTTTCAATAACCTGGTAAGGATAGGGGCTAGTCCAGAAACGAACTTTTTAAGGATTATCGCCGGAATACCATCAAGACCAGAGGATTTCTTGGTATTGCGTGTTAAATACGTCGTACTTTTTTAACCCTGAAGGTAATTTCATGGATACTGTATGGCAAAACTGATAATGAAAGGAACAAGTGGAAAGAAGGGATTAAAGTTGAATTTGAGGTGAATTTTTTGCAAAACTTTTACTTTAGATGTGGAGACGATTTTATCACCAAAAGTTTAGGGTAGAAAGAAGCTTTTGCGGAAGTTTGCGCTACCATTTCAGCAAGAAAAAAGTTTGCCTTTATGCCGGCATTTTCGACGTCAAAAATTACGCGATTGTAATGATTTCGTTTTTAGCCTGTAGACTTTCTGGTGGAAATTGTCATAAATACGGATTTTCTCTAGTCTGGCATTATCGCAGGCTTTAGAAACGTTGGTAGTTTTTAAAGTTTTATTAAAATACGATATAAAGGATTCTATATCTAATTGGATTCCATCTGAAATCCGTAAAAGAAATTCAGAAGGATTGCGTGAAGAAAAACAAACATCAGTCCAAGGGAAGGAAGAGTAAAAATCTCGCAACCCATCCCAATCAGCGGAAAGAGAGGGCCAAATAATAGGAGGTGGCATGGATTTTACAACATATTTTATAAACATCTGTTTTACTAATCCAGTTAACTTTTTTCTTATTCACTAAAATATTTCCTAGAGTATTCCTATTAACAATAATAGTTTTTTTTTTCATTCCAGTTCATATTTTATATAAATTTTTCGTAATATTGAAATTTGGAAAAAGGTACTAATTATTATATTTACTTCCGGTACCAATAGACTATTTGTATGATCCACAAACCAATTTTTAACAACACTCACAAACCCTATGGAAAAAAGGGTTTATGTGAATTTGGCTGACTCTTTTATATTGTAGTTCTTAGCCTCCTAAATAAACGGTACCATAGGCACAATCTTATACTATGACTGGTTTTTAACATACGGTGTGTCATTATCTGCTCAAATTCTCTTACAATACAATATACACATGGAAAAGACAGGATTAAGTTAATGTTTTCAACATATTTAACGTATAGTACATAAATTCCTTATTTTCGATATACAGGGTGTTATGTTATAAACGTTATCTACTTTATATAACGGAACTAAAGGGTTTTTAACTTTTTTCTTAATTTGGGAGGTGCTATACTCTGAATAGTCTGTGGAAAAAATTAATTTAGTGTCCTGTTTTCCCCAGGCATCTTATATGGGATTTAGGAAATGTATAACAATATCTATGTTAAAAACTAGTCATAGGATTGAATTGTGCCTATAGCAATTTTTCTCAAAAGGTCAACCAGATTTCCATAAGCATTATGCATAGTTCATTGGATTAAAATTGTTGATTTTACTGACTTATGTTTTGTTCTAAAGTAAGTTAGCTGAAAAAAAACATCGGTGAAACATGTTAAGTTTCTTTTCTCTTTTTATGTGTTTTTCCACTATAGAGGGTAGCCCTATGAAATGCAGGGACTCTTTAAAAAAGTAAAAACGCTTTTTAAAAAACCAGTAAAACTGGGCAAATTTATTTTCTTTTGCTCACATAAGCAATTTTTCCATTATATAGGTTTAAACTAAGAGGGTGAAACAGCTCCCCAAAAAAAAATTGTTTTTTAAAAGGTGTGAGACGCTTAATTTTAATAAATAAACTGAATATATTTAAAAAAATGGCAAAATACAAAGTCAAAGTCAAAGTCAAAAAAACGCTTTATTGTCCAAGAAATCTTTCTTAATGACAAAGCTTTACAATATACTATAATATATAATTTATAGCTAGCTGTAAATTAAAAAATAAGATAAAATTAAAACTAAAATTAAAACTAAAACTAAAATAAAAACTAAAATATAAAATTAACAAAATAGCAAATAATAAATAATAAAATTTATAACACACAAAAAAAAAAAAAATAGTTATAAGACACATATTTCATTTTAAATAAAAAATAACAAAATTAAAGGGTAGAAAAAGTGTGCTACCCATGAAAAGTATCATTGTAAAATTCGTCTATCTTATAATAGGCCTTAATAACTAGTAGCTCGCGAACTTGTTTTTTAAACTGTTTTATATTAATTGATTGTTTAACATAGCTTGGCAGGTGATTATAAAACTTTATACTCTCATAAATAATTGATCTTTTCACGAGACTTGTAGAGGGGATTGGGAGATGTAAATTCAGGTGCTGGCGTGTAAGATATCTAGGGATCCCGACCATAAATCTATCTCTATTAACATATATGAGGCAGACGGTTTCCAGAATATACAAACAAGTAAGAGTTAAGATACCTTGACGAATAAATAACGGCTTACATGAATCACGAGGCTTAGCTTGGCAAATGTATCTGACAGCACGTTTTTGGATAACAAACAGTGCAGAAATAAGATAATGGCTGGCTGCACCCCAAAAAGATATTCCGTAGCGGAGACGTGATTCTATAAGGGCATAATAGACAGTTTTACCAAATACTGTACCCAACTCCTGGACCGCTACTTTTACAGCATAGCAGCCTGATGACATTTTACTACAAAGACATATGATATGATCATCAAACCTAAGCTCGTTGTCAATTACTAGGCCTAGAAACTTTGATTTTCGTTGCCTCACAAGCGGAGCATCGCCAATGGACAAGCCATCCAAATCACACTTGAAGCAGACAATGTTAGTTTTATTAACATTTAAGGACAAGAGGTTTGCGTCACACCAAACCTTCACCTTGTCCATGTCGGAGGATATCGAAGATTTTAAGGATTGGATGTCAGTACTGTGCCACAACAGTGTAGTGTCGTCTGCAAACAGTGTCAATTGACCATTGATGATTAAATGTGAAAGATCATTTATATATAAAAGAAAGAGAAGTGGGCCGAGAACGGAACCTTGTGGGACTCCCCACTTGATCTCTAAAGAAGTTGATGATCTCTCACCAAGAAATACACGCTGGTGACGCCCTGTAAGGTAGGATTCAAACCAAGAGAGAGCCACACCCCTAAAGCCATAATAATGTAGCTTCTGCATCAGAATTCTGTGATTCACGCAGTCGAAAGCTTTGGACAAATCACAGAAGACTGCCGCAGCGTAGCCACCTTCGTTCATACGAGAATACAATCCCTCTAGAAGATTGAACATAGCGTCGTTAGTGCTATTGTTTTTCTGAAACCCAAACTGATCTTTGCAAATGACACTATTGACTTCAAGAAAGGATACCATCCGTGCTTTTACCAGCCTTTCTATTAATTTTGAAAGGGTTGATAAAAGGGAAATAGAACGGAAATTAGACGGTTCATTCAAATCTCCTCCTTTGTGTAGGGGAATTACTTTTGCAGTAGTTAAACAGGGTGAAAAAGTGCCTGCTTCCCAAGGTGTATTAATTGCTTGCACAAGCACTTCCAAAGCCGAATCCGGAAGACCCCGAAAAATCCTTGCCGACAAACCATCATCTCCCGAGGTGTTCTTGTTACCAATTGATCTTAGTGTGTTCTTCAGCTCATACAAACAAGTAGGCAGGAAGTAGAAGGAATTCGGAACCGCTACCCCAGATAGGTACGCAATCGGATCTACAGAAGGATTCAATCCTTCCACAAGTTTTTCAGCTATAGAACAGTAAAAATCATTAATAATGTCCGGTGACAACTCAGTTTCAGCAGAGCTCCGAACATTATTTCTGCGTCGAATGTCATTCACAATATACCAGCTCTCCTTTTGTTTATTAGAAGACTCATTCAGGCGACCGGTATAGTAATTCTGCTTGGCTATGGTGATCAACCTACGATAAAGGGTTCGGTACTTGGCAAAGTAGGAATGGAAAAATGGACAATTTGTAAATTTTCTAATAGTATGGAGACACCTTAAATTTTTCGATGATGTTTTTAGCCCCTTTGTAAACCAAACATTTTTAGGTTTTCTTCTCAATTTTCGGATAGGAAAGGTAATATTAAAAAACCTAACCACACTTGCATGAAATGCATTGATAGGGTCTTGCGCTGTAAGAGCTATATCCCAAGGATATGCAGAGCACAGCTTTCACGTTAACCTTATTATATTTTTTGCACATAAACTTCAACGTGATGACATAATATGGTGCTTTCCAAAACATTTTTTATATATTAATTTAATAAAAGTAATACCAGCCTACATAAACATTGTTCTTTTACATGAGATATGTCAAAAACCACTTAGACAGGAATCTTGTAATTCAAAATGTTACTATTGTTCTATTCATTTAAGTTTGTGTCTGTTTGTTTATGACTTTTTATTTTACGAAATTGTCAACTTCAATTAAAATCTGAAAATAAACATCCAAGATTTGTAATAGTAACCATGCATATAAGGATATCAAAAGATACTCTAATTGGCGCAATTTGAAAGAATAATTGATTAAAATTAAAGGATAATGTCCGGTTCCAATGACTCATTTTATATCAATGACCATGATTCCACGAAACAAACTCTTACTTAAACAAGTTAGAGACTTCGTAAAATCCAAACCAAATGCTGCATGTTGGACCCACAACTAACTATAAAATTGTACAATCTAATTGAAGGTTGGCGAAATTACTCGTCACATTTTTAATGAAGACGCGCTGAAAACGATTAGCAGGGAAATAAACTCTACCTTTGATCTGTATAACTATGAATTTATTTTTGATTTATTGTTCATGGACTTATGGATATCGTATATCGGAATCCTGGTTTAATGATAGCGTAAGAAATGGTGAAGTTTTGAATATTGACGACATTGATGTATATAGGGGGCCATCGCAACCTACATTTTTGCACTAAAAGTTAATAAAAAACATAATTCACACGTTAATGATACATGAGCATGTGACGGCATTTGTGAAGATTTGTGGGTGAAGATATACCACCTGACGCGAGTGTCGAGAATGTAAGTGAACATCTAATCAAAAATAGCGATGTGGTGATCAGTGGCGGCTCCTCCATTAAGTCATATGGTCAATGATCCCCCAATAAATATTTCTAAAGAGAAACAAATAAATAAAATAATACATAATTTATATTTTATCTTTTTTTTTTGTAATTTGCAAATTCTCTCTATTATTCTAAGCGTATAAACTCGTTGACCGTTCACTTAGTTCCGCGATACACTATCAATACCTCGCACCGCGATCCTCGGAGGTTTCGTTTCGTTGGCGTCGATCACCGCTGGCGGCCCACGTTGACCTCATGGTTATAAACGGAGGCGAGTTTTTCCCGAGTGTTCCCCATCAATTTTTCACAGGGGCGCGTAGGTAATATACGGCTTACGTTAGCAAAGTTTAGGTCAACAGCCGCGCTGAGGAAACTTAAATATTTTTGTCAGTTGATGCGTTTAATGTGGATCATGTAATAGGTTGTGGTTACGATTGCGTATTTTTATAGATTTTATTTTCAAGACTACATTTTGTCTGTTGATGTTGTGGTTTAAATTAATGTTTTAAAGAAAGATAGCCACAGTGTTTTATAATATTAAAACTTTAAAAGCCGATTTCAATTATTTTGGCGAGCTGAACTTTGGGAAACGACTCGAATTTACCACCAGTAGTCGGCCTTTGCCGAAATTTAAAATTCAACAAACAAGTAAAGACAAAGACAAAGAAGTAAAACATTATTTTTGTAAAAATATGTACGATTTATCTGTCTGGCGATGCGGTTGCGAAGTAACAAAGCCATTTTATTGTTTCGTGTGTCTGATTTTTGAGATGACTCTTTGTGTTGTATATATATTGACCCCCCTGAAAAGTTACCCACGAGCCGCCACTAGTGGTGATTATAATGTTGCTAGTCTAAAATGGTATTGGGATCCGGTTGATAAATACTATGTTGTAGGAGAGGTTACTGGCCGATACGGTGAGTGCATTGTAGAGGATTTTCATCTTTTGGGTTTTAATCAATATTGCGGAGTATTAAATGCCAACAACAAAATAGCAGAATTAGTTTTCTAGTCTAAAAAACGTATTGATTATGCCATCTTTGAACATATTTGTTAATCTAAATAACGACAGGATATTCTACGCTTAAATTTCGAAACGCCGATCATAGTATCATAAATAATAAGATTCTTGATATTAATTGGAGGCTTTATTTAGTCAACGTCAACTAATGACAGACTTTTTATTTAAAAATTCATAACATTGGTATTCAAGAGCAACCGTAAATTTAATTAAAAAAAGTACCAAGCCACTAAAAATTGAATAATGTTACAACAATATTTTGTTATTTCTAACTGGCGTAAAATGGTAAGGATGGTAATCAAACCTGATTACAATAAAAACATCGAAAATACTAAGTAACATAAAAGATAATATAATACAAGTTTGGTCATTTACGGCAAAAAAATGATTGTCTATTCCGACTTTTGTTAGCCACAACGGTAACACTTATAGCAATAGTGAAGATATCTGCAATGCATTTTTTTTTTGCTAGAAAAATTACAATTGTTATTTCTCCCACATAGATTTATATCAATCATCATTGGCGCAAGTAAAGTATCTTGCTTCATGTGTATTTTTTAGTGCATAATGACACCCTCATAAAAACTAGTATTACAATTATTTTAGTATTATAATTTTTTCTTTCTAGACACTTAATCATAGTATTAAGATCTTTTTTTGTGTATAATTACGGCATTATAATTGCTAAATTTTTGGTGCACCTTTGTAAGTTGTAATGTCAGTCATTATGTTAAGGTGCCTAATAAATAAATAAACTTTAATAATGTACTTATAATACAAGATTTTCACTGTAGTGGTAGTGAGCATGATATATATCTACAGAATCCTCTGTATACGGCCTTCTGGTCTTAAGGCATTTTCGTGCTTTAAATTTTTCATGTTAAAACGACTTGCTTTCACTCTTAGTGCTTCCTCTAGTTTGACCTTTCTTGACTCGGACTATATTGTATATAGTAAATGTATATTGATTTTCACATTTATTTTAAGTTATTTATATTTATTTTTAATAATTTTAACTGTACCTCTCAGTAATTTTTCATTTCTTAAAATTATTGCTAAGTGTATTGCCAGTAAAAAGAGAACGAAAAAAGAAAATAATTTTGTTCTGAAATTAAATTAACTTTATCTCAAATACTGATAATTAAAGTTGAAAACACTATTAGAAATGTCACTAGTAGCACATAACTGAACCTAATAGAAATCCTGAGGGGTTTCGGCTACTTCATGTAAGAAAAAGTATTAAGTTAATTAATTGTTAAGATGCATGATGAAGGTAATGAATATAAATTATACACATCAAATTTCTCATAATATTGAGAGTTCAACTAAGCAACTTTTTCTAATATAAAATGTTGATAACCTTAATCGAACAATATGGAGATTCGTCTTAAATTAACTGTGAAAGTACCATTGAAAGTTGTATCTTTGAAATATCCGTTCATCTTGCTACAGAGAGAATATACCGCCTATTCAAGAAATAAATTACCTCTGACAGGGAGAGATTGCGTTTTTGTTTCTAATAATAATAGACAATTTGCACGATGTCATGTGTTTCTTAAATTATGAGAGGTATATGTATGTTTTTACGGTCCATATCCAACATAAGATATATTACTATACAATACAATAAATAACAAAAGTTTAGTCATATATATTGTAAATAAGTAGTTTTTCAGGCTGATTTTATAAACATTTTATAAGACAGCCATTCTGTTTTGCCACACTGGATTCGTATCAAAAAGTTTCCAGTTTCTTCCTACGTAACACTTCATTTTTGTGCAAAATTTGAGTTGAATTGGATAATTAGTTTTTAGTAATCCTTTTTTAATATTTCACTAATCCGATTTTTTGTAGAAATATTGGATTTTTGGAAAAAAAAACGAAAAAAAATACTAGAAGTCTAATATCAACCTGCCCTTTATTATCTTTAGAAAACTCATACCTGTTTCGAACTACATGCATGGTCATCATCAGGGAGTATATGGTCTGTAAGTAAAATGTAAATAGAATGACGTTCTCAGGGTTGCTTATTCTAACCTAACTTAATAAACAATGTTGAAAGTAACTTACAGAAATAAGAAATGAAAAACTTATCACGTAGTGTAAATCACAAAGTATAAAAAACGGTCCACAGTAACAAATATCTCCAAAACGTTATAAAACTAGGTAAATAAACTCTTAGCATTGGTTCGGTGCAGGTTCTCACATAGTCCTGGATATATCTGATTAGAAAATCGTCGAGAAAATGAAAGTTTGGAGACCATTTAAATTTAATTTACTTAAAGAGTAAAGATGGCAGACAGCGGTAATGTTATTTGAAGACTTCTATAGCTACGACATTATTTCTATACGAAAAGTTGGAAAGATCATTCAGATTGTGGGGGAAACGAGTTTAAGAAAGGGCTATTTGTGGATTTTCTAGAATGTCACTTTTTCTCTTTATTGGTAGGGTGTAACATTTTTAAGTTTTTATTTGTTTCAAAAGAGCAGCCACTCATTTTTAGGTGTGTTTCGAAATTGAAACTGTTGTTCTGTTCGATTATATTTGACCCTAAGTTACCTGACCTATTCTTACTTGAAAACATCTTCACGTTTGACCCACGTATTCCTCTGAGCAGAAACCACAGGCTAGTAGGTAGACGCAACTTTTATAAGACATTTTATCTTTAAGGCAAGAAAAAAGATTAGCAATATTGTCGACTGATCTGTAACAAACAAAAATATTATTTCTCAACGATTTTAGGGATCTTCCCGTTAGAGTAGATATTTTTCCTAAAAACGAAATGGTAATGAAACGTTTGCTTCATTCAAAATCGTTATTTAGTGCGATTTGGAAAATAATGATTTTTTCTAACTGGAAATTCTCTTTTTTCAAAGGATTGGATAACAATATTGGATTTTTACCAAAATCAGAACCAGATAATCCCCACATGACCCTTAATTATTTACCAAAATTTGAAAATAATATGGATAATTTTCTATCTATACCATGAACTGGCAGACCGACCGAATTAGAGAACCCAATCTTGGTATCTAGAGAAACATTTACATTTGATTGCGCCACCATTTTATTTGGCCATTTTGAATTCGTATCAAAATTTTATCAGTACATCTCTGTACCACAGTTAATTCTTGCACAAAATTTTTAATCAATCAATTAAGTAGATTTAATTCCCTCGTAAAAGAGAAGTATTGCAGTCGTGAAAAAAAAACACTCTCCCATATTTTTCTAGATCTTTACGTTTCAAAGCTCCTAGATGTCGAAAAACATGTTTTCTCGATTCCGTCGGTCTGCCTCTCTGTGTGTCTGACTGTTCGCGGCATAGCTAAAAAACTACTTACCCGATTCAAAGTTTGGTCACGTCACATGGGACTAACATTTTGGTAACAATCCAATATGGCAAAACAAAAATGGTGGCCTAGTGAAATTTTAAAACACTTATCTATTACTAAAAAACTGTTTTTCCAATTTACCTCAAATTTTCCACAAAAATCAAATATTACGTAGGAATCAACTGGTAAAATTGTGGTACGAATTCAAGATGGCGAAACAAAATGGCGGCTTAATAAATTATTTTAAATTTCAGCTTGAAAACATATTGAGTTCAAATTTTGTAAACTTTTAGGTGCTGTTTTTAGATTTACTATTATTAAACTTATTGTTTATTCCATCATCTGAACATTTCTTTTTACTGTGCATACATGTGCTAAAACTGTGCTAGTTAATTCCATAGTATGCGATGGTCTTCTAAAATATCTTTATGCTTAGCCTTTGCTTGCCGTAATAACGTCAACATTTTAGAATATTCTTCCTACTACCGCTCCATATATGGAACATATTTATCTACTAAGGTTTTCTTATTTTGTAATTTAATTTAAATATGATATGAATATAAATTTTACAAAACTAGACAGTAAAGAGATATATAAGAAAATAAAATTCATTAGAATGAAGTACTTACTCCGAATGTCGTTCAAATTTGTTTGTGTTTTCTTAACCCATAGGTTTTTTTCGGTGAAATGAAACTACGCTATCTCCTTGACGTTTCGCCCGTGCTAGCAGGCGTTTTCAAAAGTTGTTTTTTTAAATAATTTTCGTGGCATATATATATATATATATATATATATATATATATATATATATATATGACAGACTTGAATATGTTGACAATTTTACTGTGTTTGTGAATCGTCCAACTATTTTAGCTATTTTTTTATATGTATGTCCACAATATTTAAATGTACCTATTAACAATTACCTAATTATGCGATGCAATCCCCTGAACAAACATTTTGTTACTATTCCACTGAGAAAAGCTGAAATTCGGCCGAAACGTCTGGAAATATAAATAATAACAGATTTTTCAAGGAAACGAAATAGTTTTCATTACCGTTCCACTGGAACCATACCCCAAGAATAAAAAAAATTTTGTAAAAAAAAAAAAAATAAATAAATAAATATTGTATATATATATATATATATATATATATATATAAAGATGACATTTGCTGCTTAGTTTGTGATAAAAATTCATAAAAAGAAATATAGGAAACTCTGTAGAAATCAGCGGGTCAAAGGTCGCCGCGGGATAACAACACTGTGAAATGAGTTTGAGCTACAAGAAAATATTTTGAAGGATCCCAAGTTTACGAAAAACGCAAAAGGGTAAAGTTGGGGTCATTTTGGGGTTCATTGTTCCTTTGTTGAATTGTCTATTCGAAGTATAATTGGCTTTTGGTAAAACAAAATCCCAAAATATTGTTAGCTGGGGGAAATAATTGTATTATAATATTATTTACGCAGTGTGTGTTTTGTTTACTTTAATACAGCATTTTTCATAAACTGGTTATCCTAAGAGGTCCATGAACCAAAAACCAGTGCTTAATTGCTGCATTAATAGCTAATTAAAAATAAATTTCACATTAATTATTTAAGCATTATCAGTTGATTTGGTGAAACTAAATCAATATAGAAAATTAGCGGCTATTATAAAGATAGGTGAAACGTAATATTTTTAAATGAGAAATTTTATTTATGTCCAGTTGCGTGCCAACTGACCCCCCTCCGCGCACCATAGTTTGGTGGGCCCCGGACGCCTTACATAGAATCCTATGATCGAAGCGTAACTACACAAAATTTAATTTACGACTTTAAGTTAAATGAAATCTGGTCAGCTTTTGCCAAGAACTCTCTATCACGCCACATTAGCGCGACACTATTAGTAATACGCTCTTTATTTTGAGTAGTTCACGAAAATACCCGAGTGCCTCACAAAAAAAGGAGAGAAGCTGAAAAACGGGAGGAAGATAGGAAAACATTGTGAATATTGATATATTTTTTCAAAAGAAAAATATTTCGGTTGCCACCTAAAAAACCTTAATAACCACTGGTTATTAAAGAACAGGTACAATTAATTTATCAGATGATGAATGTTAAAAACAGCCGAATCAGGCCCGGATTTTCCAAAGACAGCTTTATTTTCAAATACTGAGTTAAATGACAGTAATTGAAAAGAACTCATCTATGTAGATCCACATAGACCTGTACGTGGCTCTGATTTTTCAAAAGATGTCTTCAACCGGTCATTTAGTGAGACATATTATAAAAAAGACTGCATCTGGTCGAATGTTAGACAGGTCAGTAAAATAAAACAATTATTGAAATGGATTTTTAAGAAATAGAATATTAATATGTAGAAAGATTTTTTTTATCTAATATTTTTTTTCAGAATCTGGATACCTTACACATCCTACACTAGAATGTGTATATTGCCACCCTTATTGGCTTTTTGCTGATAGAACTAATTCCTCATTTAACCCTTCTCGAACACCAGAAAAGCTAAAAGACTAGAAAGGCCTCTCAAAAATTTCGATATATGAAAACCAATCAAACAATAGGTACGTTTTTAAAAAACGACATTGATTTGAAACACATCCTAAAAATGACTACTAATATAAAGAGAACAATGGCAGTTTGTGATCTACCTTTCCGTGATTAACATAAAACGGAGCCCGATTCTTTAAGGGGCGTAGTCTTAAATATTTTAAAACTCCTAGCCAGATATTATCCAATTTTAAAGCTGCACATTAATATGATCCATAGCCATTGTCTGAGTAATAATTCACAAAATAATTTCATTGCGCTATTTCTGACTCAATACTAAAATTCATTGTTCAATATGTCAAGGAAAGTCCATTTATTTTTCGATCATTATTGACACGGGACAGGACATAAGTGAAAAAGATCAACTTGTCTTGTAAGATATATTAAGATCAAATAACTAATTTTTAATAGAAAAATCATTTTTGGGATTTTGCAAAATGAACCGCATTTTAATGTTGAGTTTTTATGAAGAGGTCTATTGTTCGGTACCCTTATAACAAATAATTAAAATTTTAAAATATTTATAATCAAAATTTAAAAAAAACCAATTGAAAACACTTAAAAAAAAGAGCTGTCGAGAGTAAACTTTTAGGCACCTAATCGTCATTTGAGTCGTGGAGTTTTTATAAAGAGGACTGTTGTACGGTACCCTTATAACAAACAATTAAAATTTCAAAATATTTAAAACCACAATTTAAAAAAAAACGCATTGAATACATTTAAAAAAAAAGAGCTGTCAATAGTAAACTTTTAGGCACTTAATAGTCATTATAAAATAAATAATTAATGATGAAAACTTTTTTTAGATAATTGCTAATTTAAGCCTAAAAATGATAGGTAATCCTATACAGATAATCATTTTTAAGCAATTTGTTGGAATGTAGTAATGTATAATTTAACTGTGGATAATTTTGTGACGAAATGCTTATCAAGAAAAGACCTGGGTGAAAAATATTCTTAGTCAAATAAGACAATAAGAAATCATGGTTTTTGGGATTAGGATTAGACCATTCAAACTGGAATTACTATCCTACGTTTTGCCTTCGATTGCACGAGCCTGAATCTGCCCGAGCTCATTCAATGTTCTGATCTCAGGAAAAAGACCTCTGAAGATGCTTTGTGCAATCGAAGGCGAAACATTATTTCTTAATGGACCAAAGCCGTCCGTTGTATATTATTTCAGTTAAAGAAAAAAGTTTTTTTTCAGGTAAATATGCGGGTTTAAAAGCCATAATTAAGAAACGACAACCGAATGCCAAATATATTTTTTGCGCTGCCTATCAAGTTTAAATGACTCGGAAATAAGAAACTTCTTTAACACAGTTCGGTGTCTTTACGTATTTTTCAATCAAAGAGCCCCGGTGGCAGGCATTAATTTCTGTAATAAAATATAGTGAAAATGTTGGATCTACTTTGAAAAAGCTATGTCCAACTAGATGGTCGTCGAGAGGGGGCAGCACAGTGTCATTAAAATCCAAATATTTAGCCGTCGTGAAGTTTTTATCAAAATTGACTATATTAGCAATGTGATATTTTTACTGACTTTTCAAGGTAAAGATTTTGAAACTGTTAATATGCTCTCAAAATCTTTTCAGGGAAATGTTATTGATATAGGCCATACTACAGATGAGCTAGAAGGTGTTTTAATTAAGTTAAAAAATGTTAGAGAATATTTTAAAACTATATTTGAAATGTCGGCATAACCGCCAAAACAATGGATATTGAGCCTCACTTAAAATCCAAAAGAATTAGCGCAATAAAACGTTTTTTAATAAGATAGCGATTGATGAACCAGTTGAACATTATAAAACTCCTTTAAAGATTTCAGTATTTAACGCTTGTCTAGATATGATAGTATCTCAACTTGAGCGGCAATATGAGGCATTTAAAAATGTCTATTCGAAATTCGAAATTATAAATCGGCAAACATTGCTCGAGGCAATTATGATATGTCACCAAAACCATACATCTTTAGTTTGCTCAGCAGTATTCCACGATCTACCCAATCAAATGCTTTGAACAGATTGCAGAAAACTGCCGCACCACCATCACCATAATTCAAACTCACGTATAGATTCTCTAAAAGTTCATATAAATGGCTCCCACTCGATCATGAAGCACGATATCTAGTAATTCTTAAACTTTTCTTATTAAACCCGTTTTTCATATTTATAATGCTTTCATACACTTTGGAGATTTTTTAGCTAAATGGAAAACATCCTATATAATATCTCTGACCAAAGAAGGTGATGTTAAAAATTACAGACCTACCAAAAGATTGTCTATTTTTGGCAAAATGTTTGAAAAGATTATTCATAATATAATTCTAAAAACAATTCATAATATAATTTTGAAGGAACAACAGATTTTTTCCTCATAGATCAATTAAAACCAACTTAATTGAATTCACTGAATTTGTTTCCAGAGGCATGGATGGTTGGACGCAGGCAAGGCGTTTGATAAAATCAGTCATAATATTCTCCTTCAGCGCCTGTCTGATGTCGTTGTGCCTCACAGTCTCTTGAGGTGGGTATGGTTTTATCTGACTGGTAGGCAACAGTTGGTTCTGGTTGATGGTTTTCAGTCTGAGCCGTTTGTGGTGTCTTGTGGCGTACCGCAAGACAGTCACCTTGGACCGTTATTCTTTATAATCTATATTAATGATTTTGGACACTGTTTTAATAATTCAAACTTCCTGCTTTACGCAGACGACCTAAAGTCTTTTAAAGCATTGGTGACCAGGGTGATTGCGGTGGTCTTCACTCTTTGGTGAGATATTGTGAATAATCTCGTAGTTTATTTTTAAACTTAGATAAGTGTGTGCCAATTACGTTTTATAGAAATAAAAATTTACATTGTTACACTTATTTAATTAATAATGTAGATATTAAGTATGTCTCCGAAATTCGTGATTTAGGTGAAGTTATGGACGCTAAAATGTTGTTTCGCTCCCATGTAGAATATATTGTTAATAAGTGTAATAGATTGATGGGATTTGTTTTACGAAAGAGCTATAATTTTAGGAATCCCAAAACAATTATTAGTCTATACTATGCTTTTATATATAGCCGCCCAAATTTCAAGTCAGTCGTTTGGAACCCTCAATAGGCCGTCTATCATCTATCATAATATAATTTTGAAGGAACAACAGATTTTTTCCTCATAGATCAATTGAAACCAACTTAATCGAATTCACTGAATTTGTTTCCAGAGGCATGAATGGTTGGACGCAGGTAAATGTCATATACATCGATTTCAGCAAGGCGTTTGATAAAATCAGTCATAATATTCTCCTTCAGCGCCTGTCTGATGTCGTTGTGCCTCACAGTCTCTTGAGGTGGGTATGGTTTTATCTGACTGGTAGGCAACAGTTGGTTCTGGTTGATGGTTTTCAGTCTGAGCCGTTTGTGGTGTCTTGTGGCGTACCGCAAGGCAGTCACCTTGGACCGTTATTCTTTATAATCTATATTAATGATTTTGGACACTGTTTTAATAATTCAAACTTCCTGCTTTACGCAGACGACCTAAAGTCTTTTAAAGCATTGGTGACCAGGGTGATTGCGGTGGTCTTCACTCTTTGTTGAGATATTGTGAATAATCTCGTAGTTTATTTTTAAACTTAGATAAGTGTGTGCCAATTACGTTCTCTAGAAATAAAAATTTACATTGTTACACTTATTTAATTAATAATGTAGATATTAAGTATGTCTCCGAAATTCGTGATTTAGGTGAAGTTATGGACGCTAAAATGTTGTTTCGCTCCCATGTAGAATATATTGTTAATAAGTGTAATAGATTGATGGGATTTGTTTTACGAAAGAGCTATAATTTTAGGAATCCCAAAACAATTATTAGTCTATACTATGCTTTTATATATAGCCGCCCAAATTTCAAGTCAGTCGTTTGGAACCCTCAATAGGCCGTCTATCAATAAAGACTAGAAAGCATTCAAAATACATTTTTAATATTCCTTTCTCGTAAAACAAATGTGGTTATAGTACAAAGTGACTATGAGCCCATCGGTCGAAAATTTTTAATAATTTCTTTGTATGGAAGAAAAATGGTTTCTGACCTACTAATGGTTTATAAACAGTATAGTTGACTCCAATGAATTGGTCCAAATTAAATTTTGTATTATTAGAGATTTAAGTCAACATAATACCTTTGAGGTTCCTTTTAGAAATACAAGTTTGGACAGAACTCTCCTATTTGCAGGATGAGTCGTATGTTAATAGATATTGTCAGGGCATGTAAGTGTTCGATATCTCTATGATTAAGTTTAAAAAATATATTAAATCTCTAGGATAATATGTATTGTTTTTATGTTATATATATGTATATATATATATATATATATATATATATATATATATATGATACTAGCTGGCCAGGCAGACCGTGTTCTGCCTTTTTCGTTAGATGGCCCAGCGGAATTATAAGAATATGGGGGCGCATTCACCACATCGACCAGAAGTGTTATTGAAGAAAAACATATTGGTTTTATAGAAAAAATACGCAATAAAACAATACATAAAATAGTGTTAAAAAGTCTTGGTAACCACGCGATCATTTAAAAAAAAATAAATTGGTGCAGTATAACTCTCTCACGAACTTGCTGAAAAATCTGGCTTAGCGTTTTAAATATATAGATTATATTAACGCACTGAAGCCTACCCACTAACTAATCCCTATTTTCCAATATATAAATAAATAAAAAAAAAGATATATTGTCCCAAGCAGATGAATTAGGTTTTTTAATCTCAGACATTGTGTTTTTCAACTCAACAATATTTGTTGTGGGCAGAAGAAACGAATAATGTGTAGAAATGTTTTGCAAATATTCTAAAGCATCTTTAGAACCAACAATATCTCTTGTCAGCATTGGTGTGTGGTGGCTATGTATTTTTTTTTCTTCCTAGTATTAGAAAGAGAGTAAAGTTGGGGTTACACCCAAAACAAGGTTTACGCGATTTTACAGAAAATGTATTTTTGCTTAGGGGGGCCACGGGAACACATTTGAGGAGGGCACAGAAAAACTGGCCCACCACTGGTTATGTTCACATCATCAAATTTCAAATTGTATTTAAAACAAGATTAATCACATCTATTTAATAACTACCAGTAGTGTGTTGAAATGATAAATGTTTTAAATCAATCGAACTATAATTACAATTAGATCCGATTATTAGTTTAAAATGCCATTTCACAGGTCACTTTGAGGGAGTTTCGTTTAATTGTCAGCAGAGTATTTAGGAGTTTATCAAAACAATATTAGTCCATTTTACTCTAAACAGAATTATATTAAATTAAATTAGGTCTTTTGTACTTTGTTCAAGTAATAAGTCATATAGTTTAAAATAATATTTCAATTCGTCGATTTAAATAGTAATGTAATGTTGGTTATTTTTGATCAAAAATGTATCCAATATGGTCAAGTTAACGTATTATTATACATTATGTGCCTGTTTTAAACCGTGTTAAAGTGTCAAAATATAAGGGTTAATTTAATTATAAAATTATTTGAATTTGTCAATTTAAAATTGTAAAACGACTTAAGGATCAAACTAAAAATATAATTTTGAATGTTTTTTTCTTATTTTGAGGCCCAAAAAGTACATTGCGAAGCCAGGCGAAAAAATGGCGTGCAATTAGCTGCCGAAAGAATGAAGAGGAACATTGACAGGTTAACGAATTCACACATGTTCCGATGTGACGTATATAGAAATGATTTCGCAAAAAAAAAACAAAGAAGATAGGGCAAAATTAACCCCAGGTGTATCAAAAGCGCTGCGCGAAGTAATTCCTTAAGATATATGTATGCTTGGATTTATAAAATTGGTTTAAAATTTAAAAGATCAAATAACTAAAAATTCTTCCTTTATAATTGACAATGCTAGCTATCATTCGGGCTAACACGAAGAATTGCCCTGCAGAAATTGGACAAAAAAGAAACTTGTTGAATGATTTACATTTAAGGAAATTGAAAACCCAGAAAACGCTATAAAAGATGATATTTGGAAAGTGGTTAGTGCACGACCGCCAGAAAAAAAAATTGTTACTGAAGGATGTGCTGGGCGGTTCTCCAAAAAAACAATGGCTTTTCATTTTCACAGATTTTACATTTGTTTTTTTTTTATTCGCTAATCATCAATGATATCACCCGTCGATCATTTTGATTTTTGAAGTCAACATTTAAAAGTTCGCTTACTGTGGACGTAAACAATATGGACGCCGAATATATTACTCATTTAGCTAACGAATATAGCTCCATAGAATGGAATATATGGGTGTTCTTAGTGTGAATGTAAATAATATGGACTCCGAATATACAGGGTGTTTCTTAATTGAGTGTCAATATTTAAGGAGGTGATTTTTGGGTCATTTTAAGAAGAAAATTTCATATAAACATATGTCCTAAACGGTGTAAATTTTGAGATACAGGGTGTTAAACTTTCAATAATTTCATAATTGTTCGATAATATCTCGAATACCACTCTAGATATTGTAATGAAATTTGGTATAGAGGTACTATGGATCTAGTGGAATTTTTTGATGTAGAACATTTTTTTTTAATTTCTACCAGTGGCGTCCGTACGGAATCCGACCTGCATATTTTCCCAGACATTGATGGTACGCCACTGTTTTTTTTTAAACAAAAATTATTTTTGAAATTCCCATTCATTTTTGAGCAAGTTTGATCTCTAGGTAATTTTGAGTTGAACGAACGGTTTTCGTTTTAAAAAATAAAAACCGTTTCTCTGCAGAGTTTTAATAATATGGCTAATATGACAACACCAATCGCCATGGCATGCAAGAAATTTTTTTTTTGACTGAAATTCAAGAAATCAAATTTGCTTATGAATATTTAATACCCAAAGATTTTAAAATTATTATTTGAGCTTATAATTTTTTAACACGAAACTATAAAATACTATTAGTTCATCAATAAAGAAAGATTACTAATAATAATTATTACTGTAGTAGGCTTTGGCTGTCAGAATGAATACTTCTCTTGTAACTTAATTTGACAGTTCAGCTTTCAGATTCAGTTCATTAATTTTGTGTTCTAAATATCTGATATATCTGAGAAAAGAAATGGTTGAGTTTACCAATGAAGAGTTGGCAGACATGCATTACATGTATGGTTTGGCTGATGGCAGTTCACCGGAAGCTAGGCGGTTATATCAAGAGCGCTTTCCTGGTAGAGTCATACCAGATAGGCGAATATTTGCAAATGTGCATAGAAGGTTGACTGAAACAGGTACATTCAAGCCAAATAAGCAATTAAAAGGGGCCCATCGGACTGTGAGAAGTCCAGAAATTGAAGAGGCAGTATTAAATTCCATAGATGAAAATCCTGAACTGAGTACTAGGAAAATTGGAATTAACTTAAATATTTCGCACATCCTAGTTTGGAGAATTCTACATGATTTTTTTTATACCCATATCACATTGAACGAGTGCAAGCATTACATCTCCGAGATCTTCCTTTCCGAGTTAATTTTTGTGAATGGTTTTTGGAAAAAATTGCGTAATCCCTTATTTGATCGCGAAATAATGTTCACAGGTGAAGCGAACTTCTCCAGGAACGCTATCAGAAACTTCCATAATAATCATATCTGGGCCGACGAGAACCCCCTTCCATTGTAAAACATCATCATCAAGAGCAATTCTCTGTAAATGTTTGGGCTGGCATTATCGAAAATCACCTAATTGGACCTTTTTTCCTCCCAGAAAGACTAAATGGCCATAATTATCGCCGGTTTCTTAAGAACGATTTGCCAATATTGTTAGCAGATATACCAATTCTGATTAGAAACAGAATGTGGTTCATGCACGATGGCGCGCCCGCTCACTTTAGTACTGAAGCCAGAGAATATTTGAACCGCACATTTAACAACAGATGGGTAGGTCGTGGCGGACCCCAACCATGGCCCCCTAGGCCCCCAGACCTAAATAGTTTGGATTTTTTTCTATGCGGACATCTTAAATCTTTAGTTTACTGCACCACACTGTAGAGGAACTGAAGGATCGTATAAGAGATTCTTGCGATATTATCAGAAACACCGAGGGTATCCTTCAAAGAGTTCGCGACAACATGAGGAAAAGGGCTGAAGTGTGTATTCTCCAAGGTGGTGAGCATTTTCAACAACTTATCTAATTTTTTTCTTCTATTTTGTTTCACAAAGCGTGCTGTCAATTTGTTAAAACCTAATTATTTTTGTCGAAATTATTAAATATGTACCTAGTTGTATTAGTAGTTTTGTAAATAACTTGTTATTGTTGAAGAATGTCATATTATTTTAATAAAATTTATAAAAAGTATTTATGAAGGAATAGACTTCTGAAAAACATTGACATGGTGGTTCTAGATTAGTGGCTAAGACTACATACTATTATCTACAAATATCTCTCACTAAGATAAACCGATTTTTCCAAAATAAAGCATTTTTATTGATTCATTTGTTTGTTTTTGAAAACTTTTAGTATTTATTTTTGACAAGGTTTGATTTCTCGAGTTTAATACAATAATATTCCTTTGCATGCATGGTGATATCCGTCTTATGACCAGGATTGTTTGGACCATGCAGAGAAACGGTTTTTATTTTTTAAAACGAAAACCGTGCGTCGTCCAACACAAAATTACCAAGGGATCAAACTTGCTCAAAAATGAATGGGAATTTCAAAAATAGTTTTTATTAAAAAAAATCAGTGGCGTACCATCAATGTCTGGGAAAACATGCAGGTCGGATTCCGTACGGACGCCACTGATAGAAATTGAAAAAATGTTCTATACCAAATTTCATTACAATATCTAGAGTGGTATTCGAGATATTATCGAAAAATTATGAAATTATTGAAATTTTAACACCCTGTATCTCAAAATTTACACCGTTTAAGACATATGTTTATATGAAGTTTTCTTCTTAAAATGGACCCAAAAATTACCTCCTTAAATATTGACACTCAATTAAGAAACACCCTGTATATGTTCGCTTACGGACGTATTTTCACACATATTCAACCGCACACTCTCGGAGGAAAGCTGATTTTAGAGTGTTTAGTTTTATCTATTATCTGTTTTGAGAAGATGAAGTGGAATAACAAACAAAATCTCCTAGTTAACAGTAGGAAAATGAAGCGCAGTATGTACTCCAAATCTTGATTCACATCCTAAGTAACTAACGACTTTCTCTTTCACATACTATCTTTACTTGAAAGGGAAGTATTGAAATCGTGAAAAAATTACCCTCCGAGATCTTTACGTTTTAAGGTCATAGACACAATATTTAGCCAAACTTGTGCATATTTTACTGCATGCGTGTTATTCAATTCGTTAGTTCGTATTCCCTAAGTGAGTACGCTTTTTCATGAAGAAAAACGTTAAAAGCTTTATAGTGTTTAATTGATGTATTTTCTTAATTACGAAGATATACCCGAGCAACAAAATAGTCTTAAATCTTATAGATCAGATAGATTTATACAGAGAAAACGAACGACAAATTCGTTTGTATTCGCTAAATAAGTATGAGACTTTACAGGTACAAATCATGCACAAGTAGATCTAAAACCGCATAGTCAGTTTAATGGAGTCAATCTACCGGAGATTTTACTGAAAAAGGAATTGCTCTTCTCTTCGGACTGGTGGGATCACAAAAAAAGGCAATTCTAAGTTTTTTCATTTTACAACGATCGGAAGCCATACATTTTTACTTTTGTTGGCATTTTTAATATCAATTATGTAAAGCGGCTTCTGCTGGTCCGATCGGAAGAAAAAAAAAAGTTTTCTTCGTTTTAAAATTTCTGACAAAACTACGCTGTTTGCAGACCTCTATATCTAGTACATAACTTAGAAAACAACAAAAACGCTAGAATTTTTTAATTTTCTTCAACATTTTAGTACTGTTTTACGAATTTTATTAAAAACTTGTGAAGATATTTCAGGGGTAGGAAACCAAATGCTAGGTCTTTATATGCAATAGTTGCAGTTTTTCTCGCAAACCTGCCAAACTGAGTGAAAATGTTACTTTTTAACTTCGCTCATAATAATTATTTTCTTAATAAGAAAATTTATTTAATTCCTTAATAAAAAAAAATAATTTGAATGATGATTAAATTGATTTTTATAGTTTTGAATATTTATTACTTCCCTCGTAAAGGGGAAGTATTGTAATCGTGAAAAAATCGCTCTGCGAGATTTTCACGTGTCAGGGTACCTAGATACCGAAAAACATGTTTTATCAATTCCGTCCGGTCTGTCTGTCTATCTCTCTGTCTGTCTATCTATTCGCTGCCTATGCTAAAAAATTAATTGCCCGATTGGCTTCAAATCTTGGTCAAAAATTAAGGATCATATGGGAGATGACCTTGTATTATTTTGGTAAACATCCAGTATGGCGAAACAACATGATGGTCTAATGAAATGTTAAAAAAATTATTACTAAAAACTACTTACTACTTACTCTTTGGCGAACCCATGGGCGAAAATCTTACTTTAGAGCTAAGTGCAATGGAAAATTTCAGATAGAAGCTCCGGCGTACATCCCCCGTGGAAGGAAAATTCCTTATCTATGGCTTCGGTACTATACGCGTTAACTTAACATCGTTTAACTAACTGATGTCTAGGCCAAAATAACGCGCCAGTTTTGTTTGGTATCCGCCCAAAATGCACATGTGGTCTAATGAGAGCAAAATTGGATTCTTGGGATTCTGGGAATCTGGTCTGTCTTATTCTCAGATATGTAAAAGCAGCAGCAGAATTTGGAGCTCACAAGAATTTTATTTTTTTCTTAAGTTATTTTTTGTTTTATGGACTTGCGGTTATTTTTTTCGTATTCTACGTAAGAAAATCTATGATTTTTTCCATAAATTTGACTTTCTAAATTCTGTTAAAAATTACCATGTTTATTTACTCCGTGGGTTGAATGCATCATTTAATACTGATCTACGTATAGTTTAGGTGGACATCGTCACCATAGCCTTAAAGGTGTTATTTTGTCGCGTACGGCCGTTTTTCAGTGAAGAATGAAAATTGATCATGGTTTTTTTGTTGAGAATTAGAAAAAATGTTATTCTAGGTAAAACAAATTATTTATTTTCCCTATTTTTTGATGCCAGAACGGGTGCGCTAGGTTAACGTTTGCAAAAGTTTTGACCGATCAGATGTTCGCTCGATCGAAAATTTTCCCAAAATGTGAAAAAAAATTGAAAAATCGAAAAGATATCTAGTTCGAAAGAGAACTATGAGTCTGATTTGACTCAAACTTTCAGAAACAGTGTATTTGCACTATACCTTTTATATTCTGAAAGAATTTCGAAAATATCTTTACCAACAAAAATTTTCATTTTTGAGATTTCCCTGATTTGGAGCTCCCGTATCGCCCTGTATATGAGCTTTTAAAATTCGCAAATGAGGTTTTTTAGTATCATCTGTCATTCTCGCACCTGAATATAAACAATGAACTCATATAAGTTGTCGATTGGCTTATATTTTATCCATTTATTGTTGCAGTGTGTGTGTCAAAAAAAATCAATACAAATTGCCTCTTGTTTATTTGCCGGAAGGGCTTATGATATCTAATTAAATAATTTAGTTTCGCAACAAAATGGTATAATACTGTTGTAAATGCATTGATTGTTATTAGACTCTTTATTTATTTGGATATAATGAGTTATTTAAGCATCAAGTGAATCTCAGATTCCGGCCGTGTATACCGCGCCACTTGAGATCTTTTCATGTAAAAGGATAGGAAAAGTGGTTCTTATCACCTACTAGGTTATTAGACTGATTTGAAAGTTGGCTTATGGCCTTATACTATCGTTGTGAATTGTTTTCTAAAATTTGATTTGTTTTTTGCGTTTAAGACTGGGACTGAAAGTTTTCTATACTGAGGTTTTTTATATCTGTGGATCTTTCCTTGTGTGTTTTTATATTAAAGATATACGATTTCACGACATTAACTTCCTCTCTCTTAAATACGTACCTGTAACTTGCCGCCAAATAGTTAAAATACATTGATACAGTTACAGTTTAATACTCTCAATAAGTACTAATTAGCTCTGATTTTCGACTTTTTTTTAATTAAATGGATTAGAATTATTTTGATCGATACGCTATTAACGGCTCCAAGCAAATCCCCCAGAGCAACCTGTGCAACGGCAATTTAAACTAATATCCCTATTGATGTGGATGTAATTAAACTTCGATAGAGTTAAAACATTATTTCAACAAATACTGATAGTTATTAGATAGGTATGATTAATCTTGATTTGAGTGAAACTTGATGAAGGGGACATTAAAAACGTTTCACTTTTAAAAATATATCATTTATTATAGCAACTTATTGCCGAAATAGATTTAGTTTCTCCCAATTCACTTAAAACGTTAAAATTAACATTATAATTAGCTTTTAATTTAAACCAGTTACTAGTGATAATTTGGTCAATAGTCTTATTTGACAGAATATTAGATTGCCTAGGATTGTCCTGGTGTAATTGAATGGGAAAATTATTATTAATAATACTAGCTGGCCCGGTAGACCTCGTTCTGCCTTTTCCGTTAGATAGCGCGATGAGTTTCCAGTGGAATTAGAAGAATATGGGACGCATTCACCATATTGTCCAGAAATATCATTGAAGAAAAACCTATTGGTTTTATTTGAAAAATAAGCAGAAAAAAATACAAAAAATATTGTTGAAAGATCTCGATAACCAGACGATCATATCAAGAAAAACAAACTAATTGGTGCAGTGCAACTCTGTCACAAAATTTTTGGCTTAGTGTTTTAAATATATAGAGTATTATAATTAAAATTTCCTGACTGGCGAACCAGTGACTGCGACATTCACCAATCTTGTGCAGGAATTACCTGAATAATTAAGTCGTGTACTCACTTTACTAGACGTAAAGTGGACGAAGAATGAATGCCAACAGGTTCGCTAGCTTCGGCACTTCAAAGAGAAAATCGTTACACTCTGTCAATTCTGTACATATTTATGCACACTTCATGCATACATTTGCGACATGTAGATGTCAAAGCGAATATTTAAACAAACCTACCTACGCATATTTAACCGTCTGCGTTCGATGTGGCTCATTCGTTTATATTCCCTAATTAGTTACCATAATAATAGGGTAACCATATGAGAGGATTTCGTCTGTCTAGACAGGCATTTTAACAAAATGAATTTGTCAGGCCAGGCGTCAGATAAAGTTAGGCGTTATCGGAATTCACGCACCGCCTTTGTTATATACAGTATACAGGGATTCATAATATGAAGCTTGAAAGACAGGTCAGTAATAGAAGTGTCCAACATATTTGAGGTCACAATAAAATCAGTGTTGCCCGGATTACCTAACAAACTGGATTGAAACGTATAAAGATTTCTTACCACTTAAGTGAATGTAACTGGAAATTATGATGCTTAATTCTGAAATTGTGCGCAGTTGTTTACCGTATTTAAAAGATAATAATAATTAATTTTACCTCTTTTTGTAACCAGGATGGAAGCTTCTTCAAAAAAACCTTTACATGTTAATATAAAACGTATTTTCAAAAATGCGAACCTTTCTTTCGAGATATGCATAATTTGACAGTTCATTTTTTCGAAACCTGCATATAATGTAGTAGTTTTGAGAGTGTTTTCTCTTATATACGCGCAGTGGGACAGAGAAAGAAATAGAATGAGAATATACAAAATTAAAGGGATAATAACAAAAAAAAAGAAATCTTGAAAAACAAATAATGTTACGAAACAGCCCAATCCCAGATGATTTACAGATTTGGTTTCTTAATTTCTAAAGTGTGTCTGTTTTCGTTGGGTCTAATTTTGTATAATATTTTGCTACAAGAATTTTATTATCATTTATATCAAAGAATAGTGTGTAGTTTTAGTTTTTCATATTTTTTTCTAGATAAACATATAGTGTGTAATTAATTTTTCCCTAATTTTTAAAATATTTGTACAGACAGGCTTTTTTCTTAAAAAACAAGCTTTTTGATCTTATAGGACAAGTATATATATATATATATATATATATATATATATATATATATATATATATATATATATATATATATATATATATATGTCTACTCAGGAACTGTCCTTTCACTCCAATTTTTTTATAAACATTTTTGAGATCCCAAAGAAGAATCTTGAGTTTTTTCATTGCACAATTTAACTTTTGTAGGAAAATGGTGTTTTTGACTTTTATCAAAGGCATATCGGTACAAAAAAAAAGGCAGTTTCTTCATGTTAAATTTTCCAATAAAACCTCATTTTGTTGGTTTCAGACCTCTATGTCCAGTATTTAATCTACAAAATAACAAAAACCACGTGCCACAATATTGGATGCATGTAACGAATTTTAATAAAAAATTGCGATAATATACATCTAGTGGTCAATAATAAACATATTTTTGGTCTGTGAATTTAATAGAAGGATTAAAAAGTCCAATTAAAATTGAAAATTCAGTCGCCTGTAATTTTTGTGCAAACCAGCCAAATTCAATGTTTTACTTTTTAATGTTGTTTTTTTTTTCTTTTTCTTTTTCACTAAAAATCGATTTCTAGTTAAGAAATTCTATTTAATTTATTAATAAAAAAATATAATTCTGAAAAAGTTAATAATTTATTTTTATATTTAAGTGTAGAGAAAAAAGCGATTCCCCTAAAAAAAATCTAAAAAGTTGCAGAAGCCTGATATTAATTATAAATTTCAGTTAATATAATGTTATTTTTAAGTAAAATAAATTTTAATATTTTTTTATATTTAAAAAACTAATAGTAATATTATTAATTGAAAAAAAATTGTTTAAAAATGAAATAAAATTTATTTTATTTAATATTTATTAATAATTAATTTTTTTTTCTTTTAGAAATGAACTTTTTAACTATTTAGTTTCTCTTTTGATTATAATTGCTTTTTTTTCTACATTTAAGTATAAATAGAACCGGCAAATTTCCTTTAGCCGGATTTTCCCTCGTTATAAATCTTTCCTTTTATTAGGAATAGTGAAGTGTGGCCCAATTTAGTTCAGTACACAGTCTTTTCTTATATGTTTATGGTAGATAGTCATTTAGTAACACATATAGACTGTCTTTTTATACATTTTTATTGGGCGCCATTTTGTTTCATCATATTAGATACCTACCAATATTTTACCAGTTTTTACCTCTACCTCACTTAATTTTTGGGTATAATTTAAAATACATTCTTTAGAAGGTATTTTTTTTACGATAACGATCATTTTATTTGACCGCCATTTTGTTCCGCCAGCTTGAATTACTGTCCCAATTTTACTAGTACATTCCAATATCACAATTAGTTTTGACATACAATCTGAAATCAATCCATTAAGTAGTTGTTTAGGCCTTAATAATTTTATTAAGCCGCCATTTTATTCCGCCATGTTGGGTTCGTACCGGTTGTTTCCTACATAGTTCTTGATTTTCATGCAAAATTCGAGATAAATATGGTAAGTAGTTTTTAGTAATAATTTTTTTAACATTTCATTAGTTCGCCAAAGAGACATACGTTATACTAACCATGTATGCACACAGCTTGCTGGGGTAATCAGAAGAAAAGTTTATTTGGTAATTTAAATTTTCGTGTGGAAAATAATACTACAGGTATGTGCCAAGTTAGTCTGCTCTCTACAATTTAATTCGAAGCTATTATGCTTACTAATATTAACCGAAATCTTACAAGTGATTTTAGAAATAACCTGGTAGTGCTTTTAATTCCCTTGAAGTGTTTGAAAATGTCTGAGCTTTTAATTCTCAGCCTTCAGCAGTGTTAACTTTAACATTCAATTTGTTTTTAACCAGTGAACTTAATGACATTTTAAAACAAGTATTTTTGTAACTGACTGGTGTAAAAAATTTTGATATAATTTATTTTTTGATAATTTTAAATGAACTTAACTGATCATACCCCATTGTATGCAACAATCGTGTTATCTGACAAAGTCTCTCCAAGTTCGCGACCCTTTTATTTATTGATTTGCTTAAAAATATTTTTCTTTTGTTAAATAATATTTGCTAAAATTAACGCAAAAACCTTAAACGAATTTTGTTACCCATTTGTGACTAACTAAACATTTTTTCTTAATCTGCGAGCTATACATTTCCATTTTAGACTTAAAAATATCTCAAGTAGTTGTTATTTCACGTCAAAAATATTTTGCTTTAGCCTATAACTGTCAATTCAAAACTGTTAATAACAATTTAAAGCTTCAAGTTCTACCTTAAGTGAGTCGAGCTTTTCATTTACGACATACCGATTTTGTGACTTGTCGTGAAATCGTATCTTTTTAAAATAAAAACACACAAGAAAAGTATAAAGAACTTTTAGACCCATTTTTGAACGCAAAAATCAATTCACAAACGATAGTATAAGGCCATAAACCAATGGTCTCCATAAAATCTCAAGTAAAACTTAAAAAAAAAATCTAATAATCTAGTAGGCGACAAGAACCAGTTCTCCTATCCTTTTACCTGTAAAAGATCTCAAGTGGCGCGGTATACCGGGCTGAAATCTGAGATTCACTTGGCGCTGAAATAACTCTTTTGTATCGCCTAACTGGTCCGCAAATGTCGCTGTCCTCAGCGTCAAATTTTCAATGACAGTTCACTAGAACTAATTCAAAACATAAAAGGCACTTCAAGCTATAAATCTTTTAGCCAACATTCTTTAGTATCTGGAGATTGTAGTAGTGAGTATAAAACTTTCAGCCAAAGCGCAATATTGATAGTGATACCTAAGAGGTACAAGATTTGACCAAATTTAACGACCTTCTGTCGAATAAAACTACAAGGCAAATTAAACAATCACAAAACGCTGTAAAAACCAACGTTTCAGTTGGGATTTCTCACCATCATAAGGCACAATTGCATGATAACGTACCTATAAAGAAAACTAACCTAATTAATTTATATACCATAACTAAAAATATTAACACTTTTTTCGTTGAGTTCACAGATGAGCCAAAAGCCATGGGAGGACTCAACCACAATAATTATTCAGCCTACGATGGCGCTTTGTTCAGTACGAGCCATATTTTTAAACAACAAACCTCAAATCCCAAATGTCAAAAATAATAATTTCCAAAGTGTCGATTACCAAACCTGTCCGTCATCAGAACCTGGCATCCCTGGTGAGGAAACCTATCAGAAAGATGCCCTCAAACTAAATCAAGTGTATCCAGAGATCGCATGTATCAGTTTGCAAACTGCTGGGGAATTACGGAACACCAAGCCTTGGCATTATGAGGAATTGCAAGGTAATTTAGGGAGGTAATACTAAGAATTAATGGGCTTTGATTGACGTTACTAGGATTTCCCCCTAATAGTGTTTAAAGAAGAAAGACGGGTTGTCGAAGATATGTTGACTATACTCCTGAACAATTAAAAATTGCTGTTCAGGTACGAACGAATCAACTAAGGCCAGCGCAAAATGTAGAATTCCTATGGACATATTAAGATATAAAATGCGAGGAAAGTACAATAATGTTCCTGGTCATCCTCTTAACTTTACAATGCCCGAAGAAGCCCTCATTGTAAGAGATGCCGAAGTAGTAGCCTCTTGGGGATTCCCCTTGGATCTGATAGATATTCGAAAATTGATTTTATTTATTAAGGACAGGTAAAAATGTTCTCAATTTAAAGGCACCTAACTGGACTAGTGGCTTCTTGAAAAGACATAATGACAACTTGGCTCCAAGAACTGGTAGATATTTTTGAACAATATTTTGCAAATGTACAGTCGACCATAAAAAATATTTCAACCACAAATATATCCAATTATGACGAAACAAACTTGTCAGCCAACCCAGATATCAAGAAGGGCATTTTTAGGCGTGGCCCTTACCTCTTTCGCTATCTCAATTATGTTTTGCGGAAACGGTAACGGTCTAATGTTATGTGTTTACCTAGTGTAGAAATTCGATCATTTGTGGACTACGTGGATGAAAGGACCGGGAGGAACACTCTCTAATACACAGTATGGTAGAGCAAATAGCCCAGCTGCTTTTGAGGACTGGTTTTCAGTGATATTTATTCCCACTACAAAAAAGTTGCTTGGTACAAAAGTTACCGTAGGCGTTAATTTAAGCAGCCATTTTACAGATGCCGTTCTAAAACTATCTGAGGATAACAATACAAGATTTAATGATTTACCAGCAAATTACACACATCAATGCCTTTGGAAGTAAAGCGACAAATTTTATATGACTGAAAGTATAAACAGATCAAAAAATTTAACTAAAGAAAAATTTCCCAAATTATTGTTCCGGCTGTACCGTAAATTATATAAAGATGTCAAAGAAACATCTCGTCAGGACTTGATAAATGTGGAATTTTTCCTTTTGACCCAACAAGGGCTCTCTCACATTTGCCAGATTATCAACCGAATCAGTGATTCGGTTGATGAACCCAGCTGTTTCAGAGACAAAGTATATACATGGAGTTAATAGAGAGTATTTACCCAAAAAAAGAAAGAAAAATGTAAATATTGAGCCAGTCCGTTCAAATGATTTCGCAGCAATTGAAAACGAAGCCAATCTGTCTACCACTCATTAAACGAAGTAGGGGAAGATTCTGAAATGCATCAAAGTTAAGATGAGAAGACAAGTGATGAAGAAGAAGAAAAATGATAAATATTATTTAGTTAAATTTGAAGTTAAAAACCTTGTTAAACAATTTGTTGCAAAAGTTATTTCTACTGAAAATTTAGAAAGCACAGAACTTGTAGAAATGTTCTTTCTGAGGATGTCAAGAAAAATAAATTATAAATTCATTTGGCCACAAGCAGCCGACCGAGATCGCAAAATCAAAATAGTCAAAATTGACGGATCCAAAGCAAGACCGAAGAAGTGGGTTTATTTTTGATAGCCAAGAACTAGCTGAATATTTAAAAGCACTATAGTGACGTATGTAAGTTTCTACTTATGCCTACCTAGCTAATACTAGGTACCAATATTTAACTTCTCATCTTTATCTAGTGGCGTGTCAAAGTCTTCTGGGGCCCTCCCGCAATATTTTTACGGGAGCCCCCACTCTACATCAAGCAAATAAATATAATGGGTGACAACGACACTACTGCCTACAGTGACATTTCAGATCGGTATATAGAGAGAAGTGGTACGGTAAGTAATATGTTTTAATATATTGAACCTTTTCAACATAAAGATAAAGACAATTGACAATTGAAAGTCGTTTCCGGTTCAACCGGAAGTGACCTCAATAGTTATTTTAGACTTAACACCTTATATATTTTTCTTTTTTAGGACTTTCTATTTTCTGATGATTTTAAGCAAGTCAGCTCGTCATATACATCCTATCAATATTTACTTGTATAAGTACTGTTTTATGTTTACAAAAGAAAACGTTAAAACTACAGAACATAAGACATAATTTTAATCAGTAAACATATTACAAAATCAACAATAATAGAAATAAATAAATAAAACACTGCAACTATAAATATGGTATTATGGTTTGCATCCCATTTCAAATTGGTTTAAGTAAAGTAAAAAAATTAAAATTTTGTGTGTAAAATCAAATATTTATTTACTATTTTATCTAAGTCTATACCTTGTGCCCGTTCATTTTCTATAGAAATTATTTGCCGATGAACTTAGGCGCGATTCGCTCATTGTCGATCTTGCAAAGCTTTTTATTAATTTAAGTTTTGAAAATGTTCTTTCTGGTTAAGCAGATGTTACAGGAAGTACCAGAAATAATTGAAATGCAGTGCTCTCAGGTACACTACTAATCAACAATTGATTTTTTCAAAAATAAAATCAGAAAATTCCTTAATACTGTTAAAAAATTTTAGGTTTACATATAGAAGATTTTTTGTAAGATCGTCTGGATATTTTTGAACTAGTTCGTTCACTTTATTAATAATTTCCACTTCTTGAGCTTTAAGAAGTGTTTTGGGACTTAAAATATCAAATTTTGAAAAGACATTTTTGAATCCCTCAGATCTATTTTTTATTTGTACTAAAATAATATTTAAACAAGCATTAAATACTGAAACTCTTAAACGATTCTTAGGGTCTTCAATTGGTTCATCAACCGCTATTTCATCAAAAAAATATTTTAACAGTACGAATTCTTTTGTCTGTGAATTGCGGCTCAATGTCCCATTCTTTTGCCATTGTTACAGAAATCTCAAAAATGTTTTCAAAATTAATTTTCAAATTCCCTAATTGATCTGAAATATTTGCTATTAAATCTGTGGCTTGTCCAATATGTATATCACTTTTTTGCAAACATTTTGAAAGTAATTTGACTATTTCAAATATTTTTCCTTGGAATATTAACAAAAATATGAATTCAAAATTTTCAATTTTATTTTGTAAGGCCTTTGCCTTATCTCTATCAGGCTTTTTCTTTGCTATTATAACAAGATTTGACAAACATTTAATGACGGCTAAATAGTTAACTTTTATTGAAATTATAAATTCGGCCCTGGATGACCATCTAGTCGGACATAGTTTTTTTAAAGTGGATCCCACAGTTTTACCGTTTTTTATTTCAGTGTTTAACGCTTGCCAACGAAGCAGACTTTTGCTAAAAAATACATAAAGTGACTGAATAGTGTCAAAAAAATTTCTTATCTGAGTAATATTAATTACAGAATCATTTATAATTAAATTTAAGATGTGAGCAACACAATGAATGTAGTCCGCATTTGGCTGATGTATCTTAATTAGAGCTTGTAGTCACGCTAATTCACCTGTAAAGTAAAAAATATATTTTAGAGTTGTGTATTATTTGGGGCTAGGATAAAGAAAAAAAAAAACAAAAATCTTTTTTTAAGTTGTCGACGTTTCGCAACTTTATTGTTGCATTTTCAGGACAAATTAAGTTTGACTTTTGGTGTCATAATATGTAATAAAAACTTGGAGAAACATAGGTATTGATTGTAGAGCCTCACACAAAAGAATACGAAGGACAAACATACGACAAAAATGGACTGGACGATGTTAAAAATTACATATTATCGACATCGTCCAGTCCATTTTTGTTGTATGTTTGTCATTTGTATCCTTTTGTGTGGCTCTACAACCAATACCTACGCTTTTCCAAGTTTAGATTATATTTTTTATGACACTAAAAGTCTCTTACTTAATTTGTCCTGAAGATGCAATAAAGTTGCGAAACGTCGACCACTTAAAAAAAATACTTTTGTTTTTTTGTCTGGATCCTAGCCCCAAATAATACACAACTCTAAAGTATTACCAAGAGGATTGTTAACAAGAACCATTTAGTAAAAAATATTCACTAATAACAGGGCTAATCATTATATATGTTGTAAAAATATATGTATATAAAATTCACAAAATGACACATACACTGTGTGCCGTTTGCATTTTTTTTAGTTCTGATGTAATATATAATGAAGAAGAAGGAAAAATAAAAAACGGGAATCACTATTTGATAAGATTTTTGACGCTTTGACAGATTACCAATTTTGTCTGTAGAAATTCTGATCTGAAAAATGTTTCTTTGAGACACATTTCAGCATAAATATGAGCACGTAAAGTGAGATAATATGGGACTACGATTGTTAAAATATTTACCTATTTATAAGTAATCGTAAATCATACATTATTTTTTTTAGCATTTATAGAACAATAGTTATTTTGGGTCTATTATTTTTTACTCTACCCAATCATTTAAATTACAAATGTGCGTACTTACCGCTCATATTTGCAGCTCCATGTTAATCTGTGGAGAAAATGTCTCTGTGTCCTCGAAAATGAAAATTTCAAATTGCGAGAGTTCTTGTGACGTCAATGAACCTTTTTAGTACTTCTCTTAATTTTTCATTTTCATTTTTTAAATATGAATCTATTGACTTATTGGCTTTCCATGTTGAGTGCAGCAAACATATGGACTGCTGAGTTCTCATGTCTTGAATTTTTTTTTGAGATGCCTTGCCAATCGTTTAGTTTTCCCGTTGTCCAAGAGGGACTAAAAGAAGGATTACTTCTATCAGCTAACAGTCAGCAAGGGTGACAATATACTCCATCTAGTATTTGTGAGTATGATATCCAGAACCTAAAATAAAAATGTAGTTTAAACAACAAAAAAAAAGAAACTCACAAGTTTTACTTACCTCTCTAACTCCTATCCGGTTGTAGTCCTTTTTTTATAATAAGCCGTACTGAATGACCTGTTTAAATCATCTTTAGGGAAAGGTCCTAAAGGTCTGTGGGGGCCGATTTGTACAAGTTATTTTTTGGAATTTTCATCCAAATGAGTATTTGAGTATACTGTTGTTTGTGCCAAATCAGATTCTTCATCTCCTGATGAATCATTTGTATCAGTAATATTAATATCCTTTCCTAGTTGCTTATTTTCTTCAGAAATTGTCGATTCTGTCGTACTTAACGAACTGGTAGATGTACATGGTTGCTTGAGATCTTCAGAAACATTTTTTTTTAAATTATCTATTTTGACTAGTTTTTTTTTCCTCTTCCTTTATTTCATTCAATTTTCTTTTCTTTGCTTCACTTAAATATTTTCGTGAACCACTCCTAATGGTAATATTATAGTATCAAACTAAAATAATAAACATAAAACAATACTTTCACGTTACACTAATTAGTAATTGCCTGATTTTAATATTAAGCTGTTACGCCCGCGCCGCGACGCAATATCCGAATAAAGCACTCAACAGTAAATGTGTTTAGTCTCAATCACGCGAGAGAGGATCACGGCACGGCCTACGACTCTCGGAAATCAGTCGGTCGTCATAGTAACGCGTCGCGTCACTGTAACTTTGTCACTTTTTGCAGTGGGATGTGATAAGACAAAATATACTTGATTTTAGAAAATGATGGGATGTAAGCAAATTCTGTAAGTAGCTTGCTTGAAGTCGAGGGGGCACCCTGGACCTCCGGGACCCGCCCGCAACGCATGCCCTGCGGGCCCTATTTGCACGCCACTGTCTTTATCTATATCATATAAACCATTTTTGAAATTAAAAGACAACAGCTATTTTTATTCATTTTAATCCCTTCCAAGAACTCAAATAGCTTAGAGAATTTAGATAAAATAAAATTAAAAAATACTAGTTATTTTCTCAACTTTTAGGTCTTCCAAGTAACATCAACCAGGGGGCTACATTGACTATGATCGTTCTTTAAACCTAGGTTCAAAGTAACTCCACCTAAGTGGTTACTTCGAGAAATAAACATAATTAAGTAATACGTTTTTGTAAGGTACTTTTTATCAAAATCAAACCGGTATATTCAAAGTGTTACTCACGATGGCTTTACACCCTCCACAATAGATTTCCTACTATAAGCAAAAGTTTAGCTTACAGTGGCTAATTTCCATAAAGATTAGCAAAATATTTCGAAAAGCACTTCTTAATATCCGCTCTCATTTCGAAAATATTCGCATTGAAATTCCACTAAAAACTTTGATTATCCATTCCACTCATTTAGCAAGTAATAATGCAATAAAAACTTTAAATGAATCGTAGGCAATGATCGTTTAATAAAAGTAAACACGGTTTTTTTTTATTAAATTTATAAAGAATTATTCCAAAATATGTGAACATTTTTTATCGGACACTATAAGTGGTAAATACCCTCGAAATTATCTTCCTGCTTACCACAAGGTATCTCGTTTGTTAGGCAATAATTATTAAACAATGTGTTTTATAATTTTGGTTTCTTAACTAATTCAATTGTACAAAGTAATCTATAATATACAGGGTGTTAATTAATGTCGTGGACATATTTCAGGGGGTGATAGTACTCGACAAAATAGGAAAAAATGTCAATATATACATGGACAAAAATGCACCATTTACGTTATACAGTGTGTCCAAGTTTCAATTCTTTTCTCGTTTTTTGCGTTTTTTTCCAGTTTATTCTGAGACAATTAGTTCAAATTTTGAACCTGTATTATTTTTAAGAACCTCTACGATAAAATATTAAAATCATAGATGATAGTACACAGGGTATTACATTTTTTGCACCACCTACAAGTTTATCTTGCGGAACTTTTTTTGCAGCACCCTGTATGAATTCTGATATAAAATTTAAACTCTTTGTTCATTTCCTTAGCTCTTTCGTATTTTGCTTTATTCTCGTATCTATCACCGTTTTCGACTTATTTGCAATAATTGCCATAGATGCAAATTAAGTGTAGGCTAAATAATGAAACAGGAAAAAAAGGTAGTAGGCTGAGGCGGGTCATTTGTTAATTCTGTTTTTTAATCTGACATTTTGTAAGAAATATTTTTTTGTTTGACGTTTCCGTAGTTGTTTCGAGTTGTTTAATGATGGTTGAATTCACAAATCGAGAATATGCAGAAATTCATTTCATTTATAGACTTGCCAATCCATGGTGCCCAATAGACAAACGTTTGCAAAGGTACATAATATGTAATGTGAAAATGGATCATTCAAGAAATCGACTCATTTAGCAGGAGCAAATAGAACGGTTAGGACTTCTGAAGTCGAGGAAGCACTCCTGAATGCAGTAGAAAATGATCCTGCTACCAGTACGAGGAAAATTGCAGCAACACTTAACATTTCATTTGTGCCTGTATAGAAAATTTTATTAGACAACTTAATGTATCCCTACCACATCCAAAAGGTTCAAGCTCTTCTCCCACGTGACTTTCCACTCCGTTTAAATTTTTGCCAGTGGTTCCTACAAATGCTAGCCCAAAATCCATTATTTGGAAACACGATTTTATTAAGCGATGAGGCAAATTTTTCTAGGAATGCCATACGTAATTTTCATAACAATCATTTTTGGGCAAAAGAGAATCCGCATTCGATACATTAAAATAATTTCCAGCAACAATTTTCAGTAAATGTGTGGGCCGGCATTATTGGAGATTATTTGACAGGTCCATTTTTGCTGCCAGCAAGGCTAAACGGACGATATTATCCCCAATTTCTCGAAGACGAACTCCCGGTATTGCTAGAAGACGTGCCAATTCTTCTTAGAAATCAAATATTGGTTCATGCACGATGGTGCAATAGCACATTTCAGCATAGAGGTGAGGGAGGAGTTCCTAAATAATAATTTTAACAACCGTTAGTAGAGGTTCTTAAAAATAATACATGTTCTAAATTTGAACTAATTGTCTCAGAAGGAACTGGAAAAAAACGCAAAAAACGAGAAAAATATTAATACTCTGACACCCTGTATAACGAAAATGGTGCGTTTTTGACCATGTATATGTATAGCCATTTTTTTCCTATTTTGTCGAGTACTATCACCCCCTGAAATATGTCCACGACATTAATTATTTAACATTAATTAAACCCTGTATATTGATCTTTTCTTTAGTAAATGATATTTTATTGTTTCCTTACACTATATCTATGGAATTATATTATTATTATTTATAATATTCTCAATTTTACAATAAAACGTGAAGCATTTTCCATAATTTACCTATAAGTACCCGTTTATAAGAAAAGACACAACTAGAGTTAAATACCCTTACCTTATTATGCTTTGCTTAAGCCTTAAAGTGATGGAAGTAACATTGTTTCACCATTTCATAGTCATATGAGGTTAATTTCATCATACTTCAGCGTAAAGCGCCCTTTAAAAAGGTGGTTAAAAGAAATTATTACTATAATGAAGTACAAACAATAAAATAGATTAAAAATTAATGCTTTGGTATCACATAGGCATTGCCTCAGTGGCGGCTCGTGGTCAATAACAAATTTAAAAATAGGCATACTTAAAATAAAAATAAATATCTTATCTTTAAATTGAGCTTTAAATTCTCTTGAAGTTCAGGTCTACTCTTCGTTCTTTAGAATTGGAACAATGCTGAATGACACGTTAAAATTGTACGCACATTTCTTTTATAAAAGATTTCTCGATACCTAGCATTGCTAAAGTGGATAGTCTATCTTGGCCCAACTCCTCAACAAAATTTATAAGCCCTCGAAAAACCCCTCGATTTTCAGTCAAAGCCGTTTCATCATGGTCACGTAGTGCCAGCTCGAATGCCCCACAAAATTTTACACAATCTATAATTTTGTTTAAAATATATATGGATATATTTTTCATTAAAATCTCTAAGGGATTTTCTATAAGCTATGTCTAGCTGTGTGCGAATACCAACACTTCCGACCGTAGCATAGTTCACCGAATATTTCATGTGATCTGCAGAAAACGCATGTTTTTTATTTTTTCTTTTAAGCGTTTTAAGTCTTTACCACCGGTTTTGCATCATAATGAGTCCGACGAGTCCTTAGAAAACAACAAACATAACAGTAAAATGAGTTAGATACTTCACAACCACATATCCAGTTAGCTATAGCATACATACTTTTGCGAAATTTTCGATGAGCCTCTTTATTTTTGTCCTTACTAGTTTGTCATATACTAAGATCTGGCAAATTCCGACCACTTACCTTGGATTCGGTTGTTTTCTCAATATTAAGTTCGTTAACACTATTTAATTGTTTAATTTTTTGCTCTACCGACATTTTATTTCGTCTGCATTCACAACTCAAACATAGACCACCTTGAAATTAATTATTTTTGCAAAATTAAGTTTGTAGTAAGCACTTTCTAGTTGTTTATTTTTTTGCACATTTTATTTCCTGTATATTTCCAACTCACACATGGATCATAAAAATTAAAAAAATATATATTACAAAAAAACAGTATATAAATCAATTATCATCCATTAAAAACGTCCGAAAAAATATCGAGTTAGAATATCGACCGCGCGACCTCTGAACAATTGAACTTCCGCATGCCGACGTGATGCTGCGACCGATCGATTGAATTATGACAAGAGACCGGCTGATGAGCCAAATCGCGATTTCATATTCCATTTGCTATCACGTTCCGCTGCCGTTCGGTAACTGTGAAATCTTCGGGTACTTTCGTCAAGCTTTAAGGTAATCAGGGCAATTCGGACTGCCCAGCCTAGCTTTTTTTGTTATGCCTAAGGAACGAAACGAGATCATTCGAACCGCCGCGCGCGGCTAATAATCAATAATCAAAGAATAATTTATTTTCTGAAGTATTTTTGGGGTGTCATTGACCAAATGACCCTATGGAAGAGCCGTCACTGTGCTTGAGTGATTTTTTGAGGTATACTATGAATTAGTGGGCTGTAAAATTTACTCAGCCGTTTTCACTTCGTAGTATCAAGTAAGAATTATCGCCCTACATTTATTTTTTGAATTGGATATTTTGTTTTAAACATCAGTGGGACATTCTAAACGTGTATTATGTAACATGTTCCATACCTATGTCCGTTTTCGAGAAAAAGGCATCTCAAAATTGTTATTGTTATTTAAAGTTGGAGAAGAATACTTAAGAAATCTTTGTCAAGCTATTATTTCTATATTTAAGAAATGAAACAAAAAACGCGGATAACAAATTTTCAGTGGACATGAGAACTGAACCATTTCATTCCACGAAGGCCTAATTTTTCCTAGTTAGGCTTCTAAAATCTTTATGCGTTGTTACCAACATCCCATTCTGTTTCAAAATTAAATTTCCCAGCAAATAGCCTGACATACGAGAATGAACCTCATCAAAAAACATGGAAGGTTACTCATTTGTATCAGTAAATCAGCCGTCGTACGGTCGGTCAACAATTTTTGTAATATGTAATTCCCATTTCGTATTTTATTCGACATCAGCGTTACGGAAAAGCGGACAAAACAAAATTAGATTTCTGTAAATTCCAATTACTATTTTTCAGTTTTTTTTTATAATATAAGGTGATTTATACGGTGGTTTATTTCCTGACACTCTTCTAGCTTAGGAAGTTTATTTATTTTATACAGTGCATTTATTAGGGTTGCCACCTGTTCCGATTTAGGCAAAATGTACCATTATATAGTGCGATGGTCCATGCTCTGATTACGAGACCAGACGCTGGTACGTTTTGCTAAACGTGACTAAAACGCGGTACATTTTGCTATGTCTCCTTCTCATAGCTTAATCGAACCAAACGTAGGTACGTGTTGTCAAACTGCACTAAAACGTGGTTGATTATGTCTTAGATGGAATGGCAATAAACATTTCACTCGAACTACTAAAAATCTTATTCAGAAGTTATTGCAATATAATATAGTACTGATATGCAATAACATTTATTGCTTTTGGGTTTTTTAGAAATAAGTACAATTTAAAGGAAAAATTATACTAAATAAATCCAAGTTGTCGGATTGATATGACAACATCGTCAGAAATATAATCACGCCGTCATTATGCAGCTCTCTTACGTCGTTTTCATTAGACACGGTGCACTTTAAGTCTGACTTTAGTTTTGAGTTGACTTGAGTTTTGTGTTTGAGTGACTTTAACATTTTTGATTTAATTTGTACCATGACATACAGTGTAAAAGAAGTTTTGGATAAGTTTTGTTGTATAAGTAATGACAAATATGAATGTGGCATTTTATTTCTATCTTTATTTTATGAATTCAATCGTTTCTAAATATTGCAGATAAAATAAAAACTTTGAATTAAAAAAGTTTTAGGTCATTTAATTGACCAACTATGGAATTAGTGCTCAAACAGCAGGTCGGATGAAATCTGAAAATTTTACTTAAAATTAAGTGAATGTTTACCGTTCATTTAATGAAATTATTTCCGTAAATTGTCACTGGCAGCTAATACAATTTTAGTAGAATATCATTGCCCTTTTCCAAATAAAGTAATAGTGTAATACCCAGATATTTTATAGTGTAAAAATAAATGTTTTATCTATCCCTATGTGTTTTTTCAACTATCCAATATAATTAAATGTCGTTAACATTTAATAACTATGATTATACCAGTTAAATAAATATCCAGAACAGTAAATTCAACTGCAATTACCCAACGTTTTTATAATTTTAAATAAAATGTGTTATTTAACAAAACCCTTTATCATCAAAAGGGAGTTTATTTTATGAATTAACACACATTTTGTATGACTATTTAGCGAATATTACGAATGAATGAACGCAGAATATACAAAAAGTGAAATACATATAAAATTTATTAAATGAATATTTTATTAACTAAAACAAGCACTAATAAAAGACTTGGTAGTGATCATTATTATTTGAAGTCTGAAAAAACAAATGTTTGTTTGTAAAATACTTGTGCGCATAAAACAAATGACTCAGATTTTGTCAATAACAGTCCACTTTAGTTCACTATTCCATTTCATGACAAGAGAATATAATTTTCAATTGAAGTAGGTATTTGATTTATTGTACTTTCGGGACTAAAGTATATCCCTTAGTCTCCTAATAGAGCCTAAAGAGGTTCATTTAGTCCCAAGGGAAATTTGTTTACTTCGAACTTATAATATTTCCTTTTATAGAATAGGCAAGTGTGAACCAATTTAGTTTAGTACATAGTTATTTAGGAACCCATATATATAGTCTTATCAAACATTTTTATTTGACGCCATTTTGTTCCAATATATTGGATCCCTACCAATATTTTACTATGCCACATTTGATTTTGGGCATACTTTAAAATGAATTTAATAAGTAGTTTTTACATTGACACACACCGCGATTTTGTTACGTCATGCGTCATGTTGAATTAGCCCCAGTTTATCCTTATATCATATTTAATTTTTCTCCAAAATTTACAGTCAATTGAATAAGAAGATTTTTTTAGGTAATTTTTTTAACATGTTATTTCTCCGCCATTTTGTTCCGTTATCTTAAATTCGTAAAGTGCGGGACACGAAAGAAAACCGGGCGGTTTTTAAAATAAAGGTTCATAGTCTTAAGCAAGCGGAAAAGTAAAATTTGTGTTCGCAAATAAATTTTATGTTATTTTATTTCTTGTAATAGTTTGTCGCTTCACCTATAAAGTGCGTCAATTAAGCGGTACGGAAAATTAATCGAGGATTTAGTAAATTTCGCACTGGTCCACTTGTAATTGGGATGTGCGTAGAGTCTCCATGCACTTGCCGCTAGAAGGTTCTAGCTATTTCCAGTGGCGCCTATGCATTTCGAGCATTTGTTTTCATTTCTATATAAATACCTTGCGTTGAATTTGAATTATTATTTAGAAGTAACGATGGCGAGCAAAAGAGGAAAAAAAATTCAAAGCGGTGCACATGAAGTTATTGCGAGCGTTATAGAGGCCTGTACTAGAGAAGCTGAAAATAATAGTTTGACTATTCCAATTCAAAATCGAACAGAACGCGCTGCATTCTACACTGGTGTTTCGAAAAGTAGTGTAAGAAAAATTCAAAGAGAACATAATGATCGCTCATGTTCTACTTCACCTTTAGAATCTCCTGGTAAAAAAAGACCCCGATTATCATACAAAGATAAAATTGACGATAATGATTTTCAAGTAATTCGACGAACAATAGAGGATTTTTATATAAACTTGAAGAAGGTTCCGACCTGCAAACCCCTACTTCGTGCTGTAAAGAACAAAATAGATTTTCCGTACGGGTATAAAACCTTAAATCGGCTTTTACGATCAAATGGTTTTGTTTGGCGCAGGTGCCAAATTAAACAAAAATTGCTCATTGAGAGACTAAATATTTTTTACTGGCGGGTGAAATATCTATCAACTGTAAGGCAATATAGGCAAGAAGAACGCAATATTGTGGATCTAGATGAAACCTGCGTAGATAATTATATGACAGTGAACAAATGCTGGCAAAGTGAAAGTGTTACAGGGGTTGTTCAGGGAATCCGCTCTAGTAGTCGCTTTATTATAGTTCATGCTAGTTCAAAAGCCGGATTTGTTCCAGGTGCTGCTTTAGTTTTTTGCTCGGGACTAACAACTGGAGACTATCATGGACAGATGAATAGAGGTAATTTTGAAAAGTGATTGCTCGTGAAGCTTCTACCTAACATCCTCCCAAATCAGTCGTGGTAATGGATAATGTGTCTTATCATTCTCACGTAGAAGATAAAGTGCCAACTAAATACTCTACAAAAGCTCATATGATATCGTGGCTTAAATCGAACAATCTTGTATGTGATCCAACATGGAGAAAATATCAATTGTATATATGAAGTAATATCAGCCAACAAGCCTAGAGAAAAAAAGTATAAAATTGACGGTCTTTTACGTAACCTCGGTCATACACCTTTAAGGCTGCCTCCATACATGTGCGACCTCAACCCTATTGAACTTACATGGGCAGGAGTAAAAAATATATTCGAGAGGGCACAGCAACACAGGTGAACTTTCAATTAAAGATTTAAATAAAATATCATTAGAAACGATTGACTCAATATTGGCTGAAAATTGGAAATCGTATGTTAAACATGTTCGTTCTATTGAAGACAAATACTGGGAAGTAGATGGTAAAATTGAAACGGTTATTGATGATTTAGTTATCACACTGGGATCTTCAAGTAGTGACGACGAAACCTCATCATTTTCAGAGGAAGATAACGATTTAGAAGAAATCGAACCATTAGAATCACAGTCGTCAACTTCAAAAATGGCTTAGTTTTTTTTCACATATTTTTGTAAAATTGTTCATAAAGTAGCTGTCAATAAACTGCCACAAAATAATTAATTTTCTGTTCAATACCGGGTGTCAAAAATTATCTAATATTGCAATTAATATTTGAAAAACTACAGAACTCATATTTTTCCAAAATTAACACATCGGTGTATTTATAGTAGAGGAGCCAGCACTGATTCCAGTGAGCAAGATTTATCAAAATTTTAACTTATGCAGTTCGACTTTGGGCTATTCGGATATGCCAAAAGTGACCGTTTGTCTCCGTCTGTCATATTACTTTGTACAGGGGGTTTCCTAATTGCTAATGTTAAAGGGGGTGATTCTTGGACCTTTTTAAGAAAAAAGTTTAATATGAACCTAGAATTCTTAACTTTGGAGATACAGGGTTTTAAAAAAACATTTTTTTTTAAATTCTAATTCTGATGCTATTATAGATAAATAACTGTGTGAAATTTGATACACGTCTTTTATGTATAAAAGGGCACTTTTTATTAACAATCAGTTTTTGAAATTTCTACCAGTGGCGTCCATATGTAATTAACCTAGGTAAATCCGTATGCTCCTTAATGCATAGAAGACGTGTATCAAATTTCATGCAGTTATCTACAATAGCATCAGAATTGGGATAAAAAAATGTTTTCTTTTTAAACTTTACCATCCTGTATCTCAAAAGTTAAGACTTTTAGGACATAAAAATACCCCCTTTAACATTAGCACGCAATTAGGAAACGCCCTGTATAGTACTTCACAATGACGGCCCTTGTATAAAGTAATATGACAAACGGAGACGGACGGCTACTTTTGGCATACCCGAGTAGCCCAAAGTCCAACTGCATAAATTAAAATTTTGATAACTCTCGTTGATTGGATCTGATGCTGGCTGCCCCTGTAAAATCTGGACTTGTAAATCGTGAATCACTATACTGGGTGGTCCAACAATAGTGGACGTAGGCAGTAGCACGGGAACCATTAATGACAGAACTCAAAAAAAAATATATTTACAGGTAAACCGATCAAGGAAAATTAAAATTAAATTAAATTTTTGCAACACAAAAGAGATATAGAAGTGCGGTACACGAAAGAAAACAGACAAATATAGATCATTAAACATAGTTACATTTTTTAATTATCTGAAGTGCATATAGTCTAAAAGGTGTGCAATATTATTTAAAGAACGACGGGACACCACTGGCTTAAAGAGATTTCTTGGCAGACCTTCCTAAACCGATTGACTCCGCCAGGTTCTTTCGTGTCCCGCACTTTACCACAATTTTACCAGCTTGTCTCTATATCACACTTAAAGCTTGCACACAATTTGAAATTAATCTAATAAGTAACTTTTTTCAGACTGATTTTTTAAATATTTTATTAAGATGCCATTTTGTTCTGCTATTGTATATTCCCACCAAAATGTTACCAGTTCATTTTTATATAACATTTTTTATTTTTTTTCAAAATTGAGGTAATCATCAATCTGATGTGTAGTTTTTAAGCTATGCCGCGAACTGACAGACAGGTGGACCGACGGTGTTGATAAAACATATTTTTTGGCATCTAGGGACGCTAAAACGCGAAAATATGTAAAACCTAAGAGCCTCATTTTTTCAGATTACAAAAATTTTATTTGGCCGCCATTTTGTTCCGCCATCTTCAATACCACAATTTTATTAGTTCATCTCTATACTCTAATTAGTTATGGCACACAATTTGAAACCAGTTCATTAAGTAGTTTTTTCAGGCTAAATTTTTAAATATTTTATTAAACCACCATTTTGTTCCGTCATCTTGGATTCCTACAAAAATTTTACCAATTGGTTCCTACATAATACTTTCTTTTTGTGCAAAATTTTATATAAATTGGATAAGCACTTTCTTAGTAATACTTCTTTTAACATTTCACTAGGCTGTAATATTGCATTTTTACTAAAATGTTACGTAAGTATGTAAGTAGTTTTCTACGCCGCGAACAGACAGACCGACAGACAGCTAGACAGACCGACGGAATTGAGAAAACATGTTTTTCATCATTAAAGGACCTTCAAATATAAAAATTTGAAAAAATGTCGGAGGATGATTTTTTCAGGATTACAATACTTCTCTTATATGAGGGAAGTAAAAAGTAAAAAAGAAAACAAAATTTATATGCATGTATGTTTTAATTTTATTTTATAGAAATATGGAAAACATTTTAATCGCAAAAATAATTGCACAGAAGAAGACGGAGGAAATGATAAACCAGGCATTTTTAGAAGTTGCAGATTCATTATTTGCCAACTTTAAAAATAAAGACGAGATAGTGTCTTCAATGCGGTCTTTGCAACTTTCTGCTAATACAGTAATGAGACGAGTAGAAGTAATGAGTAACGATATTTTTTTACAGTTGAAAAGTGACTTGCGTAATTGTTTTTATTTTTCATTGCAATTATACGAATCAACTGACGTAGTTGACACCTCCCAAATGGCCGTGTTCGTTAGGATGGTTTTCTGTAATTTTACGGTTAAATTGAAAGGACATACTACTGGACAAGACTTGTCTTCTAATCTCGTTAATCTTATTTCGACAGAGAAAAATCCGATATCAAAAATGGTAGGCTTGACAACCGATGGCGCTCCAGCTATGGTGGGTTGTAATAAGGGCGTCGGCGTCGTGGCGTTATATCGCAAAGATGAAAGTTTGCATTGTCCATCAGCAAACATTATGTGGAAATTTTTTAAAACTAAACGACGTTATGAAATTGGTAGTAAAAATTGTAAACAAAATTTGATCTCAAGCGTTACAAAGAAGGTTATTCAAAGCCTTAGCCGATGAAATTGACTGTCAATACGGGGAAATACTTCTTCACTCTGAAGTTCGATGGTTGAGTAGGGGACGAGTGCTAAAACGTTTTAATGATGTCTTACCTGCTATAGTTCGTTTGTTCAAACAACGCGATGAACCGATTCAGGAACCGGAAAATTTAACTTGGCTTAGAGATTTTGGTTTTCTTGTGGATATTACAGAAAAATGAAATGAACTTAATTTGCAGCTTCAGGGTAAAGACAAACAACTAGCGGAAATGATTTCTGATATAAATGCATTTATAAATAATCTTGCATTTTGGGAACAAAACCTAATTAACTGCCGCAATACCAAGCATTTTCCTATTCTTTCAGAAAAGATATCTCAAAATTCATTGGAACTTTATAAAAGTAAATATCATGTAGAAATAATTTCTAACTTGAAGGATAACTTCAAAAATCGTGTTAAGGACTTCAACGGAATTGCTTTAGTGGTGCAATTTGTTGTTTTACCCTTCACGGAAATTGATGTCCAACAGTTTGAAAACTTGTGTTATGTAGAACATTTCAAAATGATTTGGCTTTAAGATCGGTTAGGTTAGGTTTAGTACGTCAGGAAAAATATCCAGTTTTAGGTCGCATTACCTTGAAAGTAAAGGCGTTATTTAGTTCAGCTCATTTCTGTGAATCCTCTTTCTCAAATATGAAGTTAATTAAAAACAAATCCCGCAATCGACTTACAGATGAACATTTGGATAATTGTATTCGCATAACTGTATCAAATTATACTGCAAACATTATTAATGAGCCTGAGTGTCAGCCCTCTCATTGAACATGAATTAGTGCATTATTCTTTTTGATGCTTTTATAGTGTTTTAGTTCCATAAATCATATCGTATCGTAATCATAAATAGCATAAAAATATTGTTTATTTTTTAAACACCTTTATTTTTTATGGGCAGTATGTACTTGTGCTAAAATAATATTAGTTTATTTTTATTATTTAATGTTAATAAACGAAATAAATGTGTATGAAATATAACTGTGCATTATTTCATTTCTGTTGGCTTACGTTTCTTACAGATACGTAGCTCACTATCTATTCCAAAACTGTCGAAGTAGGTCAACACATTAAAAAGGTTGGCGACCACTGGTCTAGTGAAACTATTTTATTGAAATTTGAAGAACTGAATGGATAGGCTTATGAGGTGGTAAAATTGACTGGAACGATATTTCTCTAAAACTACTTTAGAAACAACATATTCCAAAATTAAACATTCTGAAACACTGTTTCAGAACGTATTTCTACATGGTGTCTTGAAAAAAGTCTGTACAGAATACTACCAAAAATGTCTGAAGCTAAAATATAGCGATCTAACCCATCTTACCTTTGTACTAAACTTAAACAGATACAGGAAGTCAAAATAAATTTTTAAAATTTAAGTATCTCGCATAAATTTGCTAGTTTTCAAAGTATCGTTATGAAAGTTGGAATTTGGGTTTTTTTTGTGACGAAAAATGCAAATTTGCTCCCAATTTTAATGCTGCTCCTCGAGGACGCTACGTGCGGTAACTTTTATAGGTCACGAACGGGGTAACTTCTTTGCACCTACGTGTATACAATTTTTAATTGAGAGAAAAAGCACATTCCCTGTATGTTTATAACAAACAATGTGTGATGCATGTTGTGTGATATCTCTTATTAATTGTTTCTTAATAAAACTATTTGTTAGAAAAAAATCTAATATTCAACACGTTTGGAATGCCCTATATTCTACAATCGTGTTGAGTATGGGCCATTCCATAACTTTTTATAGAACATACTATTCTCACTCCGTGGTTCAACTTTTTGGTTTTGTCAGAATATTAAATAACCTATTAAGTGCTGAAAAAATAATTAAGTGGAACAATTAAATGAAGAGTACTTAAGTTAATTTATTTGCAATTGTTATGTGAGTTTTTGTTCGGTCTCCCTGGTACCAGTGTTGCTATTGAACAGTGGCGGCTATTCAGGTGAAGTAGGTGAAGTGCTATCTCACCAGGAAAAATAAACAAGCAAACATCTAACTATATTTATTATATATCTCTTAAAATTTTAGTTTTTACATTCATTTATTCACCTAATTGTCTGTATAGAATACATTTTAACGAAAACATCCGGTTAAATAGATTATTTATGTGCTTGGTAATTGACGCAGTTTTGTACCTGTTTTGTTTTGCAAAACAAGAGTTAGCCTTTCGCGGCCATGATGATAGCAGCGAGTCAATAAACAGGGGGAATTTTAAAGAGTTTTTAGGTTTATTAATATCGAGAAGTTCCCAAGAACTAAAAGATCATCACGAAAAAATTAAAAATGTTTTTACAGGTGACTCGAAAACTATTCAAAACAAAATAATTGAATGCACTTCTGATTATTTAAACGATCATGTAAAAAAATAAATAATGAACACACAGTTTTTTTCTGTACAAGTGGATGACACCACTGATATTACATAATTTTAAGATACGTTAATTCAGAAGGTTCAGTAGTCGAGAGATTCTTAGGATTTTACAATGTGAGCTCCGATAGAACGTCGGAGAATTTATATTCTCTATTGGATCAAATTTTGGACCAATTTGACTATAAACATAAATTAATAGGGCAATGTTACGATGACGCAAGTGTGATGTCTGGGCATCTAAATGACCTTCAAAAAAAATAAAAGAAAAAGCCCCTAAGGCTGTATTTGTCCATTGTCTTGCGCATCGTCTTAACCTTGTGATGCAGCAAAGTCTAAAAAATATTACTAAATGTCGATTTTTTTTGCAAGCCTTAGTGGTATTCTCTCATTTTTTCATCACTCAGCCAAACGAACTTATGTTCTTACATCTGCATCTACGAGGCGTATACCAACAATTACAGAAACTCGTTGGTCTTCAAATTCGAGTTTAGTAAATATGATATGACTGGAATAAATTAAAACACGTCTTTGAATTTATTACAAACTGTGAGAAATCTGATGAAAAATCAATCCGGCTTGCGAAAGGATTTTTAGTTAAGATGAACGATTTTGAATTCACGTTTCTGGCATTAGTGTTTAATGACATTTTCTCAATCAAGGACATACTATTTGACATTCTTCAAAAAAAATCGCTTGACATTCATTTTTGCATATCCAATATAAAACACTGTCGTGAGGCGCTCTGTAAAAAAAATGAAAAATTTTTTAATACCACGTTTGATAAAGCAAATTCTATTACAGAAATAAATCATTACAAACGTGAGCTTGCTAAGCTTTCACCTGAAGAAATTAGGGCTAAGTATAGAACCCTTTTTTTATGAAATATTGGATCATATTTTAATGAAAATGACACTACGATTTCAAGACTCTGAAAAACTTACATTTTTATGTTTGGCAGATTCTGCTAAATTTTCCGAATATAGTTAAAATTTTCCGACTGGCCCGTTTGAAAATTTGTTGCAATTATATGAGGAAATATTTTCAAAAAGTCAACGACTTAAAAATGACCTTGTTCCTATTTTTGCTAATGAGAGTAATTGGAATATATCGCTGCAAGATCAAGTGAAAAAAAATAAAAATAAATATATTTTTACCGAAGCATATAAACTGTTTTCCCTTATTTTGACAATACCGTCGACAAGTGCTTCAGTGGAAAGAAGTTTTTCTTGCCTCAAACGTGTAAAAACTTATTTAAGAAATACAATATCTCAAGAAAGACTTACTTCTCTAGACAATATTTCAGTTCAAAAGGAATTTCTGGAGGAGATTAGGGCAACTCATCCATTTTATGACGATGTTATAAATAAATTTGCTGCTATGAAGGATAGGGGAACTGATTTAGTATACAAAATTTAGGTAAGTCGTAAAAAATAGTCTACCCCTCCACATATAAAAAGACTCTGGAAAAAAAAATATTGCGATATTTTCTTGGTTCATTTGCACTTCACTTGCTTTTTCACCCGCGAGCCACCACTGCTATTGAACCATTATTTTCCGTCATTATTAATTACTAGAGTTCAGAAAAGTTTCAATTAATTGTTTTCACTGTTGAGGCAGTGATGCAGGTGTATACAAAATAAAGCAGGTAATTCGTGTCCCAAGTACACTAATGGAAAATTCCTAATGGATTAATTTATGTGTTATAGTTTTTTCAAGAAGTTTGAATCATGTTTGATATTTCAAAGTTTGGTGATGTTTAAGTACCACTCAATAGAACGTATATTTTATTAATTAGCTCACATTTGGCAAATCTAGAATTTTTTTACAAAATGGTTAATTCGCAAACAGTTTTAGTTTACTTTTTTCTCCAAAAGAAATATTATCACGGTACTTAATAGGCTAACACAAACAGAGATATTGAAAACGAGTTTTTTTTATTCTTGGATAAGTTTACTGTACAACGCCTATGTACGGTAATTTAATTTGAAGTCACAGACAGACACTTGGGGTTTTTATTTATATGCACAGACTACTGTATTTTAGATTTCAACGAGAACGAAGTCGCGGATAATTGCCAGTAAATTATAAAGAGGTAGTTATTTTATCACTTTTTATTTCAAATTAGTTCCGTCTGCGGCTTTTTGGCTTTGGGCCATTAAGTTTTATAAGCGTTTGTGGCTTTATGGGAGCTAATTATTTTTCGTGTATTCTCAAATAATTTCTGCCTAATAGTCTTTGGTAAATTTCCATCATGTCATTGAGCACCTACTCTTTTTCCAGATTTTGTAAATCGTTTTGCGTAAAGTATATCAAAGCTTGATAAACAAAGGCATAATCTTTTAAGCCACTTTGCTGTTTTTTTTTAAATTTATTTATTGAAATAATCAATTTCAAATGTCAAAATGGATGCTCGCTTTTTTTGCTTTTTTTAATATTTTGTGACAATCTATGCGATACTATTTGTCTAATTTAACTCATGTTTGAAAATTTTGTTCACTTGCTGTTAAAAGGGAAATTGGCCCCATTTATAAATTTTGAAATAAAAACGACAATTCGTATTTTATTCATATAAAGCTTAAAATCCTCTAGATTGCAGTTATAAGGTTTACTAAATTGGGTAAAAATGGCTGAGCTAGACCTAGAGAGTTGTGTTATTTTGTCTAGTTGGCCCTGACAATAATTTTAATGCAATTTTAGGTTTCTACTTCAGGATTGAGGTGCGCATATAGAAAACGATATAAGAGATTTGACTTGTTTTACAGTTAAAATAAAGTTAAATAGTTTTGAAATAGCTTTTTTTTGTTTACAGAGAGCTGCAGATCTACTCGGAATAAGGTCTTTCTTTACAGCAAACGTAACCAATCCTAACCTAGCCTAATCCACATTTTTGTCAATTATAAGTTTTGTTAAAAACAATGCTTAAAAAAATGTGCAGCATCCAAAGCTGAGTTTTTTTTCCACCGAGCTAGGAAGACCATGCTAAATACTCAACAAAACTTGTTTATAGTCCGTGGAAATAAATGACGAACCAATAGTTATTGAACAATATGTGTTGTGATTGGCGGGCTCTCAAGCAACATTTTAAGTTTTATCATCGCCTATAGAAGGCCGGTACAACCTATTTTATAATACCTCGTTAAAACCAGTTTGTTATAATGTTATCATTAAAACAACGTTACAACCTCCTTAAAACGCTCAAGGCCTCCTCCTAAGTACGTTGTAACGGCTTATTTTAAAGCTTGTTATAAAACTTAGTATGCCGTTTTTAGTAAACCATAAAGCACTGATAAAGCCTACATGATATACACGTCTTAAAACTAATTGACTAGTTTTAAAACCTTTTTGTCTTAACACTGGCTTTTTTAAGTACATTAATAAAACACGTTTTGTAAATTTGTATCTCATAAAGCCAATTTCTCTTTCACTGGTGACTGTTAGGACCTATTTATTTTATGCGTGCTCTATCGTTGCATTTAGACAGTTGATATTGAAATTAAGACAGAGATCTCCATATTTATTTACTAAATTTTTGGGTTCACATATGAACTAAATTACAATAGTTTACATTTTTTATGTGTTTTTTTTAGATGTTTACATTTAGATTCGTTGTTTTTATTGAAGTTTTTTGGTTCGACATATAGTAGTACAGTAGGCTTATACTTTTTAATATTTGCACCTCACTGTTCGTCTAATATGTGTACTGTATACCTAGATGTTTTATGTTGTAATTTGTAGTGGCCATCTAGTTATAAGGTAATATTAACTTTTTTATCCTTTTTGTAAATATAATTAAGGTTTTTCAGATATTTTAGGTCTGATGATGACCGTAAGGTCGAAACACGTGTCACAAAATAAATTTTAAAATAAAAAATGTTATGTATCTGACTGAGACCAAGACTAGTTTAATCTTTTCTTTGAATTCTTATAATCAGGTCTCTTAAAGCAATATGGACGATTTCTTTGAATTAAGAAGAAGAAGAGTAAAGCCAAGAACTACAAGAAAGAATTACTAAGTACTTTAGAATGACCTCTGAAATACCCTCAAACTTATGAAAACTTTGATAAAACATTTATCTTTTTATCTGTCCTAAGTTCTATAAAAATATATTTAGGTTTCTGATTAGATATAAGACATCTTTTGCGCAGTTTACAAATTGCTTCATAAACAAACTTCGTATTCTAATTAACCAAGCAGCAGAAAACTCACAATTTAGCGCCATCTCCTGCACTACGACTTTAACTTATACTGAAAATATGAACTTAAAATTGTTGATATTCCAGATAGTGAAAAGAAAAACATATTAGACATACTAATTTAAAGTGGAAGAAGAAGCGTTTAAATCTTGAAAGTTCAACTACTCTTTAAAGTTAATTTTAACTTTTTGAGCAGTCAAAGCTAGCTAAAATGGGCAAACAGGTTAGGATATTTGAAATGTTTGTCTTTCTAAGTACCCTTGAAGTCACTTTTCGTAAATGTAAGAAGGTATTTAAAGTTAACTATTTAGACTTTACAAGCAACACTTTAAGTAGAGTCTTTGATATTAAAAGGGTTTGGTTTTTTAAAAATTTCATAATTTAAGAAGCCTGTTAACGAATTTTTACTTCCCTCGATTTACACAATATATTAATAAGGTAATTTATGGACTGTGAAGTAAAAATCAGTGTTGTTAAGTGGCTATCCCAAACCGCCTATTTCACTCTTATTTGCAACCTTCAGGCTTATGACAACAAGAAGAAGAAGAGTAAAGCTAATAACTACAAGAAAGAATTACTAAGTACTTTAGAGTGACCTCTGAAATACCCTAAAACTCATAATAAATTCGATAAAAGATTTTTTTACCTGTCTGAAGTTCTTACTATTTTAATAAACTTATAAAAATATAATTAGGGCTCTGATTCGTTATAAGACATATTTTGCGCAGATTTCAAATTGCTTCATAAACAAACTTCGTATTCTAATTATCCAAGCAGCAGAAAACTTGTAGTTTAGCGCCATCTCCTGCACAACAACTTTAACTTTTACTGAAAATATGAACTTAAAATTGTTGATATTCCAGATAGTGGAAAGAAAAACATATTAGACATACTAATTTAAAGTCCTAATAAGAAGCGTTTAAATCTTGAAAGTTCAACTACTCTTTAAAGTTAATTTTAACTTTTTGAGTAGTCAAAGCTAGCTAAAATAGGCAAACAGTTTAGGATATTTGAAATATTTGTCTTTCTAAGTACCCTTGAAGTCATTTTTCGTGAATGTAAGAAGGTATTTAAAGTTAACTGTTTAGAGTTTACAACAGTTTAAGTATTCAGTATCAGATTTTGATATTAAGAGGGTTCTGTTTTTGAAGATTTTATAATATAGGCAGCCTGCTAACGAATTTTTACTTCCCTCGTAGAAGCAAATAAATCTTTACCACCACAGATGGCGCACAAGATCTCATAGTCGCCTCCGAAGTTTGACCACAAATAAATCTTCAAGGTCAAGGTCAAGGTCAGGATCATATTTTTACTTATTTCTAAAAAGCGAAGTACCCATCTTAATGATGAAAAACCTTCCGAGATTTTTACAAATCCGATGAACCTGATCTCCTATTTTCGTGGCTTAAAAACTACTTATCCGATTAACTTCAAGGAAAATGTAATACGGTGGAATAACATGTCGGCCTTACAGTAGGGATGGTTGATCCAACAATTGTTTCCCTTTCCCTGCATTGTAAGCAATCTATTTTGACACTGCTTTGACAGACGTAAGTAAAAGTTACTCAACAAGGTATTGGTTGCCCTTAACGACAGGATGTAAGTCATCTTACATCCCTAGGGAAATAATAATGTAAAATTATTATAAGTAGCTTTAATTTTTGATTTCATCAACATATTATAAAAATCCGGACAAAAATCCGGCGATATTAATCGAAATGAATATTAATGGTACAATTATTACAATTATTCACATTATCAACAAAATTTGGAAACACGTTTTCTCGTTTCTTCTCGAAGTATATTACATTTTCTGACTCCACAGATCCTTCAGTTCTAACCATTGTTTCTGTCACTGTTGAAGCACTGCAAGAGACTTCTGGCTGGGTCTTATTGTATAAAATTTTATTCGCTACTTTCTTTTTATTATTGAGGCTCTCAGCTACGTAACTTTCCGCAATAATAGCGGATTTCCATCCACCATGTCGCTGGATAGCTAATACATCAACTCCAGTATTTGCCAATAAAGTTGCCGACGTTCTTCTAAAAGTGTGTCCAGTATACATTTTGAAGTTCTCAAACTTTATTTTTATTTTTTTTTTACTTGGAATTGACGAAAACGTATTTTTCCCGACAGGCTGGTTTAAGCACTTTCCATTTTGATATCGCCTAAAGAAGCGCGGATTAATAGTTGTCATGTGGGATCTTGTATCAATGTACTTTTGAATTATTTTGAAAAGACAAACCACAAAAAAGTGTCGTCACTTTTTGTCACTGTAAATATATGTGACATTCCATTTTTGGAGTCAGGAATGGTCACAATTATGACTTCTTGATTTATTTTAACATTGTCCATTTTCATTTCAGTTCATTAGAACGGCACGCTCCAGCAACTCCCATTATTATTACGACCTTCATCAATAAGTATATATCATCCGGGGCTTCAAGCATGAACTTATTCACATCTTTCCTGTTAAACACATTCGATTTTTTGAGCTATAACCATCATTTTTTCTTTTCAAAAATGCTCGAAGTTTTGGATACTTAGAAATATCTATATTTTCCTCTATAAAAAGGGTGAACTTCAACATCGAATACTCACACCATAAGCTTGATGGGGACTTCAATATAGCACTTTTTTCCTGAAAATACGCCAAAAACAAGGTTTCTGAGACTACAGTAGCCGTCTTGCTTTGGCATTCTTAAAGGATTTATATGCTGCTTCCTACCTTTTTTTCGACTTTTCCTGTAGTAGAGATAAACAAGCAATATTCGCTGATTCTTCTATGTCTGAAACATCCATTTGGTCCATACAGAATCAAACAATTCGAATTCTTCAAACTTTTCGCAATGAATTGTTAACTTGACGTTGTTGATAAAATAAAAACTGCTTATGTTACTCTGGCAGCGGATCACTGCTGCCATCATAATTTAATGAGAATGCTATCGAATGTAATGATAATGAAAATCCAAAACTATATCCAGCATTTTCTTGTAAACATACAATACAGGGAGAAGGAAAAATGTTATATACTATATGAGATGTAAGTGCATTAACCAGTCTCGAACTTTTTTGCCAGCCCTCGCTATCGCTCGGGCGCAAACTCGTCATCGACTGATAGATGTTCCTTACATCCCTTATAGCATAAATAACTATTACAGATCAATTAGGAACTTATCCCTAAACCAAAAGTATCAGTTCTGTGGATAAGTTCCAATTACGAGTCCAACGAAAAAAAATGATATCATCAATTTACATTCGGTATGTATCACTTTGGTGAACCTTGCACAATCGAATTCGGTTGAATTTTCTAAATTTGTCAATATTCTTAAAATTTTATTTCATGTATTCTGAAATTTTTCGGAGAATATATTATATTCATGAACTCTCGAGAATTTTCAAAAACAAGTACGGGCACGTACCTTAGACTAAGTGAGGGCAAATTTTAATATAGAAGGTTCTGGAATAACTTTTTTACAAATATAAATGAGAGTCTGTACTTCCACATCACAGTAGTGGCGTAGCTTAAGGGCCCCCACCACCTTGGCGCCGTTTTTCGTTAAGGGATGCTTTGTTTTCAGTAAAAATTATGAGCGGGTGGAGTCCTATTTTACCTCTACAGACTGCCGACTGGATTTTCGACTTTCAAGCAATACTAAGGATGGATAAACACTATTTTTAAATGCAAGAAGATGAGAAATAACGGAAGCATTTTCTGGCTTTCTTAAAAAGAGTTGCTTATAAGATAAGCCCTGAAAGGATTGTTTAAAATCATTTTCACTAATTATAATTTTGAATTTTAATCTTAGTTAATGGATTTTATATACAATAAAACTATTTAGTTTTTTTGTTGTCCTTAAATCTATAAACTAAATAATTGTAATAGAAATTCCATTAAAATTCTTAAAAATTTTAATCTTAATTGGAATTGCCTGAATAATAACATTTGGAAGATGAACTTTTGCACAATATATTGAATTTATAATTTTTCTTCTAAATTTCTTCACAATCATTCTTCTTCATCTTTTATAACTACCAAAATAATTGATTCAGTCCTTTAGGATCAGCCCCATCCCGCTTTTGATTTCCTTAAAAGTATTTTTAATTTTTATTGCCATAATCTGTATAACCGCAACTGCTCGCACAAATTTTATTTATTTAGTTAATAGATTTTAGGACAATAAAAAACTGAATAGTTTTATTGTGTAAAAGATCCATTTACATTGATCACAATTAATATGAATATTTTGATCAGTAGTAAATATTAAAGAGCAAAAGTCAGGTATAGTACGCGGCACGGATCAACACCGTTTCTACTAGAAAGCCTGTAACGGCCGCGGCCGTTGACAGCTTGCGATGAGTCATCACTAGTAGTAAATTTTTGTAGTTAACTGCTATCTGTAAATTCGTTTACGGCGTGTTTTTGCATTCGTTTTTACAAATAAATTAGAACATTAGTAGTTTTTAACCATTTCTGTACATATTTGTGTTATGCTGTTAGTTTTGAGACTGGTGCTATAAAACTTTCGTCAAAATAGGAGTTTGTAGTAGTGAGGTTAACACTTAAATTCTAATAAAAAGTGGATTTGCAAAGAAATATGTGAATTTAGAATAATGCTCTTTATTTGTTGTGTACCTTATTGCAATGGAAACTATCCTAAAGGACCTAAGGTTCATTTTTTGGGTTTCCAAAGAATGAAGAAAGTCGAAAGAAGTGGCTTCATGCAAAAAAAAGAGAAGGTTTTACTCCAACTGCCAACCAAAGCATTCATAGCATAACATAACTGTTTGCCTTACTGCCCTTACCTCTTCAGTATCCCAACCATTCATATCAAATTTATGTGGCCCCAGTTATTTGATCGTAAAAGCCGATTTAAGGTTTTATACCCGTAGGGAAAATCTATTTTGTTCTTTACAGCACGAAATAGGGGTTTGCAGGTCGGAACCTTCTTCAAGGTTATATAAAAATCCTCTATTGTTCGTCAAATTACTTGAAAATCGCCATTGTCAATTTTATCTTTGTATGATAATCGGGGCCTTTTTTTAACAGGAGATTTTAAAGGTGACGTAGAACATGAGCGATCACTATGTTCTCTTTGAATTTTTCTTACTCTACTTTCCGAAACACCAGTGTAAAATGCAGCGCGTTCTGTTCCATTTTCAATTGGAATAGTCAAACTATTATTTTCAGCTTCTCTTTTGCTCGCCATCGTTACTTCGAAATAATAATTTAAATTGAACGCAACGCATCTATATAGAAATGAAAACAAATGCTCGAAATGTATAGGCGCCACTGGAAATAGCTAGAACCTTCTAGCGGCAAGTGCATGGAGACTCTAGACACATCCCAATTACAAGTGGACCAGTGCGAAATTTACTAAGTCCTCGATTAATTTTCCGTACCGCTTTGCTGACGCTTTTATAGGTGAAGCGGCAAACTATTACAACAAATAAAATAACATAAAATTTATTTGCGTACACAAATTTTACTTTTTCGCTTGCTTAAGACTATGAACCTTTATTTTAAGGACCGCCCGGTTTTCTTTCGTGTCCCGCACTTTACAGATACCTTATATGAAGGCCGCATTCTATCAGTGGATGTTAATAATTTTGAAGTCGCTAGAATCGAAAAAAAAATTAATTTTTTTTTCACATTGCGATAACATAACAGCAGTGGCAAAAATTAAAAAAAATAACAGTATTAAGATATAAATTAAAATAACAACAAAATATCCTTAAAAAGAAATTATGAAAAAAAAATAAAGAAAATGACAAAAAAAAACCTATATCTTGAACTTCTGATCAGTTATCTATGTTTTTTACAACTATTATTAACAAATGTACATAAAGCAGTATAAAGTACATTATTCTCATAACATCTCATTACATAAAAAAAGACAAGTTACAGTCTTTACAATAAATAATACAAGACCTTGGCTCAGGTGAATAAAGTTGTAGCAAATTATTTTGCTTCACTTTTTTAAAAACGTGATGCCAATTGAAAGGTCAGTTGCACGGTTTCATTAAATACTACGACATTGATTGATTATTTTTCTGGAGGATATAATGAATTTTTCCATAAATAAGTTTCGGAATCCATTCCCAAAACAGCAGTCCAGCAGTAGAAACCAGAATTCAAATTCACTCCGGTATGCTTTTCAGTACATTGGTTATAGGTACCCCTAAATAAAATTAATTTGTTTAAAATTTTATTTACTCCAAGGAATTGAAAAAGGTTTACATTTGTTTGTTTCAATGTGAAGATCTTTTACTTTTATATTCGAATAATACGGTTTCTTTTTATAGCTCAGAAAGTTATAAAAACGTTATTTACCTCAAATGATTATTGTGTTTATTATGTATTTCCTCGTATAACAATTACTTTTGCATTATTTCTAAATTCAAAACAACATGCATATTTATTTTCCAAGATATTTATAGATCAGTTAATGATTAACCAAAGATTTCCATCAATAATATTATTTTGCATACGAGGACTGCCAAAAACCATGTACAAAAGAAACTTAATTTGTCATTTCACCTCGAAATAATTAAACATTATGAAAGTATAAAGTGCGGGACACGAAAGAAAACCGTTTTCATGCACTTGCCGCTAGAAGGTTCTAGCTATTTCCAGTGGCACCTATACATTTCGAGAATTTATTTTCTATATAAACGCGTCGCGTTGAATTTGAATTATTATTTCGAAGTAACGATGGCTAGCAAAAGAGGAAAACGTGAAGTTATTGCGAGCGTTATAGAGGTCTGCACTAGAGAAGCTGAAAATAATAGTTTGACTATTCCATTTCAAAATCGAACAGAACGCGCTGCATTTTACACTGCTCTTTCGGAAAGTAATATAAGAAAAATTCAAAGAGAACATAATGATCCCTTATGTTCTACTTCACCTTTAAAATCTCCTGATAAAAAAAGACCCCGATTATCATACAAAGATAAAATTGACGATGGTGATTTTTAAGTAATTCGACGAACAATAGAGGATTTTTATATGAACTTGAAGAAGGTGCCGACCTGCAAACCCCTACTTCGTACTATAAAGAACAAAATAGATTTTTCGTACGGGTATAAAACCTTAAATCGGCTTTTACGATCAAATGGTTTTGATGGCCAAAATAAACAAAAATTGCTCATTGAGAGACCAAACAATATTCACTGGCGGGTGAAATATCTATCAACTGTAAGGCAATATAGGCAAGAAGGACGCAATATTGTGTATCTAGACGAAACCTGGGTAGATAATGATATGACAGTGAAGAAACGCTGGCAAAGTGAAAGTCTGTGTGTTGTTTAGGGAATCCGTTCTAGTAGTCGCTTTATTATAGTTCATGCTGGTTCAGAAGCCGGATTTGGTCCAGGTGCTGCTTTAGTTTTTCGCTCGGGACTAACAACTGGAAACTACCATGGACAGATGAATAGAGATAATTTTGAAAACTCTGGTTGCTCGAGAAGGATAATGCATTTTATCATTCTCACGTAGAAGATAAAGTGCCAACTAAATACTCTACAAAAGCTCATATGATATCGTGGCTTAAATCGAACAATTTTATATGTGATCCAACGTGGAGAAAATATCAATTATATAAAGTAATATCAGCCAACAAGCCTAGAGAGAAAAAGTTTAAAATTGACGGTTTTTTACGTAACCTCGGTCATACACCTTAAAGGCTGCCTCCATACATGTGCGACCTCAACTCTATTGAACTTGCATGGGCAGGAGTAAAAAAATATAATCGAGAGCGCCACACCGGTGAATTTTCAATTACAGATTTAAATAAAATAACATTAGAAGCGATTGACTCAATATCGGCTGAAAATTGAAAATCGTATGTTAAACATGTTCGTTCGATTGAAGATAAATACTGGGAAGTAAATGGCAAAATTGAAACGGTTATTGATGATTTAATTATCACACTGGGATCTTCAAGTAGTGTCGACGAAACCTCATCAATTTCAGAGGAAGACAACGATTTAGAACGAATCGAACCATTAGAATCATAGCCGTCAACCTCAAAAATGGCTTAGATTTTTTTCATATATTTTGTAAAACTGTTCATAATGTAGCTGTCAATAAACTGCTTCACCATAATTAATTTTCTGTTCAATACCGGGTGTCAAAAAATATCTAATATTGCAATTAATATTTGAAAAACTACAGAAATCATATTTTTCCAAAATTAACACACCAATGTAGTTATAGTAGGGGAGCTAGCACTGATGCCAGTGAACAAGATTTATCAAAATTTTAACTTACGCAGTTCGACTTTGGGCTATTCGGGCATGCCAAAAGTCTCCGTTTGTCATATTAATTTGTACAAGGGGCGTCGTTGTGAAGTGCTATACACCGTGTTTCCTAATTGCGTGCTAATGTTAAAGGGGGTGATTCTTAGACCTTTTTAAGAAAAAAGTTTAATATGGGTTTTAAAAAACATTTTTCTTAAATCCTAATTCAGATGCTATTATAGATAAATAACTGTGCGAAATTTGATACACGTCTTTTATGCATAAAAGAGCATTTTTCATTTACAATCAGTTTTTGAAATTTCTACCTGTGGCGTGCATATGTAATTAACCTGGGTAAATCCGGATGCTCCTTAATGCATAGAAGATCTGTATCAAATTTCACGTTTTTATCTTCAATAGCATCAGAATTGGGATGAAAAAAAATGTTTTCTTTTTAAACTTTACCATCCTGTATATCAAGTATAAAGTAATATGACAAACGGAGACAGACGGCCACTTTTAGCATACCCGAGTAGCCCAAAGTCGAACTGCATAAATTAAAATTTTGATAAATCTCGTTCACTGGATCTGATACAGGCTGCCCTTGTAAAATCTGGACTTGTAAATCGTGTATCACTATACTGGGTGGCCCAATAATAGTGGACGTAGGCAGTAGCCCGAAAACGCTTAATGACAGGTAAATCAATCAAGAAAAATCAAAATTAAATCATTTTAAAATTCAAAAGTTCGTTTTTGCGACACAAAAGAGATATAGAAGTGCGGTACACGAAAGAACACAGACAAATATAGATAAAGGTTCATTAAGCATAGTTACATTTTTTAATTATCTGAAGTGCGTGTAGTCAAAAAGGAGTGCCATATTATTAAAAGAACGATGGGACACCACTGGTTTAAAGAGATTTCTTGGCCAACCTTCCTAAACCGATTGACTCCCCCGGTTTTCTTTCGTGTCTCGCACTTTAGCTGAAATGCGATATAACAAATTTTTTCAAAATTCTAAAAAAACCAATAAGCTGACAGTCAAGGTATGTCAGTAGCAGATAATTATATAGAAACTCATAATAAGTAGCCTATAAATGCTACTGTAAGTACTTACTACTTATGTTATTACTATATACCTATTAGCGTTAAAATTAAATTCTCTTTTCACAATGTCAAGAGACAGAAATGTATGTTCCTGTGCAGGCTATTAATTATAACTATCACCTAATAGTAAAAGGAAATATAATCTAAAACTTTAGTATTCGCTTAAGCTGGAAGGTTATTATTTACCAACATACTTTAAAGCAAGTTTTTAAGTATACTTGTTCATCTACTTAGCTTTAAATACAATTAGATACAAAATAAAATTAAATACAAAAGTTGTAGGATTTGTCTTCTAAAAGTATCAAAAAATGGCTAAAAATTATTAAAAAGTAGAAGCATTACATAACCTATATTTTTAATGGGATATTCTGCATATTATTATTTTATTAAATGGGTTTCTTCTTCCCGATTACAAATATACCAGGTTTGGTATCTTTATCTAAGAAAATTGACCAAAATGGTGGCATATTGATTCCACATTTAGGAGAGAATATTCCTTCTCTCTCTAAAGTAGTGCGTCTTATGGCAGGGTTTTAGTTAACTTTCCTGTTTAACTTTGAAGATAAAGGTATTAAGCCTGGTATATTTATAATTGGTATGAAACGACACATTTAATTAAAAATTAATTCACAGGGTATCTCATTAAAAAAATTCAATTATTTTTTATACATTTCTGGTATTCTTAAAAGACAATAGAAGACAAATCCTACAACTTTTGCATTTAAAGTTTTTTTTTATATCCTATAGCTAAAGCTGTAACTTGACGTCAAAATATAAATGAAAACCCCGTGCTTCCACATCATCGTAGTGGCCCTCGCCTCCGTTTTTCCTAAGCATTGCTTTGTTTTCAGTAACATTTATAAGCGAGTGGAGAGCTGTTTTATAAGCTTTTTTTTTGTCACTTGTTTTAGTAGGCGCACTTTGGATATTTAGTGCCCTCAAAAATATTATTTTAGCGTTGCTTTACTTCATTCTGATGCCCCTGTTATGATTGCCCCCTTCACTTCTCAGCTGACGACAACTCTGCATATCAGTGACTAACTGAATGAGTTAATAAAATATTGTACTAAAGCACGTTGGATAATGGGTTTTTTCAACGACTATCACATAATCCCAACATTCTCAATATATTTTTGGTCAAGTTAAAAGAACTTATTATTCCTACCAGGGGGTAATGGCTTATTGCTTAGGGGCTACAATCAATCATGCTACTCGAAACTGACCAATAATTTTTTTTTTCGACTTTCAAGCAATGGGTACTGTCATATATGTTCTTTTTGTTAATCTTAATTCTCTTTAAATTTGGCAATCATGCAAAAAAGTAGTAGTTCAGTAACGCCATTGTATCTCGGTCGGCTTATATTTTGTATCCGCGATAAACTGTTAATTTGCAAGTTATTAATAAACTAAAGTCACTCAAGATTTCGGTAGTTGTTATTTACTATCTAATAGAGTAAAATATTATAAAAATATTACATGGTGACAGCGGTAAAGCGTCTTGAGTGACCCGTGTTTTTGCCGATATTGTGATAACCTAAAAATAGTCGGTAGTTTGGCGAAACCGGGAATCGGTTTCGGAGTGCGAAATTTCAACGTTTAGTCGAGGCGGATAGTGGCGGTGTTGCCAATACGGAGGAACTCTCCGGGGGCGGAAGAAAACTTGTTCTAGGATATCTAGGATAGAGAAATTAATTGTCGAAGAAAATGGCTGAAGCTAGGGCACCAGAATCACTTGTTTTTAGTGGGGATTTAGCTGGTAATTGGAAGCTATGGCGTCAAAAGTTTGACTTATATTTGATAGCCAATGGAAAAAGCTCTAAAACCAACCAAGTAAAAATAGCAATTTTGTTAAACTTACTTGGTGACGAAGCCTTAAAAATTTAACACATTCGAGTATGAGGAAGATGAAGACAAAGAAAAACTTACCACTATTTTAAACAAGTTTGATTTGAGTTGAACACTTCAAATTTTTTAAGAGGCAGCAACTTGCTGGGGAAACAATAGACCAGTTCATTACAGCGCTTAGACAACTAGCAGCTACTTGCGAGTTTAAGGAAAAGGATGTTTTAATTCGAGATAGAATTGTTTTGGGTGTTCAGGATGTGCGGATTCAAGAAAAACTTTTGCAAAACCCAGATCTTGGACTGAGTGAGGCTATTGACATTTGCCGGGCTATGGAAGCTAGTGTAGTGACATTAAAGGAAATTTCTAAGGATACTGTAACTGTGAGTGAGATAAGAGGAGGGATTAATCGTGGTTTTAGGAGTGCAGAATATTCTGGTGGATATCGATCAGGGACAAGGGGGTCGACATTCCAGAGACAATATGCTGGTGCTCCCGAAGGTCGAACGATGGCTTCTCGAACACAGGGTCAATGTCAAGGAGCGGGAAATAGTGGATTTCAGGAGAAAGGTAAATTTGCTTGCAAACGTTGTGGTCAACAACATGACAAAGGTAAGTGCGTAGCCATTAGTCGCGTGTGTAGTCAATGCAATCAAAAAGGGCACTATCGGAGGTGTTGTCCAAGGAATAAAAACAAAAATGTTTTTGAGGTCCACGAAGGATATGCTGAAGATGAGGAATCTTCTGAGCTAAACTATACAGATAGTTTAGACAACCGTGGACAAAATAGTGACTATATTGTGTGGACTATCACAAGTTCGGACATAAATGCTATAGAATGGTTCGAAAACATTTTTATTTCTAATGTGAAAGTTAAAATGAAAATTGATAGTGGTAGTATGGCTAATACTTTAAACTTATCAGACTTTTTAGCTTTAAATATATCAAAGAAACATTTATTACAACCCTGTAGACTATCTTCTTATACTGGACATAAAATCGGTGTAATGGGACAAATTTATTTAGAGTGTAAGTTTGGTGATAGAGTTGGAAAATTTTTATTTCATGTACTTGAGTCCAAGGACCCATGTTCTATTTTAGGATTATCCACTTGTCAGTCCCTTGGAATACTTCCTGAAAGATTAGGTCAAGGTTCAGCAAACCTTGTCATGGCTGTAAATGACAATAATTCTCGGACCGCAGTGCAAACGATCCTAAGCAAGTTTTCATCTGTTTTTCTTGGTATCGGGAAAGTTCATAAAGATTATTCAATTTGCTTATCCGAAAATGCTATTCCTAGTGTTTGCGCGCCGCGAAAAATTCCTTTGGCATTGAGGGATAAAGTTAAAACAAAACTGGAGCAAATGATTGCAGAAAAAATCATAAAACCAGTTACACAACCTACTGATTGGGTCCACCCAATAGTTAGTAGTTTCTAAACCCAATAATGACATACGAATATGTATGGATCCTAGGAACTTGAACAAATATGTCAAGCGTGAAATTTTTGAAATTCCTACGCAGGATACGCTTTTTTCTCAGTTATCCGGTGCAAAATTCTTTAGTCTTCTAGATGCTTCGTCAGCTTTTCTGCAGTTACCCTTAACCTTCGAGAGTTCTCTTCTTTGTACAATTGCAACTCCTTTTGGGCGGTATAGATACCTCAGGCTCCCGTATGGTATTTCGTCAGCTCCAGAAATTTTCCAAAGGTGCATGTACGAAATTTTAGAAGGCGTCTCCGGTCAAATAGCCTATTTTGACGACGTTCTGGTTTATGGAAGGACTATTGAGGAACACAACCAAAATTTGGAAAATGTTTTGCAAAAAATCAAAACTAGTGGCTTGACTTTAAGTCAAGATAAATCTCTATTTTGTGTGGAAAAAATTAAGTTCTTGGGCCATATTATTAGTAGCAAGGGGATATCACCAGATGAAGGAAAAACCCTTGCAGTTAGAGAAATGAAACCTCCAAAATGTAAGATAGATTTGCAGCGTTTTTTGGGTATGATAACTTACGTGTCAAAATTTATACCTAATCTATCCTCTGAAACAAATATTTTAAGACAACTTCTTAGTGAAAAAAATGAGTGGCAGTGGTCCTCAAATGAACAAAAGTGTTTTGACAATCTGAAAGACTTGGTGTCTAAGACTACCACATTATCATATTTTGATTCGTCTAAGGAAGTTACATTATCTGTAGATGCTGGCCCTTATGGCCTTGGTGCATTTATTAGTTAAGACAACCAACCCATTGAGTTCGCGAGTGTTTCTTTAACAACTACTCAGCAAAGTTATAACCACATAGAAAAGGAACTGTTAGCAGTTGTTTTTGGCTGTGAGCGGTTCAGTTTTTACTTGTTCGGACAAAAATGTTTTAAAATCTAAAGTGACCATAGACCTTTAGTTGGACTGCTTAAAAAGCCTCTTGACGAAATGTCACCTCGAATTCAGAGACTTGTATTAAGACTTTTAAAATATCGTTTTACACTTGAATATGTGCCGGGTAAACAAATGCAAGTGCCAGATACTCTTAGTCGCGATCCAACAAAAGACACTATTAATACAGACTATCTACATTCCAATATTCAGATTTATTCTATACTCGTGACCCGTGAAGAAAATACACAGAGACTACAAAAAGCTAGCAACGAAGATATTACCCTACAAAAGATTAAATATTTTGTCTTAAACGGATGGCCTAAACATAAAAGTACCTGCCCGAGTGAAGTTAAAAAATATTGAGCTATTAAAGATAGTATTTTTCTGCATAATGATATTCTTTACTACAACAAACGGCTTATTATTCCGGTAGAGCTTAAACAAGAATTTTTAAACCTATTGCATGAAGGGCATCAAGGTGTTGTTGCTTGCAAAAAGAAAGTTGAAGAAACAATTTACTATTCAGGTTGGTCTGTCGATATAGAGAATCTTGTGCTTTCTTGTCATATCTGCCAATCATATGCAAAGACAAATCAAAAAGAGCCTTTAATTCCACATGAAGTTCCTGACTTGCCTTGGCAGAAGGTAGGCATGGATTTTAAATCGCTTGGTGTCAATAACTTTTTAGTCGTAGTAGACTATTTCAGTAAATTTACTGTAGTAAATAAGTTGACAAATAAAACAGCAGAAACAGTAATTTCCACACTCAAAAATATATTTTCAGCTAATGGTATACCGCAAGAAATATTCTCCGATTGTGGACCACCATTTACGTCGTATGAGTTTCGTAACTTTGCAGATACATATGATATGAAATTATCTATGTCGAGTCCACATTATCCAAACTCCAATGAAATGGTGGAAAGGGCAATCCAGAATGTTAAGAGTTTGCTGACCAAGTGTCTTGAAGAGGGCGGTGATCCATTTTTGGCAGTTCTTAGTTATAACACTACGCCAAAACAATATTTACCTGTCCCGTGTGATCTTCTCATGAGAAGAAGATTGAGAACAACATTGCCAGTGCATCAAAATATACTGGAACCTAAGTTTCCTATTGATGGTATTAGAGAAAAACTAAAGTGGCTCCAAAGTGAACAAAAGAAATACCATGATATTCATTCTAAGAAGCTTACTCAGCTACAACCAAACCAGCCTGTTTATGTTTATGAAAAACCGCGCAAGTGGAAGCCGGGTGTAGTTCTAAGCCAGTCGGGTGTGACTCAAAATCACTACAATGTTGAGATAGGAGACAACCACTATCGTAGGAATCGTCATCACATTAGACCAATGCGAAATTCATTCTTAAAAGAGACCGTAGTGAAAATTGAAAATCTAAGTGATATAAATATTAAACTTTCTTTTATTAAAAGGGGCGTGTCATATATGATCTTTTTGTTAATCTTAATTCTCTTTAAATTTGGCAATCATGCAAAAAAGTAGTAGTTCAGTAACGCCATTGTATCTCGGTCGACTTATATTTTGTATCCGCTATAAACTGTTAATTTGCAAGTTATTAATAAACTAAAGTCACTCAAGATTTCGGTAGTTGTTATTTACTATCTAATAGAGTAAAATATTATAAAAATATTACAGGTACTAAGGATGGAAGGGCGCTTATTCTTAAATAAAGGAAGAAGAGAAATAACGGGGGCATTATCTGGCTTTCTTAGAAAGAGCTGCCTTATATTGATTACAATAAATATGAATATTGTCATCAACAGTAAATATTAGAGAGCATAAATCAGATAGTTTTCCAGGTAGAAGCTAGTACTCTCTATAATTTTTTGCATAAGAACTATTTCGCGTATTTCTAGGAACCAACTTTATCCAAAATATTGTGTGAGCCATGACCGTCATTTGAAAGAGACGTCATTATGTGTCAAAGTTTAAAATTCAACATGGGTATTTTGGTTGGTATTGTTATCGATTTTTATTCCCCTTAAAACATTTGTTTTGTAAACTGTGGAGGTCGGACTTCCACCTGCAAATCTAAAAAAAATTGAATGATATATACAAGTTTCATCATCGGCGAAGCAAGATCAGTATTAAGCCTGGGTTATAGTTTGAAAACGTTTGCGTCTTGCTTCACCGTTTGCGCTGTTCTAAAATTTAGCAATGAGTACGGTTATATTTTTGCCGCCATCCGTTTCAGTTACCGCGAGCCGTCGAAAAGATGGCGATCTTTAACTTTGACGGAAGTGGCTAGAGAAAATTGACGTTTGTGTGAGGCTGTAACCAATGAAATTGCTGTATATATATATATATATATATATATATATATATATATATATATATATATATATATATATATATATATATATATATATATATATATATATTATATATATATATATATATTACCAGTTTCTACCTATGTCACACTTGATTTTTGGGCGTAATTTAAAATAAATTCAATAAGTAGTTTTTACATAGACACACCGCGATTTTGTTACGTCGTGTTGATTTCGTACCAGTTTATCCTTATATCATATTTAATTTTTCTTCAAAATTTAGTCCATTGAATAAGATTTTTTACGTTGATTTTTAAAAATTTTATTTGGCCGCCATTTTGTTCCGCTATCTTGAATTCGTAACACAACTTCACCAGTTTATCTCTATATCACGTCATATGTGTGTAATAGAAGCCAACTAGTTGTAGTCAATGGGCATAAATCTAAATCTTATGTTGTAACCTCGGGAGTGCCCCAAGGGTCTCACTTGGGCCCCGTTCTTTTTTTAATATATTTAAATGATATAAATGAATGCTTCAGGTATTGTAACTTCTGTTTATATGCAGATGATCTAAAAATTTATTTAGGCATAAAAAGTATAAGCGATTGTCTTCTGCTTCAGAGTGACCTTAACTCGTTTTATCAATATTGTCAAAATAACCAGTTGGCTCTTAATATCGATAAATGTTGTTATATCTCCTTCACTCGTAACTTTCAAAAATTTATTTTTCTTTATAATTTCGATAATGTGCCCTTAAGACAAGTGGACTCTATCAAGGACCTAGGTGTGATCCTGGATAAAAAAATGACTTTTTCGCTTCATGTTGACTATGTAGTTAAGAAATCGAACAGAATGCTTGGATTTATCTTGAGACAATGTAGACAATTTAACTCAATTATAGCTATGAAGACTCTGTATTATTCATATATTTATAGTAGACTAGACTACGCTAGTGTAGCCTGGAATCCACAGTACGGAATCTATAAAAACCTATTAGAAATAGTTCAAAATAACTTTTTAAGATATTTATATTATAAGGAAACAGGGACGTACAGCACCACCATTAGCACATCCGTTCTTCGAAGCCGATTTAAAATTTTTTCACTAGAGGCTTGTAGAGAGCACACCGATGTAATTTTGCTTTTCAGAATCGTCAATAATCTTGTAGATTCTCCAAATATTCTGTCGATTATTCACTTTAATATTCAACAACGTGCGTTAAGAAGTAATTATTTATTTTTTAAACCTTTTTGTCGAACAAACCTCGGAAGAAATGCCCCATTAAATAGAATGCTTACACTATATAATTCGAGATATGCTAATGTTGACTTATTTAATAACTCTTTAAACAGTTTTCGCAAATTGATCAAACGTCTTTACCAAATTGAATAATTTTTTTTTTTTTTGCTTTGGAATGATTATGAATAATTATGTACCACTTTTTTGTATTTTTTATATTTTCATAATTTGTAGTACCTCATGAGACTTGTTCTACCTTTATATGTATCCGTAGATATCATTTTGGACCTCGATCTGTTGATATCTTATATGAAATAAATAAATAAAAAAAAAATCACACTTAATACTTGCATACAATTTGAAATTAATCTAAGTAGTTTTTTTAGGCTGATAATTTATTTGGCCGCCATTTTGTTTTGCTGTCTTATGTTTATACCAAAATATTACCATTCTTATGTAACGCTTAATTTTTGTGCAAAATTTGAAGTAATTTGGATAATTAGTTTTCTTAGTAATAGTTTTTTAACGTCTCACTAGCCGTCATCTTATTCCGGTATATTGGATTTTTACCAAAATATTACGAGGTTATTCCCATATGACCCTTAATGTTTGACTAAAATTTAAAGCCAATCTTATGAGTAGTTTTTAAGCTATGCCGCGAACTGACAAACAATCCGACAGACAGACTAAGGGAATTGATAAATTGATTTTTTCAGATTACCAACATTTTATTTGGTCGCCAATCTTAAAGTTGTATCACAGTTTTACTAGTTTATCAATTAGTTATAGCACATAATTTGAAAACAGGTCGTTAAGTACCTAGTTTTTTCAGACTGAATTTTTTTTAAGTTCCACATTCAGAAGGCTTTTCAAAAGTAAAAAAAAAAATGTTTTTTTAATATCATATTTCAGTCTAAAGAAGAGATAAAAATAAATAGACGAAACAAAAATTTTCAGAGAGCTCCTTAGCGCTATTAGAGGAGAATATGGGGATTTTAGAACTAGAATTGGATAATTTTTTGTTTGAGTTTTCGATTTAAGAGTTTGTTCAATCATTATATTAAAAAAGAATTTGATTTTTATTACATTCAGATATGAGATTTTAGATTATTTAGGTCTTGTTAAATAAGTAAATAATATATATATATATATATATATATATATATATATATATATATATATATATATATATAATATATATATAAGAAAAATTCTAAGATTGCGAATCAAACTAAAATATCTATATGTAACTGATCTCGTAGAAGAATCAAAATAACAAGGAATTTCCAAAAAAACATTTTTGCATTTTTATGTTCAGAAAATTCAGAAAGGCAAACTAAGCAAAATCTTCATGTAACTGATTTCAGGTATTCCAAAGTATAGAAATTTCCGCAGAAAACGGAAATAACAAATTTCCGCACAAACATGTTATGTTAAGAAAAATGTTCAAAATACAAATCAAAGCAATTTTTTTATGTAACTGATTTCAAGTATTCTAAAGTGTAAAAAATTTCCTCGTAATATGGAAATAAAAAATTTCCGCAGAAATATTTTGACATTTTTATTTTCAGAAAAATGTTGGCAGCAATATAACTGATTCAGGTATACTAAAGTATGAAAAATAAAAATTATGCATTTCTTATTGTCAGTAATATTTTTTGAATTTTTGCAAATTTTGGCTAGAGGGGACTCAAATACAATTAATACTTTTTGTATACATTTAATATAATCAGCATCGAACTAAACATTGGTGTACGCCTTTTTGGGATTAAAAAAACGTCCGAACGATTTATTGTAATTGAGACATCTTTCGAATAAACACAATCGGTAAATTCACACTTACACACAACTTCCTTACCACAAACAGGCTATATATGCATATAATTATTTGATAATATCAATTTACAAATTCTATAAACTATAGTTTATTTCAATTTTTTTAAGTTTTTTAATTATAATTGTTGTAATTAGTTAATTGTAATGATAGTTTTTGTACATAGCTGATATTAGACTGGCCACGAATTTTAATACAGGATTTTTGTAAGGCATTATATTATCTGAAAATCACTTTATAGCAGCAATATTTAAATATGTACTCACTAAAATTACATATTTTAATTATCAAGCGAATATATTATCATTAAATGCAGCTTTAATAATTTAATCAAGAATAAACTAACACAGGGTGTATTATAAAATTTTAGATTAACTATGCTGTTATAATTATAATAGATTCACATAATTTTTCATAATAAATCTTCAGAGTGTGATAACATAAAAAAACACAAAATGGAAACTACCATTGGATAGTACTAATCACGAAACACAAAGTCATTTCAACAATAATTTATCTCCAAAATATGCGGTTAAAATTATAAATGTATATTTACGGGGTGTTTCATAAAGAAAACGCACCCTGTAAATATAAAAGTACAATATTTAGCACCCATGCACCCATGCTCATAAGATAATATTAATTAAGAATCATGAATAAAATACCTCAAGTTTTTAAGAATGTTTATTCTCCATATATTTCAGGTTTTGAAACATTTACGAATTGCCGCCATTTTAAATTGTGTAATATTGACGTCTTCATAATGTGAGGATAAATTAGGCCTCTAGCCTTCCAAAAGATGTGCTACTCTGCCCACATGCACTGCATGCATCACAAAGGAGCATAGTTTGGTATTAAAGTTTGCAAAATGTTAGTTTTGTATCTTGACTAGTTCAAATAATAAAAGGAGACACATCCAAGTGATACACTGTATATGAATTAACTAAATATAAGAATATTAATAATAGGTTATAGATATATGCATCTAACTTTTAATTTTTGCGTTACAATCTACACTTTTTTCACAGTTTTCTTTATTGTAAATGACGCACTAAATATATTATATCATCAATATTATTATTAGAATAAAAAAAATGGAATTGTTTATCAAATACCTTGTATATTAGTTACATTTATAGAATTGTATCAGTCTTTGAAGAATTATTATGAATAATCAGGTGAATCTGATAACAGTAATCACATAGTTTTTCTAGAATTTTATGAAACACCTTGTATCATTTTAGTTTCATTATTATATTATTAAATCTGTATCTACTGGCAACATGCATTCGATAATAATTAAAACGTTTTAATGCCACTGGCTATTTAGAGATCAAAGAAGGTTTGATAGATTTTCAAATAATGCCAAACTTCATGACCACTGCAATAAATATTTATAAAAAAGTGCATCAAAATTCTTTAATTTACATTTAATTCTGATAAATATAAGACAAATCCAGCAATTTGACTGTTTGTTTTATTGTAATAAAGCTTATAGTAAAAATTGGTACAGCCGAATATGAAACAAAAATGATGATGAAAGCCATTTTCCATAAGAAATGTGCGGGGTCCTTTATAGTGCTAATTTGATAAGCATCATTCTACTTCTAACAAGATTTCTTATTACAAATATTTTTATTTAAATTTTAATGTCTAAATGAATTTAGAAATGGTAGAAAATATATAATTATAGAAAATTAGTCAATCGAAATTGTTCAAATCATATAAACAAAAAGATTTCAATTGGGTGAGTCGATACATAATGAGAATCCATTGTACACTTAATAAAACAATAATACTTGTAATTTCGACTGTTTCACTATACTGCGACAATTGTTTCGACATAAAATGTCTTCTTCGGATGGATTTTATAGTTTAAAATTATATTACAATGGTGCATTAATACATACTACTTATATATCTTACAAAGAAAACAATAAAAACAGGTGACTTAACAGGTAATAAAACTAATGAAGGATAAACAATGCAAATTTGTTATTTTCCATATATTTGAGACAATTAAGGTTTTTATATTTAGTTTCTAATTAATAAAATCTAAAATTAATCATAAAACGTACGTAATTCATAATAATTTAGTGAATATATTGGTAATTATTTATTATTTAATTTTTTTTGTGTATTATTTTATTTTATTGTTTTTTTTTAAACATTTGTGGGTGTGTCCGATATACATTCAGGGACATGCACTGCCTAGGGAGTGATACTCGATCCGAATCCTAAAGCAGACGGAAATTCCCTTTTAAATAAGCCTAAGCTCATTCAATTCGGATAAGGGGTACAGAAGATATAGGAATTTAAATCATTCGTAAGTCAACAGCTCCCCCACCCTTATTAAGGGGAATATGACAATAAGTTTAAAAATGAGGTGATAGAAAATTAACTCAGTTTTCCAATGAGAAAATAACAGTTAGTTCTGGGAGTTGAAGTTGAAGGACTTCCAAGATATGGATTGTGAACGGCCAGTAAACACCCTGTATATTAACTATTCTGTAAGAATGCATAACATCATCCGCATCCCCCCATAAATTTACCTTTTGACGGATACTACGTCAATCAGCTACCTATTGTTGCACTGTGAAGTGACGTTTTTGTCGTGGCCAATCCAATAACAGCTCGAAGCAAACACATGTGATATCTATTGTAACCTTGAAGCGAGTAACAAACGACAAGCTTTCTACCAAATGCAGAGCTGCAAATAATTTACGGGCAGTGTTTATTATATTATTGCTATGCCGATGACGAGTGTAGAGCGGAGAGACAGGCGTATTGCCTTAGCATGATTGTCAGATGAAAAGAAACGTTCACGGTTCATTCCTGACGTGACTGACAAATTTACCACAAAAAAATAGTCACGATTTGGTTTTTAAAATAGATTAAAAAATGTATTCGTTTATGAATACTGCGAGGCATATTGTATATTGAATGATCGTCGATAACGCCGACGAGTAAGTTATTTCATTTAGTTAAATTAAATATTTTATTTTCGACCTAAACTGCAGCCTACAGCAATGTCATTTTGTAATGTCACGAGCCGCTACTGGAGATATTACATTTTATGAATTCGTATAATTATTTGTGATGACTTGAAAAAAATTAAATACATTACGGTTTGTGGATATCGATTTTTTGATAAAGGGTGCATAAAAAATTCGAAGTATTGTCAAGAAAGAAAATTTATTTCCATAAATCTCATAATTTGACATTTTTATCTTTAATGTCTTAATTTATTATAATTTGTTTCTTTGTATATTTATTGCACATTAATTACAAAAGAAACAAAGTCACAGTTCCCCATATTCCGCATATTTTTCCTAGTGTTAATACCAAATGATACAATCATTTTGTATTAAAATGATGAGAGCAAATTTTTTCCTAATTTTTAGGAAACTGTTTCTCGGAAACACCTTAACCGATTTTCAAGAATTAAAAATATTATGAAAGGTCATTATTTGCTGAAATAACCTAAAGTGGTATTTGATAAATTTTTTTTTTGTATTTAACAGGGTGGGAGAAAATATAACGTAAAACTGAAAAATTTTAACTCTCGTCTTGCAATTGTTATTCTAGAACTGTCGTAGTAACCACATTAAGAAGATTTGATCTATATCTCAGGCCATATTTCGCGTCTTATTTTTTGTTTAGAAAAAAGTTACAGGGTATTTTTAAAAACTCTGCATTTTTTAAATTAAAAAATTTAAAAATTCTCCGGGACTTTGTTATCCCAGTTTCCCTATACCCAGAAATATAGAGGTTTTGCATTTTTGGGTTTAAAAAAAAGTTACAGGGTAATTTCAAAAAGTCTGTATTTTTTAAATTAACAAAATCAATTCCTATGCGATCTTACATTTAATATAAAACTTTTGTGACTTTATTGTCCCAGCTTTTCTGTACTCAGAAGTATAGCGGTTTTGCACTTTTTTGTTTAAAAAAAAAGTTACAGGGTATTATCAAAAAGTCTGTATTTTTGAAATTACAAATTTTCATGTGTTCTTTTTATTAATCTGGAACTTATCCCAGTTTTTCTGAATCCAAAAGTATGATGGTTTCGTATTTTAGTAGTTACAATACTTGCTTTACACAAGGTTTTATATTTTAGAAAAAAAGAAGTTGAACATATGGTGTGGTATCAAAAACGTTCTTAATTTCTCCTGTAGAATCAAAATAGTAAGTCAAATATGGGGTGTTCTATTTTAAAAAATGCAACTTTTGTCTGTCAGCCTTTTTTGAGACACCCTGTATACATAAATATATGCAACTTTTGTATTTAATTAATTTTTTTTCTGAAATGTAAAGGCTTGTGTAAAGCAAAAAAGTTAAATAGGGTAGACATTTATAGTGGACCATCCTGTACTTAACTTTAATAAAAGGGGCATATAAAAATTTGTAACTTTAGTAGTTTCAGAAATACAGACTTTGAGAATACCCTGCAACTTTTTTCAAAAAAAAAAGTGCAAAACCGCTATACTTCTGTGTACAGAAAAGCTGGGACAATAAAGTCTCGAAAGTTTTATATTAAATATAAGAACTTAAGGAAATTTGTAATTTTTTAATTTAAAAAATGCGGACTTTTTGAAAATACCCTGTAACTTTTTTTCTGAACAAAAAAATGCAAAACCTCTATACTTCTAGATATAGACAAACTGGGATAATAAGGTCACTAGAAATTTTTAATTTTTTAATTTAAAAAATACAGACTTTTTGAAAATGCCTTGTGACTTTTTTTCTAAACAAAAAAATAAAAAACCGCGAAATATTGCCCGAGATATCGAACAAAGCTTCTAAATGTGGTTACTATGAACGTTCTAGAATAACTATCGCAAGAGGTGCAAAGAGTTAGAATTTTTCATTTTTACATTATATTTTTTTACACTCTGTATAACAAAAAAAAAAGGTCTTTCCAAGATACAGTTTCCTAAAAATGACGAAAACAATTGCTGTGCCGACTAATTTTTTGAGCAACTTATTTATTCCATATATTACTTTGCCAAAAAATAAAATATAAGGCTAATTTCGTATTCGTTTAATAAGCATGAGATTTTTTAGATTGACTTTTTTTGCGAAAAATTATTATATATTGCAAACATGCAATATATGAAATATATAAATGTTTGTGAGATTACGAGTTTCTTTGTTAACTAAATATAAAATTTAAAAAAATCCTACATGTAGTAGAGGGACCCATCAAAATTTGCCGCTTAGTGCCCGTAAGCTTTTAAAATCGGCCCTGCCTCAAGATCGGTGAAAAATATTTTATTTTTTCATGTTGTGCAAAGGGCAGTATTACGCATCACTGTCTCCATGTTGATTTATTTTTACGAAAATGTAACTATTATTTCTAAAAAAGATATAGTGCTAGAATACCTAAACTAGGTTGTTTAAAAAACACAAAATTTAACCGACTCAATTTCTTAGAAAAAGAAACTTCTAAATTTTGTCATTTTTCGGCATTTTTTTTAACAAACATTTCTTAAATGCCCCTATATATAAGCCACAATACTTAGCTTGAGAAAATAACAACAAAAGCAGACCTAGAATTTGCGATAATTTGCAAAACATCGTATTTTAAAAAAAATCTGGTCACTTTTTTTTAATCCCCTGTATAATTTTAATATTACTCAGTTTATTTGTTAAAAAATAAGTACTTTCAGTATAGGTAAAATTTGTTTGTAAATGTGCGGTTTATGTAATAAATACACCAATTTAAGGGAATTGTTAATTTTAACGGTAGTTAATTTTGTCATCATAGTTACTTTATAAAAATCAAGTAAACAACTTAAAAACGGCTACTTAAATCAAAATATCTACAACATTTGTGTTAAGGGCAACTTTCTAAATTTAACACCTAAAAAACTCTTAAGAACTAGTCCTAGGAATAGCAACATAAAAAAATTAGAAAAAGAAACCAAAGGCCATTTTCCACAACAAAAGTGTGTGGTCCTTTGTCCATAGATATTACAACGCCAAAACCCTGTAACTCTCTACGGAGTCATTTCAGGGCTCCCTAAATAGTAATGAAAATCTACATTTGAAACAATAAAACTTGAATTTATTTTGAAACTACTGCACCAAATACCTTTTATTTCATAAAAAATACAGTCTTCCAAAATCTCCTAAATTAATGACCATAATTAAAATTTATCTTAATAATACTTACGGCTATAAAAAATAGAATTTTCATGTTAAACATCTTTTCAAAAGAAAAACACCAAACCAAGTCAAAAAATGAAAAGGCACAGCAATTATTCCGAAGGTAAGGTTAAAAACAAACACAGGCTACAACCGCAGCACAAACTGTTTACATACGCCTCAAAGTCGAGTTCAATGTCACTGAAAACAACTATTTGGTTACCATTAATTTAAATAATTCCACCATCAATGGGTGCACGTTATGGTACTACTCACCGGCGATTCAAAAAATCTAAATAAATTAAATTGGAAAGAGCGGGTAATAGTTACTGTAAAAAATCATAAATGAAAGTACCACCGCGCGATCTGAAGACGAAGACGATACGTTAAGTACCATGAATGGGTCGGTCAACCGGTACCCAAGCGGTGAATTAATTAACACAATTTTTGCGTCGCAGGAGAAATGGTTCTCAACCGTCCTTTCATTGCCGCTATTTCTATTATCTCGTTTGAAAACGGTAATTTTTTCCAACATAAATAAGGATTATTTGTTTACCAGATCTGGGTAATGGTTTATTAGAAGACAGAGTATTTACATGAATACGGTCTGTACTACAAATATGTGGATAAACCAGTCAATGGAGCAGTGGCGGCTCGTGGTGAATTATATTGGGAGGTCAATAACAAATTTTAAAATAGACATAGTTAAAATAAAAATAAACATCTTATCTTTAAATTGATCTTTAAATTCTCTTGAAGTTCAGTCCTACTCTTCGTTGTTTAGAATTGGAAAAATGTTGAATGACACGTTCGTTAAAATTGCACGCACATTCCTTTTATAAACGATTTCTCTATACTTAACATTACTAAAGCGGATAGTATATCTTGGCCCAACTCCTCAACAAAATTGATAAGCCCTCGAAAAACCCCTGGTCTGGACAAACCCGTTTCATCACGGCCACGTAGTGCCAGCGCAAATGTCCCACAAAATTTAACGCAATCTATAATTTTGTTTAAAATATAACGATTTTTGGATACATTTTCATTAAAATCTCTAAGGGATTTTCTATAAGCTGTGTCTAGCTGAGTGTGAATATCAACACTTCCGACCGTAGCATAGTTCACCGAACATTTGATGTGATCTGCAGAAAACGCATGTTTCTTTATTTTTTCGTTTAAGTGTTTTAAGTCTTTAAAACCGGTTTTGCACCCTAATGAGTCCGACGAGTCGTTAGAAAACAACAGTGGCGTAACTGCACCCTCGCTAACCCCCGCTAGCCTCCGCACCGCGGGGAGGCCGCGGATGCGAAGAGCCCGGTGAAAACGGATCCAAAGGGAGACTATAATTTTACTTGTATCCAATACAACTGATATACTAACTAATTGTAAAAATTTAAAAAACACCACTTTAAAATAGAAGCGAAAGCTTTGCAAATCGCGAACGTAGTCATTTACTGTATTTATCCGGGATTCACCGAACAGCGAGATTTCAGTTCTGAAAATTAGAAAATCTCAATCTGTCAGGTTGTTTTTATTGTTTGTGTGTGCTTATGTAGGTATAGTACATACGAACTTGTAAAATACAATAAATACATTCGCTAATGACAAAAACAGTTATTGAATGTGTTATTAAAATTAATTAATTTCATTACCGTCACTGTTTCAGTTGGGCCAAAGTCAAGAGTAAAGGTAGGTATAAGGTATAAATATAAAATATGTCTGTTATTTTGCTTAAAAATAAAAGCGATATTTTTAATGCATTTTAATTAGTAATTTGTAATCTTGAGTGCCACATTGATTTAGGAAAAAAATAAAAATTTAAGTTTATAAGACGCCATGAACATCGCTTTAAAAAAATCACTGTAAAATTATCAATTTTTACATCCACATCACAAAATTCAGTTCAAGAATTATGCAGGTTGGTGACAATTTCGATGCTCACCATTAGTATATTTAAGACGGTAAGTTCTATGAGGTCGGTTAAATTAGAAAAAAATGCGTTTCTTGAAAATCATTCACAAATACAAGGCGATTTGTGAAAAAGACCTAAACATATTTCAATGAATATTTCAAAAACTATTGAATTTTGGGACACAGTTTAAATTTGAAAGGTTCGTTTTTTTCGCTCTACAATATGGTACCTTTAAATTTCACCTCCGATATTTGCTTTTTTCCCCCACCCCCATTAACTTTATTATTTTTAAAACGTACCTGGCTTTTCTATTTAATTTTTTCAAGCTCATTACCTCCCAAATACAATGATATATCGCACTTATACGAAAAATTTATAATAAAGAAAATTCCCCTACGGAGAAATACTTAAAAAAGGGGATGAGTTACAAAAATTTTACAAAATTGATTTTAATGAATCAGAATCTTTGGGCCTCGAACTAGTTGCCATAAGAAATAATAGATTAATATGTAGAGATATTCAAAATCAAAATATTAAGGCATAACAGAGTTTTTAAAATATTTGTTAATAGAAGATTCAACAGTGCATCTAGCTTTCCTAAGGCAATCAAAGCATTAATCTTATATCTAACTTTACCTGTTACCGGAGATGGTAATAAAAGGTCATTTTCAAAATTAAAAATTATTAAAACCTATCTAAGAAATACTATTTCTCAAGAGAGATTAGACTCTCTGCCTCTCTTAGCGACAAGAGACCTCAATATAAATTAGGCCATTACCGATTTTGCGGAAAGGAATGCTAGAAAAAAAACTTTTAATTATTTTTATTTCTTAGGTTTATTGGTTTTTATATGTCTATTGGGTTATTTTTATATTAGTACTTGTGTAGACATATTTTTGAAACAGGTTTGTTCCGACAAAATTGAAAGTTTTTTGGCTTTGAAATGGATTATATACGAGCATATCGTGCGTATATGTGGCCCTGTCTCAAAAGCTGCGGGGGGGTGCCAAAAGTTTGTAGTTACTCCACCGGAAAACAACAAACATAACAGTAAAATGAGTTAGAGACTTCACAAACACATATCCAGTTAGCTAAATCGTATATACTTTGGCGAAAGTTTCGATAAACCTCTTTATTTTTGTCTTTACTGGTTTGTCGTATACCATGTTCTAGAAAATTGCGACCACTTACCTTGAATTCGGTTATTTTCTCAAAATTGAGTTCCTTAGCACTCTTTAGTTGTTTAATTTTTTGCTCTACCGACATTTTATTTCATCTACATTCACAACTCAAAAATAGACCACCTTGAAATTGTTTATTTTTTTGCACTAGTCACTACCAACATTTTATTTCCTGTATATTTTCAACTCACACATGGATCATAAAAATATATATATATATTACAAAAAACAGTATATAAATCAATTTTCGTCGATCAAAAACGTACAAAACAATATCGAGTTAGAATATCGACCGCGAGACCTCTGAACAACTGAACTTCCGCATGCCGATGTGATGCCGCGACCGATCAATCGATCAATCGAATTATGCCCAGCCTAGCTTAGTATAGCGTATTTTATTATGCCCAAGGAACGCCACTAGACCATTCGAACCGCCGCGCGCGGCTAATAGTGCAGCGTATTTAACTTTTCCCTAGGTTCGCGTTGTATTACAACTATTAGGAGGGACGGTCAAACGAATAATTTATTTTTTGAAATATTTTTGGGGGGTCATTAATCAAATGACCCTATAGACTTCGTCATTACAGCGGAGCAAAAAACAAGTCAATTGTTGCCAAAAATAGTACTCAGAAACGTGCACCATTACACTCAAGATGGACCATAGTAACAGGTCATTATGTTTTCCACTCGCAACTATAATTTGTTTATTAGTTATATACAATTTAATGCAAAAAATCGCGTTTTCTTCCTTTTTTTGCTTATATAATCGGAACTAATGAAGCAATATTACGACCACTTTTATAGGTTTGGATTATTTCAAGGTTACCGTTAAAGTAAACATTTTCTACAAAATACGTTTTTAAGGTTACTGTTAACCGCAATCTTATGTTTAAACATCAACTGGTGGGTTGGTTCAGTTTAAACTCCAAACTAAAGATTTTGACTTGCCACAGAGCCGAAATATCGTAAATAAACGGTCCTTTTCTTTAACTGAACCTAATTTTTTCAAAACAAATTTGATAATTTAAAATTTTGGTTTTAAATTGTGTCTAGTAGTGTTGACGATTTGATTTAGCTTAAATTTAGCTATACAATGGAAGAAATATTTGACATTTTTGAAGAGGTAGTTGATTACGACGACGAACCAGAAGAAGTAAGTAATATTGTTCAACCCCAAAGGGAACCTCCGAACCTCGAGTTTTTCACATCCGGGTTATTAGGTTAGGAAGTTCTCTTTTTAATTCGTTGGTTTTGACATTTTACATGCATATTGAAGATAACTGGAAATATTTTAACGGGAAGGTATAAACCGAATTTAAAATGCCAGTAAGGATTAATTCTGAGTTTAAACTTCAATTTAAACTACAAGTTAAACCTAAGTTTAAACACAAGCTATAAAATTACAAATAATGTTCTCATTTTGCTCTAAAATTCTGTGAAATATGCAAAAAATGCTTCCAAACATGACCAGAAACGATCGGGGCGCAAGGAAGTAGCCAAGTAGCGGAGGAACGTAGTAATAGAGACGCTCAGCGCCCAACGTATTACTCAACTTTAATTATCTCAGCAAATGCGGAAACTATTAGATTTATTTATTTATTTTTTATATTGGGGCAACTGACCCCGAGAAAACCTATTCTTCAATTACATTGCGCAAAGACTTAACGTCTAAAAACCTAAATACCTGTGTGATGCCAAGTCAATTAGATACCATATATTATAAATCGCTATTTGACAAAGTTCCAACAACGCGACTTACAGTGAATTCGAGTGATTTATACTTGGCCAAAATACTAAATTTTGTAACTGAAAAGTCAGCATCTCCTAGTAATTATGTATCTAATAGCATATCTGTGCGAAAGTGGCTTGTTCAGTCTATAGCTCTATCCGATCCTGACAGTTGTCAAAGTATAGAATGTAGTTTTCAATACTAGCAATATTGGGTCTTAAAATAGAACCTGCCTGCAGCAATCCTTATAGGCTAAAGCAGCATTTCCGTTGATTCTTCGTGAAACCTGAGCTTGTCGAGTTCAGTTACCTCAATATTAAAAAAAAATCAACTAGCACCTGCAGTTCCTGAGATAAATAAAATCAAAGATTACTTTGCGTGCGGAGCGTCTCTATGATCCGTCGACTGCATCGGTTGCTGTTGCTATCATATTACTTGGCTGCTTTTAAACGCATTCCCGCGTTACTTGGCTACTTTCTCGCGTCCGGCCGTTTCTGGTCATGTTGGGAAGCATTTTCCGCGTATTTCACAGACATTTGGGGTGAAGTGACTTCCGATATGATTTTGCAGAATACAAATCGGATCATTCACGACGTATCCAGGCATGATGAATAATAGGGCATTAAAAGATTCAAATCCCAATTGTGTAAACATTAATAATCCGACACCGCCTGGTTTTAGTTGCAAAAAGACATATCAACATCTATTATTTGGCGAAGGGCTTTCGCTACAACTTGGGAAATAAGGAAGATTAAAAAAAGCCTATTTTTTCCGAATTTTACTTCCCTCGTAAAAGGAAATTTTAAATTGTATTGTAATCGTGAAAAAATCACGCTCCGAGATTTTTTCAGATCTCCGCCTTTGAGGGTCCCTAGATGCCGAAAACATGTTTTCTCAATTTCCTCGGTCTGTCTATCTGTGCGCTCAAAAACTGCTTATCCGATTGACTTCAAATTTTGGTCATATGGGGTTGACCTGGTAACATTTTCGTAAGAATCCAAGATGGCAAAACACAATGGCGGCCCAGTGGAATGTAAAAAAAAATATTATTAAAAACCTACTTGTCCAGTTTATTTCAAATTTTACACAAACGCCAAGTATTATGTTGGAATCAACTGGTAACATTTTGGTACGAATTCAAGATGGCGGAACAAAATGGCGGCTCAATATAATATTTGAATAATTGAGCCTGAAACAAAGTGCCTAATGGTTTGATTTCAAATTGTGTGCCATAACTAATTGTAATATAGGGATCGACTAGTAAGATTGTGGTAGGTACTAATTCAAAATGGCAGAATAAAATGGCAATTCACGACATAGCCTAAAGACTACTTACCCGATTGATTTCAAATTTTGATCAAAAATTAAGGGTTATATGGGGATGACCTAGTAATATTTTGGTGAACCCAATATGGCGAAACAAAATGGCGGCCTAGTAAATCGTTAAAAAAATTATTATTAAGAAACTACTGATCTAATTTATCTCCAATTTATTGAATTTATTTTATATTATGCTCAAAAGTCAAGTGTGGCATAGGCAGAAAAACTGGTAAAATATTGGTAGGAATCTAATATGACAGAACAAAATGTTATATTTATATATATATATATATATATATATATATATATATATATATATATATATATATAAGTAGTTTTACACATTGACACTTATCGCCTTTTTATTACGTTCGTACCACAACTTTACCAATTTATCTCAATATCACAATTAATCGTCAGGCTGATTTTTTAAATATTTTATTAGGCTGCTATTTTGTTTTGCTATCTTGATTTTTGTGCAAAATGTGAGAGAAATTGGATAGTTAGTTTTTTTAGAAATAATTTTTTTACCTTTCTGAATAGTTTTACCTCCTGTTTTGATCTGCAGATATTTCCTAACCCCAAGTAAAATACCACTCTAACATAACAAGAGGATCATTAACAAAAACCATTTAGAAACTCAATATATTGGAAATATCTGCGGACCAACGGAATAGTTAAAGCTTGATAATATGGGTTTCATGCAGAATATAAAATCTATATGTATGTGCCCTGAGGAAGCAACAATAAAGTTGCGAAACGTCGACAGTTTAAAAACAGGCTTGTTTCTTTTCACTGCATTCTAACCTCATATAATACACCACTTTATCAAAAATGTTTTAACATTGTTCCGCCATATTGGATTTACCAAAATATTACCAGGTCATCCCCATATATCCCTTTTTGTTCATAATTTGAAGTCAATCGGATAAGTAGTTTTTAAGCTATGCCGCAAATTAACAGACAGACAGACCGACGGACGGACCGACGGAATTGATAAACCATGTTTTTTGGCATTTAGGGACGCTAAAACATAAAGATATGGAAAACCTGAGAGGGTGATTTTTTCACGATTACCAACAATTTATTTGGCAGCCATTTTGTTCCGCCATCTTGAATTAGTTATACATTTTTACTAGTAGGTCCCTATACCACAATTAGTTATGGCACACAATTTGAAATCATTACATTAAGTACTTTTTAAGGCTGAATTTTTAAATATTTTGTTAGGCAGCCATTTTGTTCCACCAACTTGAATTTTTACTAAAGTTTTACCAGTTGATTCCAACAAAATACTTTGATGTCTGTGCAAAATTGGAGATAAATTAGATCAGTAGTTTCTTAATAATAATTTTTTTAACAATTTACTAGACCACCATTTTGTTTCGCCGTATTGGGTTTTCACCAAAATATTACTAGGTCATTCCCATATAACCCTGAATTTTTTATCAAAATTTAAAATCAATCGGGTAAGTAGTCTTTAGGCTATGCAGCGAATTGCCATTTTGTTCGCCCATTTTGAATTAGTACCTACCACAATCTTACTAGTCGATCCCTATACCACAATTAGTTAAGGCACACAATTCAAAATCAAACCATTAAGCAGTTTTTTCAGGCTCAATTTTTCAAATATTATATTGAGCCGCCAATTTGTTCCGCCATCTTGAATTCGTACCAGAATGTTGATTCCAACATAATACTTGACGTTTGTGCAAAATTTGAAATAAATTGGACAAGTAGGTTTTTAATAATAATTTTTTTTAACATTTCACTGGGTCGCCATTTTGTTTCGCCATATTGGATTCTTGCGAAAATGTTACCAGGTCATCCCCATATTTCTAAAATTTGAAGTCAATCGGATAAGTCATTTTTAAGCTATGCCGCGCACAGACTGACAGACCGAGGGAATTGAGAAAACATGTTTTCGGCATCTAGAGACCCTCAAACGTTGAGATCTAAAAAAATCTGGGAGTATGATTTTTTCACGATAACAATACAATTTACAATTTCCTTTTACGAGGGAAGTAAAATTCGGAAAAATTAGGCTTTTTTTTAATCTTCCTAATTTCTCAAGTTGTAACGAAAGCCCTTCGCCAAATAATAGATGTTGATATGTCTTTGCATACTAAAACCAGGCGGTGTGGGATTATTAATTTTTACACAATTGGGATTTGAATCTTTTAATGCCCTATTTCTCATCATGCAAAATTCTGCAAAATCATATCGGAAGTAGAACTATCATTCTACAAAACATATATTCTCATTTCGCCCCAAATGTCTGTAAAATACGCGGAAAATGCTTCCAAACATGACCAGAAACGGCCGGACGCGAGAAAGTAGCCAAGTACCGCGGGAATGCGTTTAAAAGTAGCCAAGCAGTATGGTAGCAACAGCAACCGATGCAGCCGACGGATCATAGAGACGCTCCGCACGCAAAGTAATCTTTGAATTTATTTATCTCAGCAACTGCAGATGCTATTTGATTTTTTTTAATATTGAGATAACTGAACTCGACAAGCTCAGGTTTCACGAAGAATCAACGGAAATGCTGCTTTTGCCTATAAGGATTACTGCATAAGGATTACTTAAGACCCAATATTGCTAGTATTGAAAATTACATTCTATACTTTAACTGTCAGGATCGGACAGAGCTATAGACTGAACAAGCCACTTTCGCACAGATATGCTATTAGATACATAATTACCAGGAGATGCTGACTTTTCAGTTACAAAATTTAGTATTTTGGCCAAGTATAAATCATTCGAATTCACCGTGCGTCGCGTTGTTGGAACTTTGTCGAGCGCCGCCTTTGTGAGCTGCCGATTGTTTCTTTGACAAGTAGCGATTTATAATATATGCTCTCTAATTGACTTGGCATCACACAGGTATTTAGGTTTTTAGACGTTAAGTCTTTGCGCAATGTAAGTAAAAAATAGGTTTTCTCGGGTTCAGTTGCCCCAATATAAAAAATAAATAAATAAATCTAATAGTTTCCGCAGTTGCTGAGATAATTAAAGTTGAGTAATACGTTGGGCGCTGAGCGTCTCTATTACTACGTTCCCCCGCTACTTGGCTACTTCCTTGCGCTCCGATCGTTTCTGGTCATGTTTGGAAGCATTTTTTGCATATTTCCTAGAATTTTAGAGCCAAATGAGAATATGTTTTGTAGTATATTTTTCCTTTCGACATGATTTTGCAGAATTCAACTACTCGGGTCATTCAGAACGCATCCAGGCAGCATATTCGTATCGGACGTAAGTAATTGCACATTTGAAGATGCCGAACTAAAGTTCATAAAGGACGAGAATGATTGCACTGAGCTGTGCGATATCGTTCGTCCGATACGATTGGCAATTAGCTGCATCAACATTCAGTCTATTATATATTTAAAATAAAAAAACCTATTACAATGTGGTTAAAAATAGAAACGCCATTTTATATGAAAAGTACAGGGGAATAGCAATTAAGGCCAAAAAGTATAATTTTCAGTACAAAGAAAACAAAGCTTAAAGCAATAGAAACTCGACACTTTCGTAGTATTTTTAGCGAAACATATGGCAGATCGAATGTATTGAATGATAATCCCATTTTTCAATTTTTGGACTCTGTTGGTTTTTCCCCTGTATACCCTTTATACATATACATACTATTATTTTTATTGGAAATGAATAAAGTTCAAAAAATAAAAATGAATAAAATGAACATTTGTTTAAAAGTAAAATGTTAACTTTTGAAAACTAAAGTAAATACAAAAAAATGTTTATTTGGAAAACTTGTTGTCTGCTAGCGCAATATTGAGTTCCACACATTTATTTAAAGCATACAAGGGACTTGATTTTTCTTTTGTAACCTCCTTTTTCCTTTTGAAGTCGTTTTTCTGCGCGCCACTGATGCTGGCTGTACACTTATCTTTTTTCCTTTTCTTTGCGTTTTCTTGCATAGAGCACTCATGAAATATAATGAAATATGAGCTGCTGCTTCATAATCTGTGTTTTGAATGATAATAAACCCATTTTTCAATTTTTGGACTCTGTTGGTTTTTCCAGCTAATTGTTTCACCTGATCCTAGTATACCCTTTATACATATACATACTATTATTTTTATTGGAAATGAAATAAAGTAAAGTTCAAAATAAAAAAAGGCACCAAGACTGCATCTAATACTTAAATCAAGTTCTTGTTGACTTTTTGCGTACAAAATATTCCTAAACATACGATAATGACTCTGTCTATACTCCTTAGGAATATTATTTTTCGACATATTAAGCCACTTCCATACAGCTTTTAAAACATGGAATATGCATAAGAGCATTTTAGAAGAGGGCCAGTACTTCTGAAGGACTCTTCTTTCGATCATATCATCGTCAGTGATAATGACCGTAGGGTTTAATTTAAAAGGAATGATACTGATTAAACAATCAACGGCTCGATCAAAAACTTCTTCTTTTTGACTAGTTGAAATAATACAAGCTAAAGGTATACCGCCTGCTACTGAATGGGTGGCGAAGAAATATAGTTTGTGGTTGTGGACATCACAGTTGCTAGTCGCATCTACAAATAACACTTCGGATGATTGGCGGAGTTTCTCTGAAGCCCTTTTCATGATTTCGGTACAAAATGACACAGCATAGTGCTCACCAATTTCACAAATCTTGAAGGAAACATCAGTGTTCTTCATTAGGTTTTGTTGTAGTTTTGATAACATGTTTATTCCTACTTTTTCCCCATAATTTGATTTAAAATGATGTCTCCATATATTTTCAAAAACTTATTTTTTGGGGCAGAAATGACGATCTGAAGATAAGACGTCATATTTATCATCAAATTCTTCCATCTTCTTAAAACAAAAGCTGTGATATGCAGAAGCTACTGAATGACCCCTTTCAAAGTACTCGATTACTTCTGTTTTTGTTTTCTCCCTAATGGGTCTTTTTATAAGAGCTGCTGCGCTTTCAACAGTGTGATTGTGATTGTGTGTCAATTCAAACTGAATGATGCAAGGCCACTCGCTACCTAGCTCATCGGGAATTTTTGCTCGAGATTTTCTTTTGGGAATGTGAATAACTGAAACCGTTAATTTCGCCGGACATTCTGTATTTCTAGAAAGATGTGGTCTTTTTCGTGGCCCACTTAATTTATGAACTATCGTATTAAAGTGGCAGTGATACAATCTTTTGAAAACGTACTTCCTTGCCTTACATGGGGGCGTTCTTACAGTCCTTGTTATTGACCATGTGACTTTAGTTAGCTCGGATAACTCGGAGACCCATTTCTGTAAAATATTGTTCCATTTAACCCTATTTTATCACCAAATTTTATTATTATTTCATATTTTACAAAAACGGTAGCTATCCTTTTAACATACTTGATTAGGAGCCGATTTTAAATTAAAATTAGTTAAAATATTGTTTTATGCTGACTATAAATTTTCATACTTTTAAAATTAGGAAATGTTAATAAGTGGACTCATTAATAATTGAAAGAATAAGTACTTAATGAAATAAATTTTACGTTTTGAAAACTTTAAATTTTCCATTCAACAATGTACTTCATAATTTTCAGCATCGAGTATATTCGTATTATGATGTACGAAATAAATTAAAACGGATTTTACTTAGTAATCAGAAAGAGTAGAAACATCCCTATGCTTAACACAAGCAGATGCAGACATTAGACAGTTCGCAATATTTATTCCTGATTTATCGGAAGTTTATTACCTACTAATTTAAAATTAAAATCAGACCTAAATAATAACTTAACTTGAACAATACCCCCAATTTATTTTATTTGAGTAATTTCTCAAAAAAAAATAAATAAAAAAAAACTTTTTCTACAACCGTGCGTAAAGTACTCACTTTACGCTCTGTTTAAGACGCGTAAAATTTGCCATTTTAAAAGAGTACGTAAAGTAACTTTGACATTTATTTTTATCCTGAACTGACATTTGTCAAAATATCAAAATTTTCAAATTACTTTACGAACTAGTGCGTAAAGTAATTTTCTTTACACACTAGGGCGTAAAGTAATTGGTAAATTTTGATATTTTGCAACAGTTTTTTTGGTTTTAGAAAAAAAATTGTATGCCACTAGTGTGTAAAGTACCTTTTTTGACGCATATGATTTTCGCCTACGGCTCGTGCGTAAATATTCATATTCATCAAAAAAGAATCACTTTACACACTTGTTGCATAAATAACTATTATCGATAGGAAGGACTGAACCTAGAACCGTCCGCACAAAAGTCGAATACCTACTTGACCACTGAGCCAATATGCCATCTCGACTTGAGTCATCTAAAAGAAAAACGACCTGCATTGATTGATTGTAATCTGTTGTAGGGTATCGATGGACCTAAAGTGTAGCCACAACCATTAAATGACCCTATACATTATAATTAAGTATGAATATTATAATTCATTTAAAAATATATTCGGCAGTAAAAAATAAAAATAAATGATAAATTGGATGATTACAAAATACGGCAAATTGAAGATATTAGATAAATCAGAAAATGCGGCGATGCACCGAGAGCGACTGAATGAGGTACTGCTTTGGGTACTGGTTAATTCGACGATGACGCGACTGACGCCAATGGGAATCGATTTATGCGCCTGCTGCATGATGCACACGCGCCGTAATTTGTTTTGATTTATTCTATCGTGGCTTTGGATACCTAACACACTGCCACTTTAATACAGGGCTTATTCATCTTAATAGTGTATATATATGTTTATATATATATATATATATATATATATATATATATATATATATATATGTATATATACAGTGTGACCCATTAATCTTACTATTGATTTCTATGCAGGCAGCTTTTTTGTTTTTAAGGTGAATACAAGTCGGGAATAAATATCGAGAAACTATCTGAATCGAATCCGTTTCGAAAATACAACACGATAACTAACCTCAAACATTTTATACTTGACGGCATGATATAATACTTGAATACTTACATCGATTTCTTTTTTAGCATTAAATTTAGTTCTTATTGTGTCGCTGCTAACATGGTGGTAATCATAATTTTCTGGAAGTATACTACACATTTTATACTTTTATAATACAAATTACATACAAATTAATACAAATCAATAACACAGCGCTAGATTTTAGTATGCGTAAAGTACATATCAGTCTATATTATTTTGTAAAGGACTTTTGCTACAACTTGAGAAATAACGGAGATATATTTTCGAGAAAAACCTAATTTTTCCGGTTTTTCGGTTTTTTCTCCTGTTCTAACAACTTCCCAAAATTATAAACATACTGTTTGTTTATAATTATTATTTTTATTAATTAAATACTAATTGTTTATATCAAATATAAAGAATTGATAGTTGCGAGTAAAAAACATGATGTCATATTACTAAGGACTATCTTGAGTGTGATGGCTCGATTTCCGGTTACTACTTTTGTCACGAAAAAATCTCTATTCATTGGCCTGGCAGTAGAATTTAAAGCTCCATAAAGAAGTTATTACTACAATATGAACTGGTCAAAAAGAGTAAACGGGACAGGACACTTTTTAAAGTAATGTGTAAGAATATATAATAAGAATTTTCGGCCAACCTGTATTTTCTTTGACATATTAGGACTATTTTGATTATGTAGCCAAAAAAAAGTATTTAAAAAATAATCTAATGAGAGCTCCCGGTCAAGGTACGACCTTGTAATGTTCAATAAATCCATATTTTTTTAAAGTGTCTAAACAATGATTACATTGCATGTCGCAGAACCGTTTTTCCAAACAAGTTCATGTCTAGATGTCTATTGAAAGTGAACAGAGACTTTCACTTCATATCGCATGGGAATAGATGATTTTTTCCAACGAAAATCTAAATTCCTCATATATCAATGAATAAATAAATATATTATGTGGGATTTATGGGACTGATTTGCGTTTTCGCAGTATGACTTTCTAGGTAATTCTGAATTAAAACATATAATGCGAAAAAAAGTTGCTATTATTATTTGGTAGTGAATCTCTATCGATAGAGCAAAGACAGATTGTTCACAATTCGATGAAGCTTAAGTGCGGGAGACTTTTCCGATATTTCGAACGTTAAGTAAGCTTTCTTTGATAAGTGCTGAATATATGGCATCATTATCGAATATTCCTATACTTAGAACACTTGCCTTGGTTCCCCCATCAATGTCAATATTTGAAAACATTAAATCTGTACATGTTGAAGATATTGCCGTAAACGCCTGGTCTTACTTATCAAACATCTTAGGTTAGAGGAAGCCATTAATGTGAGCAATGTAACTTTTTCATTATTAGTTTCTAAAATGTCAGGAATAATGGGAATTGCTCGCAATATATAAAAATTTAGACAAGCACGTCCCTAAACCAACTAAAATAAAAACTCTGAAATTGTGATTTTCCTAGATTTAGAACACTTGCTATGGTTCCCCCATCAATATTTGAAAACACTATGTGCATGTGGAACATGTTACCGTAACACGCATGGTCCCGCTTATCAAAGATTTGAGGTTAGGTATCCATTAACGTCATATACGTAGGAAATAATATACTGCTAGCATTCTATTTCCCTTCGAGTTAAAAATGTGTCCAAAACAACGATCTATCGAAGCATGGTTGGAACTGCGCATGCGCCTGTTCACGTCACGTCAATTACGTTTGTTTACTTGTCAAATCTAAAATTTTATACTGCATATGAAATTCGGGATCAAAGTTTTTTTGAGGTTTGGAGGCTTTAATTTAAACGAATCCCCGTTTTTAGTAAAGTAAATTGGAAATTATCTAATTGCATAATGAGCGAATACGTCCTAAGCCGTGGCTGTGTTTTTTTTCCAAGGTCGTCATTCGCCTTAATAGTATTTGGAGCACTGACGTAGATGTAGTCGAATTTCCTTAAATAGTTAAAAGTTTTTTACAGCGGGTTTGGGGAGGAGGTTTGAGCCCCATTTTACCTATGTTTTGAGATGATTTTCTTTCGAATATGACAATATCAATAAACTAGAAATGCTGCTACTGATTTGGTTGACTTTAGACAGGTAAGGAAAAACACCAAAAGAAAAATGAATATTCTTTGAAGAGTTCTAAGTTAGAGGAATTTTTTCTTCAGGTTCTATACTGATTTGCATAAAAGTGAAAGGAACATCCGCTTCAGATTTGAAATGTGTGTAAGTAGTAATTATTATAATAAAATGATATACTCTTTGATACAGCATTAAATATTTAGGAGAAATGAGTGTACCATATACATATTAACTAAGCCCCATTTAATTTCCGACATAATATAGAGTATACAAACATTGAACTAGATCAATGTTTGAAGGTACAAACACCTCAAATTATAGTCTAGGAACACTCTTCATGATCATCGGAGTAACTAAAACCACTGGAAGATTTTAATGCTTATATGAGCTTCTCATATTATACAGGATGAGGCGATCAAAAACTTTCCACCCACAATTTTTGTATAACCAAACAAAAAGTTTTTGCTATATTCATCCCCTAACTGCATATACATATCAATCCCTACTTGATTTCCCACATATATACAACAAAAGCCAGATTGAAAGTTCTCGGTGGCCCATCCTGTAGACTTCACGCTTTTAAAGTTACTTGGAAAAAAGGTTCAGTGGTGAGAGAGGCCCTATTTCAGTTCTTGTTCTAGAACCTATTGAAGACACAGCTGTTATATTTTTAAAATTGCGTCACAATCATTTTGAATGAATAAATTAAGGTGTCTCTACCTAAGGCACTGCAATGCTTTGCCATAACAGACTATGCTATATTTGTTTTTATTATAAAGGAAATAAAACAACATACACATAAATAAGCCTTTATTTATCTGGTGTATACCTAACATATTGTATAAGCTAATTATTTTATATAGGTTATTAATTAATTATTATTATTAATTATTAATATATTTAAAGTTAACATTAATTAATTTATATATAAGTTGCAAATCTGAATTTAATCGTCTTAAGTTTTTCTTTTATATATTTTCTTTTAATTTATGTAATAACAATATGGATAATTTAGAAGGACAACCTTCGTCTTCAGTTTGCTGAATTACTTGTTTTCTAAAATTAGATTTGTACTTTTTAAAATAAAACATTTCTTTATAACAGAAACCATAAAAATTATTACATAAATATTCGAAATTATTTTCATTTTAATTCGGAGGACGGGACACATGTTGTAGGGGACTATTTACATCAGGTAGGTGAGAAACATATTGTGAAGATCTAATCTGCAATACAATATAAAGGGAAAATTAAAAACAATATACATAATAACAAATAAATATTTAAAAAATCGGAAAATCGGCGATTTTGTAAGGTCTTACGGAAAACCTTATAACTTTTTTCTCTTTAGAGATGGCAAATTTCAAATTAGTTTTTCAATTTATGCGTATTAGAAGTATTTTTAAAATATCGACGATTTTAGTTAAAAATAACGATCGAATGCAAAGATTCGGAAAAAAAATCATATACCGAAAATTAAGATAGATAGCGAAGTGCGGTTTTCTTAGGGTAGCGCTAGAGCCGTGGGAAATGTAAAAAATAAATTTCCTAATGAAAATTTAGTCATATCTGGAAAAATATTTATTCCTTGTCAATATTAATGTGTTTAATATATTTCTCAGCTCAAAATACCTATATAATCATATATCTTCAAAGCAATTTGCAAGAAAAATGCAAGTTATTTTTTTTGGAAATGCGGCATATTAGACAAATAAGTAGGTAATATACCATGTAAAATTGTATAAAGAAACACTACTAACACTAAATTGTATAACTAACACTCTTAACATATCCCTAATCTTACAATACCTATTAACTTTCAAGATAATTCTTAAATCATGTCTCTGTTTTGCAACAATAATATAACGTCGAACAGTACTCAAAGTGAGGGGCTATTATGGTCTTGCACACAGTTATTCAAGAGTACAAAGTCAAACATACCTCTACTTATTCTAAAACAATTAATTTTTTTGCAAATTTCTTTTATATAATTAATATATATTAAATATATTTTTATCAAACTTCAGTTTATCATCAATTATTTAGCCTAGATATTTGTATTCAGAAACATACTCGAGTTGCTTCTCAAGAATATAAAATTTTTGTCCCAGACTTATCCGCATTTTTAAAAACAGTTACCTTTGTTATTTTTGTATCTAGAAATAAAAAGTTAGCACATTTAGCAACTTTTTAAATTTCTATAACTGTCTGTAATTTTTCTTGTACTTGTACTGTATATTCCTTAAACATTTTAAAGAAATTTGAACGGGACTTTCACTGGATATTTGGATTATATTCACAAATCATTACAAAAATGAAAAAAATCTGTCCAGCAGCTAGATTCAAACTCGCACATCATCTAAGATTGTATTATTCAACCAACTACATAAACAATCACCTAGACACCTCAACTATCCACCTACACAAATTCTTTATATTTAATAATGTAGATATCCTAATCTATTTCAATAAAGTTAAAGTGTTTCAGTCATATACATATTAACTATTTGATTTTCTATATATATGGTTTCAGCAGTTTTCAAAATATTTTACCAGGTTTGGGTTATCAATTTTTGAAAATTTGAGATTTCTTTACCAATTTGAGGGTCCAGTTTTGAAAAATCCCGCCTTCTCAACTGGAAAATTACTCCTAAAATTTTCTAGCTCTAATATTGTTTACTGTTCGTGACGAATGAGTACTCTGATGTTTGCGGCACCCTGCGTACTATAAAAAAAAATCTAAAATGTGGGAAAAAATAAAATGAGGTCTATCCATCTTTCAGCACACTTTTCAAAATATTTTAATGTTCTTGAGATATTCATTTATAAATTTTTTTTTCTGTAAGTTGATGAATTAGATCAGTATCGGTCAGGACATTGCTCTCTGTTTATGCTATATATTTAAAACTTACCTCATGATTTATTAACTTCAATTATTGTGGGGACAGCAACTTCCCTGAGTAGTATTTTATCTTCGTAATCGGTATCAGTAAAATTCCGGCTACAAATAAAGATATTTTTCGTGTTATCCTCCTCCTTTATCGATCTTTTATATTTATAAATTTTTCACAGAAATTTGCTCATTTCCTATGCGGGTCTTCTTTAGGAAACCTTAAAGGCGTATAAAAAAGGAAACCTCTAAATACAATAATACATAATACAAAATAATTATATTAATTACCTATTTAAAATCACACCATTTTGCAGGGGATCTCGCAGAAGTATTTCTTTTTTCCTTCCATAATGAAATAAACAATAATACTTTATTTACTAATACTGTATACTTACAATACAAATTGACCAATTTTTGTCAATAAATTTAATTTAATTGATTTTGAACAGGAATGTTTAACAAAATTTCATTTTTCAAATATTATGAATCTTGAGAAATGTCAGTTTGGTAAACGTCAAGTTTCGATTCAACTATCCCAAATAAGATATTCGACGCATGCCCAGTATTTACTGTGCTACGGAGACAATTGTTTCCATAGACGACGTTAGTTCCTCAGTTTTTCTTTAAAGCTCGCAGTATAGTAGTTAATATGTATATGATTACCGTAAGTAATATAACTTTTTCATGATTAGATTTAAAAATGTCAGGGATGTTAGGGGTTGCTCCTTATATATAATAACACTATTCAAGACACATCAACTGACTAAAAAAATGGTCCACGCCTCAGTCTGTTTTGGTTACAACCAACTATCAAAAAAATCTGTAATATAGAAGGTCATGCCTTTTGTACTACAGTAATTTCAGTATATATGCCGGTTGTATTTGTTGGCAAATGTATCTCGTAATTTGGGTATAAATAGCCAACTCAATTACAGACTTTACCCTCCCCCCTTACTGACTCCCCTTTAAAGCAAAAGATAACAATAAGAACTAGCCGTCGCGCGGTATTAGTTGACGGAAATCCATTTCAATCAAGTATACGAAATCACTTGGGTTTTTCCAGAACGTATGTAAGTAAACGTAAACAAGTGTTTTCGTTAATTGGTTATAATGTTTTTGTTTATTTTTGATTACATTATCTGAAAAAATGTGAAATAAGCATCCTTCTATATCCTTGTATTTTCCGCGAATTCGTTTTAGTACTGAACACACAAAAATGAAGTATGCGGGGTAGTGATGGTACTATGGCCACTTAAGATATTACTTAATATTCAGTGTGTCCCAGATTCGCTTCTTTATATAGGGATCTCGGCTCCTAGTATACCAACAACAAAAGTTAAATGGGAAAAGTTTTAGCGCATTCGATATCTGGCGTCAGATTTACGATCGGTCAATTGATTTTGAAAATATCGGCGAAAAACCGAAAATGGCGGATTTCGTTTTTTGCCAGTAAATCCAAAACGGTAATTTGACAACTGTCAAAATGTGACATTATTCGGAAACTTTTTTAAGACGTATAAGATGGCGTGTACGACATGTCTCCATCGTCTTTTGTTATCCCGCAACACGCCTCAACTTTCATTTTTTTTATTGCCGCCATATTGGATTTTTCGATTTTTGAAAATTTCCAGTCTAGTGATGTTTCATAAGTGCATAAAAGATTTGATTATCATCGAAATATCACACTTCGTCAAGTTAGGTCTCAATTTTTTCTAAGGGGCTATGATTTATTTGTCAGAAGATTACATTAATATAAGTTATGTATTAACGCAATGAATTTTCAATAAAACATGAACGTAAATAACTACTAATTAAAAAAATTCTAAATAAGTTCTTAACTACTTCGTGCCTAGGTTACATTAATTTACAGATTTGCAAAATGACGTCCATTTGCATTGGGAGAAATTTGACAATTGTTGACTATTTTTCGTACAATCCGGTCAAGTGTATTTCGCAGGAGGATCAAATTCATAGACCTCACTCTTCGTGTGACCCCAGAGGTAGAATTTCAAGAGCGAGAGGTCAGGGAATCTAGGAGGCCAAAATTATTGGACCATGTATCAAAATAATTCTTTCGTCGAACTGCTCTCTTGAGAAGTTCCTGACTTGAATGGTGTTGTGAGCCAGACATACATCCCGTTGAAACCAAGTTTTTCTAAACTCATCTTCCGTTAGAGTAGTTTGGATGTATGTATGGTACTTATTCTTTTTTCACACTCTGTACCGGTGACTTTGGCACATAAATTTCCTGTTCTACAGTTTTTACCATGGCACTAGGGTTTTCTTTGATAGCTTGTAAAATGTTTCTCTCGCGATTTTCGTTGTCAATATTGTATTCGCTTATAGGTTATTCGAAGGTCCCATGGTTAATTAAATTAACTACGATTTTTCTGAATTATGTTTTATGAGGCTGTCATCTTCCGGGGTACATCTCCAAATACCTTGCTGAGGTAATGTCGGCGCTTCAGTGTGACTGCAAGTACAGCGCGAACATGTCAAACTTTTCTTCATTTGAATAGGAAATACCGGCCAGTTTCAACAAATCTCTACAATTTTTGTGTCAGATTTATGATTTTATTAAGAGAAAAGAGTACTACTTATTAGAACACGACGTTGATATTTTGAATTATTTAGAGTCAAAATCAAAGCCTACTTTTGTTACAAATAAATCATGGCCTCCTTAGAAAAAATTGAGAACTAATTTTACGAAGTGTGATATTTCGATGATACTCAAAACTTTTATGCACTTATGAGACATCACTAAGCTGTAAATTTTACGTTATTTCCAAAAACGAAAAATTCAATATGGCGGCAATAAAAAAAATTAAAGTTGAGGCTGGTTGCAGGGTAACAAAAGACGATGAAGACATATCGTACACGCCATCTTATTCGTCTTAAAAGTGTCCGAATAATGTCACATTTTGACAACTGTCAAATTTACTGTTTTGGATTTACTGGCGAAAAACGAAATCCGCCATTTTCGGGTTTTCGTCGATATTTCCAAAACCAATTGAGCGATCGTAAATCTAAAGCCGGATATCGAATGCGCTAAGTTTCCTTTAAAACTGTTCTCATTTAACCTTTGCTGTAGCTATAATAGGAGCCGAGATCCCTATATAGAGAAGCGAATCTAGGACACACTTTATATTGTCTCTATATTAGGCAAGTTATAAAATAAAAGAAATATATTTACTAGACATTGTAACAATCTGGTTACGTTGAATTCAAAGTTTCGTCTTCCGGGCTACTCGAAATTTACAGAATGTACGGGGTAGGGCAACGAAACCACATGGTTGCAACGTTGAATAGGAGTGGGAATTAAGAATCGAGATGTGCTCGCGATTAACCGAATTTTAGCTGTCACGTGTTAACTGCTGTTCCGTTATATTTTTAAGGTCATGTTGGAACTAGTAGTAGAATGTAAAAATTTGAACTAGTGAAAATTATTCCTGATAATTTTAAGTTCAGAAGTGTTTTCTAGACATAACCGCTGAGTAGTTCCATAGATTATTTTCGTGTAAGCCTCAGCAAGTTTGAAAGAAAACTGTTGTAAAAATGAGTGTGACCATTTGGTTACACTGCTCTTTGTAGATATTGGTTTTCAGAATTTTGCGCCTTTTACCGTTATGGATGAATACTATTCAATTATTTCCTGTGCGTTTTATGAAAAAGATTTATTTCATCTGCCACCCCTTCCACAAGTTCTGAATAATTCTGTTTCAGCAGACGATGAGGAAGAAATAACGTTGAAACAAATTCAAGACAAAACGCAACAAGATTGTGTCTATAAAACATAACACTCTATTTTATATAATATATAATACAAAATATGGGCTATGAAAATTCTTTAATTCACAAAAACTAGTACAATGTCGCGAAAACCGCAACCCTCTATCTTTAAAAACAGGGGAGAAAAATGCCGAAAATGGGATACCCTGTACAGGGTGGCCCAATAATAAAGGACATCGGCTGTAGTTCTGGAACCCTTAATGAGAAAGTTTGCCGATAGGGGGCATAACTGCAACATAAAAGTGTAAATGCCAATTTTCACTAAAATTTGTATAATTGAGGTATGTTGAAAATATAAGCATTAGAATGCAATGCTACAATACAACCAATTACGCACTTTTTTCTCAAGACTATTTTTGTCTGTATATCTCTATTTGGGATGAACCGATTTTATTCAACTGTGTCGAAAAAAAATAGTTTTTTTTGCTCTACTCGTGGAAGCATAAATTTTACCGTAATGACTTTGTTAGTGTTCACTAGATGGCGTTGTTTCGGAATTCTCCAAATAACGCTGATTTATTCAAAAAAATCAAATGGTACGCTATGACTTTTATATCACAGTTTATTTGGTAGTTATGAAAGGCATTAAATATAAATAGTAAAATAAAAAATCCAGGTCCGCATTTAAATTAAGGAAGTTGATGATGATCTCTCGAATCCGAAACGTCGGATTGGAAAATTATCCTTGCCGTTTTGTAGAGGAGAAAAAGTGACAATAGCAAAGTGGAAATTATTTTCATCTCTCATTTCAACTAATTGTAAAATTTTAGGGAAACCGGAAAACTGGAAAAAACAAGGATCCAATATTCAAGAACATATAAGGTTGCTACAGTTTAAAATTGTTAAGTGAAGAAGGGGTTGCAATACCAAGAATAAAGTGCGGACGGTTTTTACTCGGAGTGAATTTTTGTTTAAGCTTATTAAGACATGCCCAGAAATTTTGCAAAACTGCTCTTGCAGCAAGGAAGGAGAGGATCCTGACAATTTTTATTTCCGAAAAACTGAGCTTCAAAATTCTTAAGATGGATACCAAAGTCATATTTAAAAAGTAGTAAAAAGCCTCATAGTCAAAATGTAACTGAATCATTAAGACCTCGTTACTCAAAGACTGCGTTTAAATATTATCATCGAAAAAAGGGAGCTTAAATCCTGAGAATGTAAAGAACTTGGTGTAACTTTTTGGTAATGTCCATAAAAAAACGAAAGAATTTCCCAAATTCTTGCAAGCAATTGTGTCCAGGTTGGATTTTTTGATGTTATGAATACTCTTGAAAAAGGTCTAGAAATGTTTTATGGTGGGAAAGTCGTTTAGAGTAAAAGAGGCTTATTCCAGCAAGGAACAAAAAACCTACACGTGTGGTAAATGAAACAGTATAACTTAAACATGAATGTTGATTTAATCGGTATTCGGTCAAAAACTGAAACATATCTCGGCCTGAGATGCTTTTTTTATATTAAGCCGACTTAATTTCTTTAGTTTCGACGTCTGAAGTGTCAATAATGTGCAGCGTTGCCAACTCGGTAGATTTTCCACTAGATCTAGTGATTTTAATAGTAATTTAGTGGACTGATGTCATCAAAATCCACTATGGTGGAAATTCTAGTGGGAATGACATTTTTTAGCGGAATTTTTAGTAAAATTTATAAATTTTGTGAGTGGTGGTAAATTGTCAAATTTTATAATGCATTTAGTATGAAAATTTTAAGGATGCAATCAATTGCAAAGAATCGCTTCCTGTGCATTGGAACTTTTGGTATTACCTCAGTAAAATACTAAAGTCAAAATATTGTTTAGCCAACTTAACCTAATTAAAATTAAAATTAGGAATACATTGTGATACTTTAGTTTCTTTGATTTACATAAGGTGTGGCCTTAAAAGCATAAAACCGTGCTTTGATAGCTATACAATACCAAATGATATTATTCAAAAAATAAAAACAAATGAGACCATCGACCATGTGATATGGTTCCTGAGTATAATCAGTATAAAGATGTAGATTTATTAGGCATATTTATTGAAGTTGCTTCTGCAGTTCTGTTTTAGAAGTTTAGGTAATTTAATGCGTTATGTAAATCATTTTTGTTGTTATATCTAAGAATCATTAGTTCCTTGCTTTGCTTGGAAAATTTTCTTATGTTTTTTGTTTTCATATTTTTTACAGTTACTTATGTATGTATATAAAAAGACTGTTTTACTTGGCTATAACAAGCATTTAGGTTAAGTACTTTATTGAATTTGTTTTGGTTTTCATAATATTAATTTATTTTTAGTGCAATACCTTTTCTTAATTTCGTTTTCTTTATCCTGCCGGCAGTTTAGAAAATGTTTTGCAAGTCCACGCTATACCATGCAGATGGCGTCGACAATTTAAAATGAAAAAATAGATGATAATACAGTTTCCTAATAGTAAAATATTTTTAGGGGAATTTAGTGATATTTTAGATTTCTGTTTAGTGGATTTCTAGTGGGATTTGACAGTGTTTCTGGTGGAATGCCATGTAACAAAGTTGGCAACGCTGATAATGTGACATGGATATATTTTGTGACAGCAATGAAGTTTAGTCATAGAAATTGCACGGGGGAAATATTTTGCGTAAGATTCAAACAAAGCATCCTCCTGAATGGAATATCTATTTGGTGGAAATCCGGCTTTTTCCACCTATTTATATTTTGCGTTTTCAGTTAACTTCTGCGCCATTTAAAACTGGGGTTTTAAAAATCAGTAATAATCGATATAATTTTTTTTTGGTAATTTTTAAAATACAGAAGATTTTTTTGTTTTGTGTTTGTTTACATTCTAGAGCGTGATTTTTGTCGATTTTTTGAAAGATTCGGTCTAAATAATTCACTCACTCATTTCAATTGTATTTTTTAGTGTGCAATGTTAATCATAAACTATTATTAACTCTCACTTTCTGTTTGTCATCGGACTCTGTACCCTGTGGCCTGTCTTCGATTACGCAGATGTCCGAGGAATTATTGTACAGGTCACAATTGTACAAAGCTAGTACAATTGGTCAACTATGACGTCATGTGGTGGTAAATGTTACCATTATTAATTTTACGTACTGCGCTGAGTTTCAGCTACATATCATAGCTGCTTGAACATTTTTTTTAACTGTCAAAACTTTCTGAAAATGCATAAACAATTCCAGTGTTGTAAAATCAAAGACTTTGCAAATCTTATTTGTATTGTCTGCTTTGGAGTGTTCTGGCTTACTGAAGTAGTAAAGAACAGTGGTTATACTATTCTATGTTCTTCAAAATGCAAAAAAATCAGTGAAAGAGTTAAGAAAGAAATTTTATTCAAACGAGATTGAGACCCTACAGAAGGAACTAAATGAGAAGACTCGCCACATTGAAAGATCGCGTCGAAGCAGTCGGGCTTTTGAGGACGAAGCTTCCGAAGTCGAGAAGCAGCTTTCTTCACAACTATCTAAGTTAAGTGAGCGTAATGAAACACTGATAAAAGAATTACAGGAAACAAAAAACAACGAGACAAAACTAACTCTGCAAATACATTCAACGAAACGAAACAAAATATTGAGACAAAAATTGCAGAATTGAATTAAAAGAGCTTCACCAGACCCTGCACGACCCTTAGAATATCTAGGGTCCTATCTGTGGCGACTCTGAAATTCAAACAGAAGTTAGGCAGGTAACACAAGTGAACGAAGGGCCGGCCCCGCGAAAGGGTCAATTGTTGATTATTGAAAATCAATTGGCTAGAGGTGGCTCAACACTTTTTAATAAATTCGCCAAAGGTGTTTTTGATTTAAATTGCCTGTGGGCGTTTGTTTGACGAATTGGTATCATAGTGTGTTATGTATAGTTAAAACTTAACTAAAGACGATTGTATTGTATTTTTGCGGACCAGAAAATGCTCTTAGAGGAGTACCATTGAGGCCAGACCATGTAGAGCGTCTAATTTCATCGTGATGTGTCTCAAACCTAGTGGTAGTGGTGACCCCTCGTTGGACAAACAGACCTGTATTGAATGACTTTATTCATAAACAAGATATTTTCTTGCAAGGACAATTCTGGCAGAAACGAATTTTATACCTCTGTCCTTGTCCACTCGCGAAAATCTTACGCTCTACAACGAAAAGGAAGACCTGGTGAAATTTTTGTGGGAAACGATGTTCTTGGTGCTATAAAATCTACTACCAATGATGACAATTCTGTCATCTTTTCGTACGTCTTCGATAAAGCACATTCAAGCCTAACACGGAATAGTGCTTCCGCCTCCAATCATTTATGTCTTACTACGGATAATATATGTAGTGTATACTATCAAAATGTTAGAGGCCTTCCCACAATTACGACGTTATTGTCTTAAGTAAAACGTGGCTAAATGACGATATCTTTAGTACTGAAGTGTTTCTTGACAACTACAGTCTACAGAGAGGACAGAGATCCAGTGGCTAGTGGTAAGCAGCGGGGCGGAAGTGTACTGATTGTGGTAAAATCTGCATTGCAGTCTGTGCTTCTTGAGATGCCAGTTACTTCGGTCGAGGAACTATAGGTTGGTTTAACCTTTAGCAGCTTTCATTGTTTTTGGGGGCAGTGTATATACCAGAATGGTCCCCTCTTTCTGTTTATGAAGATCATATAACCAGCATAGCTATAATAAATGATAATTTTCCTAAATCGAAGATTGCAGTGATTGGCGACTATAATCTACCAAATTTTGATCAATCCATCATTCCTAGTGACTGACAAGAGGATTACAATTTTGTTTCCAATAATGATTCTCAGGGAGCTTTGTATGAGGCTATCTGCTTATATGATCTTGTTCAACTTAATACAATTTTTAATAATAATAGTACTATACTAGATTTAGTCTATTGTAATTGTTCATATGTATCAGTAAAAAATATCATATGCCTTTGACTGCAATTGATGCACGTCACCCTCCTCTTAATGTGGATATAAAGTTTGGTCAAGATACTTTATTACATGCCACTATGGACAATCCGAGGAGAATTTTAATTTCTTCAGAGCCGAGTATGACTCTCTTAACGAATTTTTTTTGGGAATGTTGACTGGAATATTTTATCTTTGTGTTCACAGTGTTGATGAAACTATTGAATTATTTTACTCAATAGTCTACAGCGCAGTTGAAATTTGTATCTAGAAAACGAGGTGGCTCTTTGAAATATCCTTCTTACTTCGCAAAGCAGACTATTGCATTATTATCAAGGAAGAACAAAGCCTCCAATATATATAGAAAAACCAGACCACTTCGGATGAAAATACTTGTAAAAACTTAAGAAGAAAAAATCTATTAATTCTGATTATAATAAGTTTGTGAATTCAACGCAATCCGCTATTCTCAATAATGCGAAATCCTTATGGTCCTATACTAGAAATGAATTTTGGTAATCGTGTCTCTTCTAATCCCAAGGAAATAGCCAATCATTTTGCTAGTTTTTTTCCAATCCGTATATATGCTTTGATTGATGTCAATCTTTGCAAAGATCATATAGACTGTGATTCCGTGTTCCACAAACTGCTTGATCTAGACATAAAAAAGGGCCCTGGTCCTGACTTGATACAGCAGTGTTTCTTCTTAATTGCAGCCCAACTCTGGCATTGTCTCTCAACTATATACATATATATATATATATATATATATATATATATATATATATATATATATATATATATGCAATTCATCTCTCAGAAATAAGGTATTTCCTACCCTCGTAAGTGGCGGCAAAAATGCTATATGCAACTATCGGCCCATTTCTGGTCTGAACTGTATGGCAACAGATGTGCTACCCGAGAAGAATAATTCTTCTCGGGTGCTACTTTCATCATACCGAAATACTATTTCTACCTTCCAACACGGTTTTTTCCGGATCGCTGTCAGACCAATTTGAGTATGTTCTCAATTTTCTGGCGATTGCTCTCTACGGTGGTTTGCAGGTCGATGGTCTACTTTGACTTTAAAAAACCTTTTGATCGTGTAAATCATTACATCCTGCTTGAAAAGCTGAGAGTTTATGGAATACTTGATCCACTGTTGTGTGGGTTCAGAAGTTATATTGAGGATCGAGTTCAGACTGTAGTCATTGGCGATTTTGCTTCGGATCCATTCGTAGTAAAATCTGGGGTTCCGCAAGAATCCCACTTAAGGCCAATCGTATTCCTTCTATTCATTAATGACTTGGTGCTTGTATTCAAACATTGTCGCTTTCTATTCTTTACGCACGACCCGTATTGTTAGAGATACTAATGAAAGTTTCGATTCGTGGTGTATAGAAAATCATTTATAGCTAAATATGGCAAAATGTAAAATTATTTCATTTACCCGAAAGAAATCTCCTGTCTTTGAATCATACACGATCGGTAGCTGTGAGCTCGGGCGGGTAAATTCACCAAACGATCTGGGCGTTTTGTTTGACAGCGAGTTGAGATTTGTACAGCATGTTAATTGAATCACTGCAAAGGCATTTAGAAGGTCGGATTTTATCAGACGACAATTCTCTGATTTTAGGAGAGTGAAAGTGTTGAAATTGCTGTATATTTCATTAGTTCGAAGTCATCTGTACTATTGTAACTTAACGCTTTTTAAACTTAATATCATTAGATCGCTACTGACACATGGCAAACGCTTAGCAATCTTCGGTCTAGACACTCTGGAGCATCATCGGATGAGACTATCCTTAACATTTGCGATCGGATTGATTATCCTGAACTGTTGGCTTTAATTAATTTTAAAATACCTTCCCGTAGAATAAGGCAGCCTGAAATTTTTTTCTTGAATTACAGGCGTAATGATATTGGTAAGAATTAGGTTATAAATCGATTTATATTTTTACTATAGTGGAGGAGGCACCTTTGAACCGGGGCACTTTTGAACGTATTACGGTATTGTCCAGTACAGGTCGAGATTGTCGGTAAAACCATTTGGCAACAGTGTTCACATTCTTAAAGACCACTAGAAGCAGATATCATGATCAGTTACTGATTTGCACCGAAACGTAGTATATGTTATTATAGTGGTTATAAGTTTCTTTTATTTTGCATGTCCGATTGCCGAGATTTATTACTTTATCATATACAGGTAGGTACAGTTTATATTTTTTAATTGTATGTTTTTTGATTTGTTGCTAGCCGGTGCACAATTGAACAAGTAAGTAGGTGCACCTGTGAACAATGTCTAAAGTGCTCCATTTCATCTTCTGATATTTTTTAGCGGGATAAGGCACAGTAAAAGGATATACATAACGTATTGTTTAAATTATAATCGCTAATAAGTATTTATATAACTACGTATTACTCTTTTTTCAGATTTCTACAATGGTAAGGACTTATATAAAGAAAAGATCTAAGCCAGAATTTAGCGGAGTTGATATGCACAGAGCTATACAGGCTATCCAGCAAAAAGAGCTATCATACGAAAGGCTGCTGAAGTTTATGGTATTACCCACACTTCACTTTTCGACCGCCTGAAAAAAAAAAGAAAACTGTGATGCTCCACCAGATAGTCGTGAACATTTCTCGTCTAAACATAGCTTTAATCAGGTTTTTACGAACGAGCAAGAGGAACTTTTGGTTTTATATATATTGAAATGATCTCGTATGAACTACGGACTAACCCATAAAATCCTGAAAACTCTGGCTTACGAATATGCCTTAAGACGAACATTTCCAGAAAAATGGAACGAGAACAAAACAACAGGTATAGACTGGGTAAAAGGATTTATGAAAAGGCATCAAAACCTTTCACTTCGGAAACCGATAAATACAAGTGTTTCGAGAGGCACTAGTTTTAACAAAACTAATGTAATAGCGTTCTACGACAATCTCTGCCGCGCTCTTGGAAAACATCCCTTTAAACCCGAGAGACTATTCAATCTCGACGAAACAGGCGTGACGACAGTTGTGCAAGCGCCAAATGTTATTGCAGCAAAAGGGGTGAAGCAAGTGGGACAGGCTGTTTCTGGGGAGCGTGGAAGTCTTGTCACTATGGTGGGAATAGTGAGTCAGATTTCACGAAAGCTTCATGGTAGGTGCTCCACCAGGCAGCTTAGGTCTAGTGAACAGTCCAAGCAGTGCGTGGATGACCGCATCACTTTTTTTGAAAACTCTGGAACATCTAGTGAGAGTCACTGCTCATTGGAAGCTGTAATGTATGCGAAGCAAAATGGAATCATAATGGCAACCTTCCCACTTCATTGCACTCATCGGTTGCAGCCATTAGATGTGTCGGTCATGGGTCCATTTAAGGGAAAATACAAAGTGGCTCAAAATGATTGGATGCTTTCACATCCAGGCAAAACAATAACAATCCACAATGTTGTTTATCTTGTTGGCAAGGCATTTGAAAACTTGTTTACTATGAAAAACATATTTGCTTGATTTCGAAAACCAGGAATATATCCTTTTGGCCGCAATGCCTTTGCCGATGAAGATTTTGACAGACTGAATGTATCATCTCTGCCTCCTCAAGAGTCACAATCAGTTCAAGAAAGTCTGCCACGCGAAGAAATTCCGAAATGTAGCACTTTTCCTCAAGCTCCACACAACTTAATGCTGCCATCTGACATCCCATTAAATGTATCTGTCGAATCCGTATGCCCGTTTCCTAAAGCACCATCTAGAGCCGAAAACTCCCGTGGCCGTAAAAGGGGAAAACATAAGAAAATGCATTAGAACAACAAATCATTGAAAAAAAGAAAAAAATGAAGGTAAGGAAGAAAATTTTAAATGACGTCGAAAGATCCAGCTCCAATGATTCATTCTCTATTCACGATGATTCGGATGGACCATTATCTGAAGGTTCTTTGGAGGAAGAGTATCATATTGAAGTAAAAAATGAAGATTTGTCTGTTGGCGACAATTGTAAAGTTTTGTACAAAAAAAACAGTTGTGCATTTCGTTGGACAGATTATAGAAAAAAATGGTGAGGAATTACAGGTTAAGTCTTTAAGACAAAAGGGATTAAAATTTTATTTTCCCCTAATTGACGATATTTCAACTGTTGAAATTGAAGATGTGCTTCGAAAACCGTCAGCTCCTTTAAACATTAAAGGTACTGATAGAACACAGCCTCTTTTTTCTTTTAATTTTGTACAATTTTCGATAGGTAGAAGGTCATACCAAACTTGTTTTTTTGCATTATTTAATGTATTATTCGACAACTTTTACTTGAGAATAAAGTTTTTCTTTGAAACATAGTACAGATTCATTGAAAATTGTATATTTTTTATATTGATCATATGTGACCCCAACTGCGTTCAAATGGCCCAATAAAGGGGCACCTTTCAACAATTGTAACAAAAATTTTGAAAGTTACAGGAAAACAAATCATACTAAATTAAATCATAATTAACTGTAGAAAAAGATGGATCAGACTTAAAATTATACTTTTGTTTGTAAGTAACTGAATTATTGCTTTTTATTACAAAAAAACCACTACTCCAAGTACAAACATGTTGAAAGATGTCCCCCTCTCCTCTAATAAATATCTACCATTCCCGACCATGTCTATTGATATTTTCTTGTCATTTTATTTGTTTGTTCAAGTACAAACATGTTGAAAGGTCCCCCTCTCCTCTAATAAATATCTACCATTCCCGACCATCTCTATTGATATTTTCTTGTTATTTTATTTGTTTGTTGGCTGGTGATGTGTGAAATCCTGTTTTATTTTATAATTTATAATCATGTACCGATAATTAAGTGTTTTACGTCGTACGTTAACAGCCTTTTTTGTATCTAATTTTTATTTTTTCATTTTTATATTTTTTGGTATTTTTTATATCTGTATATTCTTTTATACTCTTTAACTTCTAATATTATTGTACTACTTGGGCTACTCGCCTGTATAGTACTTGTTTAAATAAATGAATGTTGTTCTCCTATTTTGCAAACTTTCTTCCAATGCTAAGTATTTTCTAAACTTCCAAATCTTAAATACTTTAATGTTAAATCATAAAAAGTGCAATTATGTGGAAGTGCGGAGAAAAGGGACAGAACGACAAAAAGTTGCACAAACAGTTGGGAATCTAACTCTTTTTTTTTGGTCAGGGTAAAGTATTCACGTATCCCAGCTCCCCTTTCTCCAATCTGAAAACCTTCAACAAACCATCTCGGAGTAATCGGGATACATACATAATACATAAAAAATACCTAACAATATCTGTACCTGTTTGTATTTTGTTTTTTGTTGACTTGTACGTCGTTTAAAATCGGTATTTTAAAAATCAATAATTAATAATCGATATAATTGTATTTTATTGACAATTTATAAATTTCGTTCCTGTATTTTGCGAATTTTCTTCTATTGCTACATAGCGTCAAATTGATAACCTCCTCCTGTTTTGAAGCCGTTGTTAAAAATAGAATCAGAATAATATCTACTAATTACTCAGTGTGTCAAGTACCAAAAAAGTAAATGTACACAACTGTGGGGAAAATTAAAACACCTAAGAAAAAGTTAAAGATTTATTTGCAAAAAAAGAAAACAAAAATCACACATTCTAAGGAATTCAAAGAACGTGTAGATATAACGACTAAATATAAATTCAATTTACATAAGTAGTATATTTTTGTAAAAAAAATCTCCCAAAGTCTCGTCTTATTTAAGGATTGTCGCAGTTTAGCGAACAAACATTTTTGCGCATAAAAAAAAATTGAATTAGAGAGAATATAATACAAAATAAAAACCTAAATATAATTTGAATAAAGTTTGGTATAAAAATATCTAAGCTAAACATTTTTAAAAAGATAAAATAAAGTTTGAAATCGAATAAAATCTGGTACAAATAAACATAACCGACTAGTCCTAATAATTAATTTTAATCCTTAAAAAATTAAATTGTATATATTACACGTGATTCATGTGGTTCCAGTTGGAAAGTAGTGATATTTAACTAAGCAATTATAGTAATAATCAATATTAAAATTCTAGTAACAACCTGATTAAATATAGGCAGTAGAATTTTAAGAAGTACAAAAAAATATTCTAGGTTAGGTCAAAATTCTTCAGATTTGGTAACATCTCTAGATCGAAACAACACAAAAAAATTTATTATGGAAATTAATATCATAATCATTTGTGTTATATGTATAAAATGTTTTGAGGCAACAAGTAAATGTTGCCTAGAGTTGTAGCCAATGAAATCCTAGTTACCTATGTGAATTTTATATTAATTTTTAAAACAGTGGTCTCCCCTGGCTATGCTTATTTATTGTTTACTTAATGAATATTCTCAATATATCCACAGACTGCTCTTAAAATCTAAACATAACTATTCAATTAGTATTCAACAACGACTCACTGGCCGACAAGATTTTTCTAACACAGGTCAGCTCATTATTTTCACAATGGAAATACCCTCCCAATAATAAAAAAAAATATTCGGAAAGCCCTAATACGTACCATTTTTAATAGCCTAATTAGAACCTTTTATATTGGCAGGTAAACAATTTTATTGTGGGGCGGCTAAAATGGATCCATTTTACAACGGAAAAATTACCTAGACTGGGTAGTTTACAACATTAGACATAAAATAAACGTTAAACATCATTCTTCTGTTGAGTTTCGAATTGAGTGGTTCTCTATGTATTGATAAGCAAGTGTATGTGAAGACGAGAATATCAAGTCAAAGGCGCCGAAGTTGCAAAATTTCTCCTGACAAATTTTGTTATATTTGTGGACAATTTCTGATGAAATCACAAGCCAGGCCATTTTCCGAAAATGTAAAAAAAGCCTACTTTAAATATTATGGTGTGTTAATTGGGGATCAAGATAAGCGGTGGGCTCCCCATGTGTGCTGTGTTAGTTGTAGTGTATCACTGGTGCAGTGGATGAAGGGAAAGAGAAAAAGTATGCCTTTTGCAGTTCCAATGGTATGGCGAGAACCCATCAATCATTCTACGATTGTTATTTTTGCCGACAAAGACTGAAGGTTATTCCAAAAAGGGAAAGCACAGTATAGAATATCCAAATTTGCAATCTACCATACGACCTGTTCCTCATAATGCAAATTTGCCAGTGCCGATTGCGCCTTTAAATTGGCAAGCTATTGATTTGAGAGATAATGGTGATAACGCAGCTTAGAAGAACAGTGCACCGATCCCACTTTTACCACAGGTCCCAGTTCCGGCGAGCCACATTTGATTGTTTAAAGTGAATTAAATGATTTAGTACGTGATTTGGGGTTATCCAAGCAACAGTCAGAACTTCTGGGTTCCCGTCTTAAGGAATGGAACCTATTGGCCAAAGAAACAAAAATTACGAATTTCAGAAACATAAATGCTATGGTTTCTGAATTCTACAGTATGGAAAATTCGTTGTGCGCGTGTACTGAAATAGACAGTTTAAGGCAGGAACTGGATATTGAACATTCTCCCCGTAAGTGGCTCTTATTCATAGACTCATCTAAATATAGCTTAAAGGCTGTGTTATTGCATAATGGAAATTTAAAACCCTCTATAGGAGTTGCCCGTTCAGTTGCAATGAAAGAAAATTATGAAAATATGCGCACGATTTTGGATAAAATAAACTACAATAGGTATAAATGGCAGATATGTGGGGACTTAAAAGTTATAGCGATTTTCTTTGTTTATGGGACAGTCGTGCAATAAATCAGCATTATGTAACCAAAATTTGGCCAGAAAGAAGCGATTTTCAACCGGGATCTCAAAATGTTAAATTTATACCTCTTGTTGATCCCAAAAATCTCCTTTTGCCTCCTCTTCACATTAAACTTGGGCTGATGAAACACTTTGTGAAGGCTTTGAATAAAGATGGTGATGGATTTAAAAGACAAGTCTTTCCCCAGTTAAGTGATGCCAAATTAAAAGGCATTTTTATTGGGCCACAAATCAGAAAATTGCTGGACGATGTCATGTCAATTTGACGGAAAGGCTTACCAGGCAGGAACTCAGAGCATGGAATTCATTTGTTAATGTAGTAAGAAGATTTTTAGGCAAAAATGTGGATGCAAATTATGAAGAATTAGTTAATGAACTCTTAGATGCCTATAAAGCGCTTGGTGCCAGAATGTCATTAAAAATTCACTTCCGTTATTCCCATCTGTCATTTTTTCCTAAAAATTTGGGAGCTGTTAGTGACGAGCAGGGTGAAAGGTTTCACCAAGATATCAGAACAATAGAAATTCTGTACCAAGGAAGATAGGACACCTCATAAACGGAAAAAATAAAGTTTAATAAGTGTTTTTAGTTAATATTTTTCTCGTTTGCTTTTCTCTTAGATGTATGGTATGTTTAATAGGTGAAAACTGTAAACATAGTCAATAAACAAGGTTAAGATTTTTCTGAAATCATTTTTTCTGTAGATATTAAGTATCGTAACATTCGATATGGTTCTGCAACTCTAACAAGAAAACCCTACGTGCTACAACTTTTTATTTGTCATTTTCGTATTTGGATAGGTCTATTCTATTAGATTATGCTGTTCTGATTTGTGTCACAACAAAATGCATCAAGTATTCTTTTGTTGAATTTTGTGTGATAACTCGTTCTCTCCTTCTAATGCGATAAATATAGTGGTATATAAAAGATTATAAAATTCTCTACAAGAATCATAGATTTTTTAAATAACACTAGTTTTATGACCGTGACAGCCACGTCAAGCTCACTAGTGCGAATCCAGCACAATAGACCTACGCATATTGCATTTTCAATATGCAAGTTGGCGTGCGAACTCCTACGCGCCCACTGGATCCGGAAATATATATGTTAGCTTTTTCGAGCATCATCAGCTTTTTAAAAATAAGTTTTTTAGGTAATTTTTTTTGTTCTTTATTCTTTCACTTTTTTCGAAAAAAAAGCCAACGGCGATCAAAACTGAACCACTCCCAATTTTTATTTAAATACTGTAATTATTAAATTTAGTTACGTTCAGTACCTTCGTATGACGAATGGTTTTTGGAAATATCGATTTTGAAAACGTGTGGGGTAACGGATAAAATTACGACTTTAATTTTTTTTGGGAAATTCAATGACATCGAAACGCAACGGAAAATAGAATGGGCAACATTCAAAAATATACTTTTTGAAAAAGAAAAATTCAAGTTTAAATTTCTAAGATGGAGCTTATGGCATATTTTTTCCCGTAATCAACCTCAACTAGAAAAATAAACATCTTTTTTTTTCGGGAAAATTCTACATTCGATAGGCAAGTTTGTTTTTCGATAATCTCAAAATTTGACATTTTGCTCGCTGGTATCGTTTATGCTAGCCAATGAGCTCTACACTACGTAACTGGAATGACCCCAACCATAACAAAGATCTAAACGTTGACCAGGGGCAAATGTGACAAAGATAGCATCGTGTGGGGGCGGACGTCTCGCTTCCACTCTAACATTCAATGAGTTTATTTTAGGTAAAAAAAATATGGGATCAAATTTAAGGAAGTTTTCTTAGTTTTTTTCGCTAAATGTGTGCCGATAAAAAAGCTTTCAGGTGTGCTGAAAAATTTAGCAAAACTGTTAGTTGCTTTTAATCCTAAGGAAATTAACACCTATACATTTTAAAGTGACTGATGAAATTTCAGCGTAGAAAAGGATTGTCATTGTACAATCTATATACCTACTACCTATTTAAAACTTAAGGCGATTTGGTTTTGTTTCGTCAGCAGCTCTCATACGGCCGTTTTTGATATGTGTTATTTTGTTAATTGAAGCTACAGACGTGGTAACACAACATTAAGTTGAAGAGATATTGTGAAAATGGAAAAACACAATCCACCCCTCTTTACCCCCAAATGAGGAATTTCAAAAAAATCAGTTTTTGGAAAATAATTTTCAAAAGCCACTGACGAAAAAACTGTTTTAAAAACTCATTTCGTTTGAAAGATATTGTAAAAAAAGCAAAAACACATTTTACCTCCCTAGCGTAAAAAAAAATTTAAAATTCACATTATCTACGAAAAAAATTTTACTCTTATATTCTCATAAATATGTTTACATTTGGTTAAAAAAGAAAAATGTTATTATTTTTATTAAAATAAAACTCTATGTAGTGTTTACCTACACACCCGAAAATATCAGATCTATAGTTGCAGTTATTATTAGATTATTGTTGTTATTATTATAGGTTATTGCTATATTGCTTTTTTCCAAATTATTTCAAATAATATATGAAGTGGTTTTTTCAAACCAAATGTTAAGAAGATATATACTTATTCTGTAGGATAATGGACCTTTCGAGTAAAAAATAGTTTCATAAAAAATTTCGACGGGGCTATTCCAGTTTGTAGTATAGGGTTCATTGCTGATAGCATGGGTTAATTATACTTGACGCGCATCAGTTGGGTAAACCATCCAGGCTTCGCCAACGTTGCCAGATGTACCTTTATTCATAGAATTTACAGTAACATCTTACCCCTATTCTCCGACGTAATAACGATTCATATATGAGAAAGTTACTACTATGTCATTAAATTATTGATGGGTAGTGGTAGTGGGTGTTCAAATCCAGATGCAGGCGATGAATTTTTAGTTTTTTTTTTAACAGAATTTAAAATTTTGTAGTGTTTTAAAAATTGGATTTCGTTTTGGTTAGAGCATTTTTTTTGAGGCTATGTAAAAAAGTATGTCTAAATTAAGACACGGAACCACACTTTTTTAGTATTTTTTTACAAAACCTTACTGTTCGGTTAGCATCAGATTTCTCAATAAAATATCGTTAAAGCCATAATAAATAACAAAAAGTGACAATTCGGCTGTACAAAGAAAAAAACCTGGGGCGGTATAAGGAATCGTGGCTGTTACGAAGATAGTTTCGGTATAACGTAAAAAGTATATAGATTTTTTGAAGAGAATTGCATAAGTTTTTGTTTAATGTATCACCATATTTATCGTATGACAAAAAAATGAGCTGTCATAGAAAAAAAACAACATACCCTACCCAATTTGCATTTTTAGGGAGTTGCGCGTTCATGCGGTGTTAGAATTTATAATGCTTTTCCAAATCTAACTAATTAAAAAAAAATGTTTAATTTTTTCCATTTTTCACGTGATATTTTGGACTGTCAACACAATTTTAGTCAACAGTTAGACCACTTTTGAAACTAATTTACATATTTCTGCGTAATAAAATTGAAAACCTATGATTTTCGGGCGGCCCAACAACTTCAATTAAACCCAGTACTGTCAAATAACTTAGCAAACCAAAGGCGTGTGTAATGGAGGAGTGGAGGGCGCCAATTAGTATACCCAACAGAAAGTATAACAGTTGGAACCTGACTTTTTTTAACACGACGAAGTATTCCTGTATCCCATTCCCCCTTCTCCAATCTTAAAACCGCATGGCTTCTGCAATAATCGCATAATAAATGACTTTAAACCTGCACCTACAAGCTACTTATTAGCAGTCAATATATTTTCCCTAGAAACAATGGGTTTTGGAATATAAATCAAACTTGTCTTGGCTGATTAATAGCCACAAAAGAGAAGAATATTATATTTTGAAAATTGCATTCATCTGTATTTACCCATGATGATGCTCTCAATGCATTTTAGAGGTGTTAGCGCTTTCAAATGTTAACTCCTAACCTGGCATTGAACGGACATTAGCGAAAAAGCAAGCGCACCTTATTTCCCGTATTCGACAACTGATATTTGGTGAAGAACAGTCCATTTTTATCAACGGGGGTTCCTGCTATGCATTTTAAACAGAACCAATGTTAGGTGACGAAATTTTGACAGCATATACAGGGTGTCTGGTAATATTTAAAACGAGGTCTATAAGCTTAATTTTTAGAGATATCAAAAACTATTATTTACTTATATAGTTTTATGGTTTTCTGCAAAGGATTTGCTAAAAAATAAACAAATGACAATTGGAAAGGAAAAAATGGTCTCAAAAATAATGATAATCAAATTACAATTAATAGTAACTAACTCAACCACTTCTTGTTCAGTTGCGGAGAAACTAACGTATAACATACATTCTGATACTGATCCCCTATTTTACCATATTAATATATCTTCTTCATTTTATTTAAGCCATACTAAGATCGTCGAATTAAAAAATTCATATAGTTTAATAAAGGAGAATAAAAAGTCATCGGGGTAGATGAAATATCAGTCAGAGTACTCGAGATTCTGCCTGATCATGCACTTGGGATTTTAGTGGATGCGATAAATAATTCACTCGATACTGAAACATTTCCGCCTTGTTTAAAAATGTCTGTTATTTCAATATACAAACGATGAGATTATAAAGATCCTGGGAAATTTAGACCTATCTCTTTATTAACGTCATTATCAAAAATCATAGAAAAGCTTATTAAAAATATAATTCTTAAGTTTATAAATATACAAAATATTCTGAGCAAATGTCAATATGGTTTTCAAGAGTCTAAATGTACAAATGATGCCATACTTGGCTTTTTAGAAGATTTATATACAAGTCTGAATGAAGGCGATGTGTTTGTGTGAATATTGCTGGAGAAACTCTCCCATTATGGCTTTAGTGAGAATACCCTGAAATTGTTTAAGCCTTACCTCTGTGACAGAAAACAAAATGTTCAATTTTGAAATAAAATAACAGATGCTGGCTTTATCAGACATATAGTGCCTCAGGGATAAATGCTAGGCCCAATACTCCTCCTTCTCTACATAAATGACCTGAGTGCTCTTGACATTCGACGACGATTTACAGTCTTTGATGATGACACCACTGTTTTATGGTCCCATAAAAGTCCGAACTAATCAGCATGGTATCTGAGGATGTTAAGACAATGTGTAAATGGTGTGATTCAAATCGTTTATGTTTTAATATCAGTAAGACCAGTCTGCTTAGCTTTAGGTTTCTGGGTTTACTAATTCACAAAAACCTTAAATTTGAGGAACACGTAAGGCTGGCTAGGTGATGTTACGCAGTTAGGATTGCCTGTAGCGAGTTGGGTCGGCTAATCGTTGTATTTCTCATTAATTGAAAACCATCTTAGATATGGGATGGCATTTTGGGGTATCTTCAGCCAATATCTTTTTGTTTCCACCTTTGTACTACAAAAAACGGGCAGTATGGTATGTCTGCAACGCTAGCATGAGAGAATCATGAAGGCCTTTGTTCGTACAATAGGGGATACTTACATTAACATGTTTATTTATTGGAAACAGTGGCTCTTGTCTATCAGAGATAGAAGGGTGGAAACCTGGATGCTATCGTTACCTTGAGGTACATATAACCCACAGCAGGGTAACGATCTACCATTACCCATTCCTAAAAGTAGTTTCACTAAGAACTCTTTGATGTATGAGAGCAGTAAGATTTTTAACCATCTTCCAACCGAGGTAAAAAATGCAGGATAACTGATAAAATTTAAAAGGTCTGTATCGTTTTTACTTAAAAAAAAGGCTTACTACAATTTAGAAGAATTTTATAATGATAACTTTAACTAACACCTTATTTTTATATTATTTTGTGATCCTACAATGTATATATAGTCTTAAATTTTAGTATATTGATGTTTTTTCTGTTATTACGTAATGCTTTGTCAACAAATACTATGTATTTATGATAATAAAGCATGTTTTGAATTTGAATTTGATACCCTTATCTTTAAAGACAACCGAGAAAATTGACAACAACCTGCCATAAGAGGCAGCGTATTCCTGTTGACTCCCCCTATGTATTAGAATTTAATCTCTCTTAATGCAGAGTTTTTATCAATTTTCTCAGCTGTCTTTAAAGATAAGGATGTCAAATCTGGTATATTTATAATCAGCAAGACGAGACCCATTTATTGAAATAGAAGGTGTTCGATTCCAGATCCAGAGAATCATATTTTCTTATATATATAATATTTTTTGATATCTCTAAATCTTAATGTTGTAGATCTGGTTTTAAATATAGCCAGACCTCATAATATTTTTATATAAAATGTTTTTAAATCTACCCACAAGGGGTCGCGCAAAAAAACTTTTTGTCAAAATAATCATTATTGAAAATCCGAACCGTGCATTCAAAGGTCCTATCCTATAGGGCTTACTCCAGGATAGGACCTTTGAATGCACGGTTCGGATTTTCAATAATGATTATTTTGACAAAAAGTTCTTTTGCGAACAAAATAGTATCAGGTCAATAATAGAATTTTATTAAATACTTATTTTCCACTTCAGAAAGCTAATTATTACTTGAAACATGTTTTCAAGGTTAAAACACAACAAAATCAGTTTTACCTATGTTTAATAGGTATTTATATTTCTAGTATAACGAAATACTTAGTGCCCAATTATGTTTGCTTTTACTTAAAAATAAAAGTTAAAATAAATTTTCCTCATAAGAATAACAAGTTTTGAAAATAATCTTTATAGAAAGACCAAAAATTTGAGAAGAAAGTAATTAAATTCAGTTTCATAACCAAGTAAAATATTTTTCCCACGTTTGGCAAGGAAAAATATAAATAAATATAATTACAATTATTTTTTCTCATTATGAAAATCTTTAGATCAGTATTTCGCATACCTTTAAGAAAGTTAAATAAAAGTGATGAAACTAATGTACTTTATCCCTACGATGACACCAACAGTCTTACTGGTTTGCCAATACCTTTGTTATAAAATATTTAAGACTTTGTTTCGCACTGAAAAACTTATGAATCACACTATGAGCAAGTATATAAATCAACATTACATCCACTCCAAAGGTATATTAGAAAATATGAACGATTACCAATAAATATAATAAAAGTCAAATTCAAATCGGGAAAAGACATGCTGTCCAAGACAAACAAAACAAAAAGAAGCACCAGAAAGTTATTGATATTATCAAAAAAGAACACCAATAGGACGTTCAGTTTTTATGCTACAATTCTACACCTGATGTCCCACTGGGCCAACGCAAATGTGAAGAACTACGCATACACCAGCAATAATAATGTATTAGTCAACCTAATGTCGCATACATTCCTATCTAGGATTAAATCTCTAACTTAGGCTTTTTGCAGCAACATTATCTTCCTTAAGATTTTAGAGAAAGCGGACAGTGGTTAAGTTGTGTGAGACATCAACTTTTTTGACATTTTAATCAACCAAACATAATCTGTTCTTGAGCAGATTATGAAGGTTTATGGTTAAGGGAGTTTTTAAAAAAAAAGTGGCAAGAAATTCACGTTTTATGGAAATTCCGAGATGACCATTTCATAAAAAAAACAAAAACCAAACCAGTAGTAACATTGATAAATTAATTAACTTAGATTAATTGGAAATGAGGTGGGGAGATATTATCGTCAGCTTAACAGACATAATGAGATTATGATCGCAGAAAGCTGCTGCGAGAAAAATTAACGTAGTTGAAGTGATCTCTACATGTGTGATGGCATCAACGTTTTTGATATCTTGGGTAAACAAGCATAACCTGTTTCTTAGCAGATTTCCTTTTGAAAAAATAAGCCGTGGTAAGATGGAGAACATAACATACTAAAAAATATAAAAAGATGAGTTTTTCGATTCTAAAAACCCTTTTAATAGTAAAACCCAAAGGAAGAGCAGTACATAAAAATACTGCCGAAATCGTCTATAAAAAAAGATGTATTAAAATATAGATTTGTCTTAAAATTAAAATCGATTTCTCTACCTATGTAACCAACTATTCAAACACTCTAACCAATCTGATCTGATATTAACATAGGCAAATAAAGCAGCATAAATTAAAAGCATATTTCAAGAGTACATTCAATGAAAAATATTCTAAAAAATATTTATTAAATTCTTTTTTAATTTCAATTCTATTGCGGAAAAGTTCCGTTAAATTCTTGGAAGCAACAAATAATCTCTTCAAATAAAGAAAAACATATACTGTTGCAGCGATAATTCACAATAATTAAATGTCAATAAAAACCAAACATAATTGTATGCAGCAAGTCTATCTGTTAAACATAAAATATTCTACTGAATATACACGTAACTAATATAAACTTAAAAATATCGAATGTAAACATTATTACTATTAATATTTCTTAAGCCTATACATTTCCCTTATATTAATACAATAAGAACATTTTTAGCTTAAATAACCCAATTAAGATTTCGCAAAATATACAAGAAGCACTAAGTCCTTACAAAGTCTAGACCAACGATATCGCAACACTGACGCATACAATACCTAACAACTTAAATACAATGCTGTTACCAAAATTTGAACACCAAAGATCTAGTAGAACATGGATATCGCATTACAAGTTCATATTTTTTTGAATCCATCATAAAATATGGTTGGCTTGTGCTTTAACCATGCCTACTCCGCCTCCTGAATCCGCTTTTCCCTTATTATTTTATTGAGACCCATACTTGATAAAACTTGACAGAAATACAATATTTTACTACATAAAATATATAAAAATAGTTCCAAACATCTACATAATAAATAGTATTAAGATTATACACTCAAAGCAATATACTGTCCGACAAATCTTAATATGGGCTAATGTCTCCAGTACTGGCAAAGCAAAGTTCGCAACTTGTCAATTGCAGAAATCCAATTTTCTGGATTTTTAATCTTCTTCAAACCTTTCTGGCGTCTGGATCAAGTTAAAATTGTATTGTACTCTTTTTTTCGGAATAGCCCATATAAATACAAATTTGTCTTTATTGGGTCAAGATACACAGCATTCCCAGAAACTTAATGCGAACTTGAATAGGAAGCCAGGCAGCGAGGCTAACACATGTAACGTCAGTAAGCGGAACTTGTTATAGCTAACTACAGGCAAGTAAAGCGTTACGGTCATGTCATTTTTGCAAACGAAAAAAAATATTAAAAAGTGTCGTAATCCGGCATATATAAATACATGAACAGAAAACACACCTATCTTTTTACCAGCTACAGTTTTGCCTTCAATTGTTTAAGTAAAACCTCAAGTAATAACACATTTTCAATTGAATGCTAGATGAAAAACAGATAAAAAGAGCAATATCCGTTCAATAGTAAAAATAAATTATAGTTTAAAAAACTAGAAAACCACATGCCTTTGTCAGCAACGGAATATTTTGTTAGGGCATACGCATTCTACCCTTGACAATTCAATGACTATGCCAAAGAGCGTGGGGCTTTTTGTCGAGACTAATTAAAAGTACATGTTCCTCAAAGAAACGTAATTGAATATTCAAGGGTAGAATTCATATTTCGTAACAAAATATAATTACATTATTTTGTAGTTTTTAATGCGTTACTGACAAAAGCGTGTTTTCTAGGTTTTTTTTAATAATTCAGTTTTTACTTTTTAGTCTTAAAATGTCTTTAACATATTACTGGTATGTATTGTAATGTATTGGACTCGTCAAAACCAATGAAATGAACACAAACTCCCCTCGAGTTCTCTAGGGTTACTAGCTTGTACCAGCGGTACCATCGAGCTGATCAGATCAACTCGAAAATTTCAAATCGATACGACAATTAGAAGTAAGTTAAAATTGACTTTTATTTATTTGTTTACATACATAGTTACTTACATATAACCTAATAAAACCGTGTAAAAAAGTGCCAACGTTCTTCATTTTGACTGAAATATAGAATTACGTTCCATTTTATTCATTCATTTCGGCTAATTCAGTTGATAATTTGAAAAACAACACAGTAATTATTAAAACAATAGCATCCAATGAAATTAAACACGTCTGAGAAAAAATATTGAGGAATTTGCATATTGTACACAAATCTGAAACTATGGCAAGTGGAAACGTCCACAGACGAGAAATTTTGTAAATCTATGTTTTGAAACTCTTCATTGTTTTTAAAAAGCAAATTAACACAACGAAAAAGATTTCTATTCGATTTTTTAGACAAGAAATTTTTTATTTATTTGAAAATTTAATGATGTTACAATGAAACTACTTTCAATAATTTTATGGTGTTTAGACAAGACATTTTTGGACAAGCATGGTCAGTGGTTGGGTGTCTGGTGGCTAAGGTCCCCGATTAGATTCCAGAGGCAAATTTTGTAATTTAAATGAGCTCGCCATCTGATAGATATGCGGTAGAAGTTCCGCTCCGACGATAAACTTTAAGTCCCATATACCTGTGTAAAACCAAAGACACACAGCATAAGTATATGCGAGAGATCGGTTGATCTCCAGCTTGAGCGAAAGACTGACGAGTGATGATGAAACAAAATTAATTTTTTTTGTAAACATCCCTATTTTGACAAATAAGACATAAGGGACCTCCTGCATGCGCAGATTTTTTCTCTTATAGTTTTTCCCAGAGCCAAAGCTTAAAAACCCAAAAACGTAGGCTCCTTGGTACGTATCTACCAAATTACAAACATTCTAGTAGTACTGCGACAATAGCCCATAATAAGACTTTTCTTTCGAACCTGTGAACTTGTAATACGGATGTGTAGTAGGGCGGTGCGAAAAATTAAAAATCTATATAGTAGCTATCCCGTAAAAAAGTTGTCTATGGTGAATACAAAAATAAAACAAAAGAGAATATTTAACAAAATGTTGAATTTAAGTGTTAAAAAATAATAATAAAAGTTTGGTTTCCATATTTCTTTTTTAACGCTATACCGCTCAAAGGTCGAAGCTTGTAATGTCAAATGATAAAAAAATCTTACACTGTTTAGAGCATATTTTTGGATCGCACAATACACCTGAAAATTAAGAATTTTTCAGTTTTTTCGTTATTTTTTTAAAGCATATATGGGCAACATCCGGCCCGTGAAAATCAGAAATTTCAAATAACACGCAAAAAATTAAAGATTTAGCACACATAGTTTATTTGTAATTACTGTGAACCAACCTAAAAGGCCTATTCATGTGTATAGAGCAATCGAAACATCTCGATATCGCCAGATGAACCAAAGATGTGGTATTCCCTGTAATCGAACAAAACTCTTTGTTTGCGCATCCAGAATATTAGGCATGATCTTTGACAAAAGGAGGCACATAACAGAGCTAGGATTGAAAAGGGTGTTAAAAGCCAAGGAGTCTGTTTCAAAAGGTAAAAACATCAGACTCTTTACCACTTCGTCTTTAAACTTTAATGCGTCAGATTACACTAAAATTATAAATTGGAACGTTGAAAAACTCATCCCCACCTCTTCTTCGTAGAGTGACTGATGAAGATATGTCACACGCAAGCCGTTGAGCGATGTATAAAATTGGTCTCCAAGGCTTCGCTAAAGGTATGTGGACCAAAATGAAGAGACGGCTACATTACAGCCCCATTGACATGAAGTGGGATTTGACAAATAAATGTGATCCAAACTGGATTCATCATCAACTAAGATTTAGTGAATAAATTTAGAAAAGGGTTTAAGTAAATATGCAAATACTGTAAAGCACACACCCATATTGGTTGGTTGGTTGGGTAGGGTGTGGGTGGAACTCAAGTGCAGCCACCTCCTCGTGGTTAAGTTCTAGGTTGTTTAGATATTTCTAAGCAAGCGAAGAGCTGCACATGTACATATAACTTTACAGTTATATGGTATGTTTTGCGCGATTGGAAGACCATAAAACCATGTTTTCTTAGTAAGAAGTACCACTGGCAACATTTTGGTACTGTAGCGTTAAAAAAAATACGGAAACAAAACTTTAAAAAATAGAAAACTGAAAAATTCTCAATTTTGTGGAATATTCAAATGTATTGCGCGATCGGAAAATGTGCTCTAAACAGTAATAACAATAGTAATTTTTTTTATCATTTAACAACACAAACTTCGGCCTTAAGCGCTAAAATAAGAAAACAAAACTTTTAATATTTTTTTAAAACCAGTGAAATTCAACATTTTGTTAAATATTATGAAGCTTTGCGAGATCAGCAAATATAGGATTTTGATTTTTTTTATTATTTTGCATTCAACAAAGGCAACTTTTCCGGGGTATAGCGACTCGAAGAGAAAGTTTTGAAAATGTTTGCACCTTCCTAATGTATAGCCACAACGAAGGAGAGAGGTATGTCAAAAACTGGCAGTTTCCATCGATTGTTATTGTTCAACAGCATTGATTTAAGCAGTCCCTCTGAGAGACAAATATACCACACATGCTTTACTGCAAGGCGATTAAACATAAATATCAACCATTAAAGTGGCCATATATCTTTGTTGATACAGAAAGCAGTAAAATAAACCTTGGATATAGGCATTTGTTTCGCAATCAAATTTTAAGATGAATTTGTTAGCCGAATCCATGTTGGTTTCTCCAAAATTCTGAAAATACATGAAACAAAAAAAATTTGAAAGCCGCGTACTTTCATGTAACATAACCTCGAGCCCTGCTGTAATATTACCACGTATCAACGTCTTGCTTGCAGTGATGAAGTGGAATAAAAATACCACAACAAAGTCCCAAATATTTAGTCGACGTACGGTCAAAATGCTGCCTCTCCCGTCTACATTTTGTAACATTGTGTACTGTTGCGGACATGACAGTAGGGCCCGTTAGGCTTCGAGGTTCTGTTACAAATGTGTACGCGGCTTTAAAAATCGAAAATTGTTGTTACAATAACGTATCCGTCAATGTTGTTACATTACGTAATTTAGCACAATATGAGCACTTTTAGGTTTGGCAGAACCACAACCCGTACAGTCTTATGCTGGTCCATCTGACTCGGGAGTCAGTGACACCTCGATCATAGACAGATCGAGCATATGTCGTTGATATTTCTTAAAAAATGCGTGTGCAGAAGCGACACTTTTGAAAGTTATGGTAGCGTGGCGATCGTTTTTTTCCCTGTGTAGCTTCTGAAATGCAATTAAATCATAGATGTATAAAACTAAACTAGATAAATTAAGGCTGGTAACTACTAATATCACTTATTCTTAATAGTTAGGCAAGTGTTTTCTTGGTTGTTATAAAAGATAAACTTTACGTAGTTTACATTGTTGGCTCCAATGTGACTTAATATTTGCTTGTAGCCAATCGGCAAGATGAATTAGAATACTTTATCTTTGTATTGCGAATTCAATAAATACTGCCGTTTTATTACCATAAAGCATGTGACCTATTCCGGAAACGTGGTAACACATCTAGGCGACTACAAGGCTAATGTATTCGAATTTGCATCTGAGAAAAAAAAAACAGATTAATTGTCGCGCACAGCCCCGGTCATCAAGACAATAAAAATTAATTCATTCTTAAGGGCTATTTTTACTTTAATCTAAGGTAAAAGTTAAATCACGGTGACTTAGAAATGGGAACACATCCCACCTGCTCCCCGGATCTATTCCTTAGATATTTTCGTCGATTAGCACAATGCGAGAATTCATCGAAAATAAATTTTTGACAGTTATGAACCTTATTAGTCGGAAATTTTTTTGTGACAAAGAGTTTCTTTAAGATAGCGTATTTATGTTAGCATATAGGAAGAATAAGTGAAATTAAGTTGATGGTGATTTTTTGCTCATGTTTAATTATAATGATTTGATACAGAAGATACAAGATGCAGAATAAGGAAAGCTTTTTACGTATTGCGTTTTGAAACTGATTTTAAAATCATTTGTAATTTAATTTTTCACATAGTAATATAGTAGTGTGTTCGACCCAAACAAAATGTCCTTGGCCATTTTTCACAACTATGTCAAGTTATCTCTGGTTAAATAATAGCAACAAAAATTGTTTACCAACTTAAACTTAACTTGAGCTTAAATCACACATACAGTTTTAAGTATTTGCTATCAAGCCGTATTGAAGTCAACAACATAAACTGGAATAACATACGTAAAGAAATTGTCGCTCTTGTAATTTAGGTAAAAGGAACAAATTGACAATATATGGAACAAGTAAAATAAACCATAAACTACAAACAATTATTTAATTATTATAATCATTTATAAGAAAACAATAATTGTGGAAATAATAAATATTTCTGACTTGTTTCAACCATGGTCTCCCCAGAAATTGAATGGCAAAAAGGGGATAGGTATGCACTTTGTTCATCTTAGTTTGATTTACAACAAAAAAAAACTGGTTTGCTTCTTTGTTTAAACAACATTACACAGTAAAATTTGCAATCTTTGTGTAACCAAAATCGCTACCTAATTAACACTATATTTTGTTATTTTAGAAATATTTCTTGATTCACTTTTTTGACGCTCCAACGAATTCGAAAATTTGATATATAATTTTAAAAATATGGGTGATTATGCCAGATAATAAAAAATAATTCACATTGTTTTATTAGGTGTATATTTTTATTAATTTATACGACATCAGTTATTTAAAGCCGCACCGGATGTTATTTTCGGTCAAGTGATCTTTAACAGTTTCAAGAGATTTTCAGTTTAGAAATAAAAGACGATAAAATCGGGCTAAGGGAAGCGGGAATGTCGTTTAGAGAAAATGCTGAGTGAACAAGAGCTCATAAACAACGTTTTTAGATGCTGTTAGCCCTAGAGACACACTAGGATTATATGGATAGTGAAGACGGTCATCATAAACTTCTGGCGATAAGAGATCGCTTTGCCGTTCAAGTTTTTCTGTTAATCGGTGGTTTAAAGAGCATGGTAGACCATTTGAATACAGACGGACTAAGATTGGAACCTTATTCTTATCATCCCCACTTACTCCTGAACAACGCCAACATCGGAAATGGTCCATTGATCCATAGCAACAAGACGATGGACAGATTCCAGTGATTTTTAGTGACGAATTGCGATTTTCCCAGTAACAGGTGGGGCAAAAGTAATGTCATGTGAATTGACTGCCATTTGGTTATGAATGAAAAAAATTGCACTCTGTTTTCAATGAAAGTTTATTTAAAAATGTAAAATTGATGACATTAAATTGAAAAAATTATATCGTTGCTCCTGAGTTGATGCACATTTCTGCTCGTTTCAAAGCATTTTCAATGGCTGCTCGCAAAACTTTTTGCTCCTAATTGGTGATTTCTTCTTCAATGTTGCCTTTTAAGGCTTGCACGGTTTGTGGTTAGTTATGGTAAACGCGAGATTTTAAAAAGTCCCAAAGGAAGAAGTCTGGCGCCGTGAGATCTGGCGATCTGGCCAGCCAGTTCAAATCGCCAAAACGGGAGATAACAAGGCTCGGAAATTGGTTCCTCCAGATCTCCATCGTTGCCCGAGCTGTGTGAGCGGTTGCTCCGTCCTGCTGGAACCAACAATGCTCGAGACCCAATTCAGCAACTTGCGGAAAAAAAACTCGTTTAACATCTGTCTGTAGCGCTCGCCAGTTATGGTCACGGTGTTCCGCCGGCGTCCTCAAAAAAATAAGGACTAATCACTTTTTCACTGCAATGCAATGGCTCTTCGTGCATTTTATGTGGTTTCTCTGCGCCCCAGAAACACAAATTTTGCTTGTTTACATAACCACTTAAGTGGAAATGGGCTTCATCGCTCATTATGATTTTGGATACGAAATCATCCTCTTCTTGCACCAGGTTTAACAGAGCATGGGAGTAAGTTAACTTCACTTGACGGTCAGCAGGCAACAACTTGTGAACGGTTTGCACTTTGTAAGTAAACATCTTCAGGTCTTTCACCAAAATTCGACGCAACAAACGTCTGCTGATGCCAAATTGTGTGCATCGTTGTCTCAGCGTTGTCACAGCAGCGATATTCCCGATGGAACGAGCAGTAAGGGGCTGGCCACTTCTTGCGATATACCTAGTGGATCCAGTTTGGAAGAGACGCTCAGCCAAACGCTTAATTGTTCGCACACATGGTGCCGGACGACGAGGAAAACGGCGACGAAATTCACGATGCGTTAAAACAATAGACCGGAAATTGGTCAAATAAGCAGTAACAATAATACCGCGTTCTTCAGGCGTGTATCTCTCCATTGCTTGTTGTGAAGTAATTCTCTATTTGTCTAAAACATAAACGTCAAAGCACAATGACATTTGACGACATTTGCAAAAATTATGACATTAATTTAGCCCCACCTTGTATGTATAATGGCTGGGTAAGAGTAAAAAAATAACGATCGTGTTGTTGGAATAATTGTGTAGGGCGTAATTGCGTATCACACTAGACCACCTGTAGTTTTTATTAGAGGCAATATGACTGCTGAACCTTATATAAATAAGATTGTAGCACTTCACCTATTGTGTCACCTTAGCTTAAGGTCCTTCAGAATCCTTTTTTTTCAAGAAGATTAACACCCGTCTACATGTAGCGCGGATAGTGCTAAAGTTTTTTCTCGATCCCTGCAAGCAAACTGATCCCCAAAAGTTTCAACACAGAAATCACCGATTACTATTTTTAAGGTAGTTTTATCAATTCGCACATATCAAAATTGTTTTTCAAGTCACAGCCACAGGCAAGGTTATAACATCACCTAACCTGCTATAAAGACGAAATTATCATCCAAACAATGAAAAGAAAATGAATTTGTGGAAGAAACCCCTAGCACATCAACATAATGTTTTTCTTAGATACACAGACTGTTTATTTTTGGAGAGTATAATAATCTCAAAGAGCAAACATTTTAAAATTATTTTCGACTAATGGTACATCACCTCCAAAAAATAAAAAATCAAACTTTTTGAAAAAAAATGAAACTCAATTTTGAAAAAAAATAGTAACAATAAGTTTTGTACTAAAAATATTTCAGGACTTGCTGACATGTACACCACAAATTTTTGTTTGTTTTGTAAAATGTCTTTTAACGCATATTTTAGTACACCAAAAAAATATTAGGAAAATATTTTTAATACCCTGTAGCTCGAAAAACCAAACGAGCTGTAGTTTGTTAAAATAAACTTTTATGAAATTAATAATAAAAACCAAGTTGATAACAGTAACTTTAATTCCTGAAATTCAGAAATTAATTTCATATATTGTCAATTAAATCCTCGATAAAATCTATTTAATAACACCCTTAAAAGAAAATCACAAAGGGGTGTTAGCACTCATTAGATTTTTTTTCATTTTAATGCAGTTAATATTCGGGATAAAATCCTTTAGATTTATTGACTGCCAAATAAGTTACCTCTATTTAAAAATACGTGTAAATATGAAAAAAACGCTTAAGATAATTTTATTGTAGCTAGTAAAATTCTCGGCTGCTGAAAAATTATGTTAACACGGTTTAAAAAAATAGTTTTATGTACATTCTGGTTAATACATTTTCGTATTTTTTTAAATAAGTGAGCTTTCATTAACATAATTTCCCAATGCGGAAAATAATTATAATAATAACTAATATGGCAATAAGCTCTTTTAATACTCTGTTAAAATATCTGATTCTAAATATAAATACTAATATTATGTTTGAGACTCTTAAGTTTTGTATTTAAAATATCTCTTAATAGCACTATTATCACATTTCGATTCGTTTGAGCCTTTAGACATTTTCGTAAAAATTAAATGCTGAGCTCCAGGTTAAGATTGAAACCACAATATATATACTGTTCCTACACAAACCAGTATATATAATTACAATATATAGTTTTTTTTTCCAAAATCAATATCAAACAACCTAACTGGCGGAATATAAAAAAAAGCTCCAATAAAACTTATTTTGTTAAACCAATGGCAAATTATATTCCGAATAGAGGATCCGTCCAACGTAAAAGCACCCCTAAATGGATTCCAACTTCGTATTGTATTCTGTATAGCCCGGGTGCATCGAGAGATTTCCGCGGTGCTGAATGTCCAGAGTTCCCAGACCACGACGCACTGCATCCGATCAGCTGGTTGAATTCGTTTAAAGATCGGGTTTACACTATTACTCGGCAATCCTATTACTCTCTTTAAATTACAATTTTCGTAATGTGTTTTTAAACAAGTTGATCTAAATCACGCTTCTGGTAATATGATGAATTTATATCCTACCTCGTATTGGTTAAGCTTTTGAATTAACATAAAAATATATCTTAAGGCATACACAATAGACTAAATACACAGTTTTAGACCAAAACTTAAGTCATAGATAAGAGCAAAGATCAATTACATTTGTAATAGAGAAATAGAGACAACACTTTACGCAGCCACAACAAACGCTCGTGACGTCGCTTAATCGTAATTCTAGCTCACAAAAGCAAGATTTAGGGCAATGTTGCCAGTAGCATCAATTAATTCTACTTGTTTAGAAATATTTGAATACGTACATCAAAGGCTATTTAAAACTAAATATCTATAAAGGAATTTTAATGAGCAGGTCAGAGGCCGCCGCGGACTGGTAACCGTAAGCGTGATAAGATAAGATCCGCAAGAATCTCTCGACTAACCTCGTATTTACTGAAAGATGACAATAGACAATGAATTGTCTCTTCGGAGTATAATTTTCTTTGATCATATTAAACGACCGGTTGATAAAAAAAAACTAAATTTATATTAAAAATTAATATGCCACAAAAAGTTTATTAGACCCGTAGATACTCTGTTAGACCCTTAACAATTATTTACAAGGCAATCTTTTGAGATTAAATGTTAAAAACAAATCCAGTTTTCTGTTGATTTCGGATAATTTCAGAACGCTGATGGTTAGGCTTTTAGATTAAATATTCTGTAAAATGAATAAATAATGCACATAACATAGCTCAGAACGTTTCCGGGCTGCAGTCGATTAAAAATCATGATTCTCGGGGTTCAAATTAGAATTACTTTCCGACGTTTCGGCATATTCAAGGATCTTTGATGTATTAGCCATATTTTAAACCCCTTTACAGAACGATCGAATCTTTGATACTCCAAACATTTCGTAGAAACCTTAATCAGGTTTTAGAAGAATGTTTAGTGGCTACATAGGTACGCTTTATGAACAAACCTTCTTCTTAGCTACCTTCTGCGGTAACAATTATTTTTTCGATAAAAGTTCTGATCCTTTGTAACCTAAATGTAGGTTTACATACGTCGATGATTTTGTAATATGGCAACATGGAGAAGAAAATTTAACTAAACGAATAGATCATCTAAACCAAGTATATTCCAATAAAAAATTCACTACGAAAATTGAGTCAGATTGAGATCGAACATTCGCACAATTTTTAATACACACAAAAACGTGGTCGAGAGATGTAATTTCTTTGCAATCACGAGTTTATAAAATTCATTTTTTCCGCATTAAAACGTATATAAGTGAAACTGAAAGGTATGCGTCCATTAGACTTAAGGTACATGAAAGATAAATAACCAAAAATCTAATTGTTCAATCTGCTGTCGCATCACTCATCAGAACACCACATTTATCTAAAAGATATCAAAAGGTTCTTACATAATGTCTCAGGATATTACAAAATGAACATTATAGAATCTATTAAAATCATCAAGCACTCTGAAAATTGTACGTGCTACATCACAGTGATAGAGTGACTTTTTGTTTATATCTTGTTAGACAGATGACACAAACATTTTGGTCATTGGTTGAACATTGTCAGATCTGCTCGATCTCTCAAGCGAATGCCTGAAAATGGCACAAAAATAGAAAAAAACTCATTTTTTGTGTTTCAGGACCAAGAAAAACAATAGATATTCCAGAGGTAGTCCGACTTAACTCTGAAAATGTGCCCTGGCAAACAGCACAACATTTTTGGATATTTTCATAGACTAAAATTTGGATTGGGTTGAGCAAGTAACTAAAGTTTGCAGAAAAGTCAATTCGGCCTGCTATTCTCTAAGAATAATATCTAAATACTTAGATCTCGACAACATTAGAACCATATATTTTGCAAACATTCACTCTATTTGTAAAGCAACTCCAAACTTGCAGGGGAAATTTTAAAGAACTAAATATTTTGACATGTCCAGATCTGCACATATATGAGATCTTTTTCTTCAAAAACACAGCGAAGTTTTCTGAATTTGAAATTCAACATCAGTTTAACCTAGAATTACTTAGAGAGAGGCCCAATCACTTCAAGGCTGTGATAAATTTTAAATTGTTTAAAAAATCTGTACTGTATGTTATTAAAAAATTAAGCCATACTCAGTTAATTAATACCATGTTTTTTAAATAGAACTTGTTGTAGTGGAATGTGTATATATGTTAATTTTAGTTAGTAATAGTTTTTCTATTGTTTTAATTAAATTTTTTGCCATATATGAAGCTGAATCATTCAGTTGTGCCACGTTAATTAACTTTGTATTACACAATTTTTTGCACAATTCGGGTAAAAATACCCGAACTTTGCTCATTGAAGCTCAGTCAGAGTTTTGATTGCGTGCAATAAAGGCTCCTGAAAATACTTTGTGCAATCGTAGGCGAAACGTCGGAAAGTAATTCCAATTTGACACGGTCTAAAACCATGAAACATGATTTCATAAATAATAAACTTAAAAATAATATACTGAGGGAAACTGAGGAATAAACTGGCTCCTAAATCATATTTACCAGATGTCTAGAGATGAAAGCAAAAAATATATACCTTAAAATATAAAAATATCCAACTAAACTTCCAACTTAATTCTTTATGAAGATAGATATACTATCTAAACAGGACAATTATCGCTACTGCATACTGAGAACTTGGAATTAAAAGACTGACAAGGATTTAAGGCAATTAATCTCAAAGTTCAGTAAGGAGAATGTATTTACTGTACATAGATAATACAAAATTTTTAAAATTTTGATTTCCTTTTTTAGTAACGTCTACATTACAAATTTTAAATCTAGCAATTATATAAAAAATTTATATTTTTATAGAATAACCCATATACTATTAAAATGCGACATTGTTGAAAATCATTTGCTTCTGCGTATTAAACGCAATAATATTAATTTAAATTCAATGCAAATACATGCATTCTTAAAACAATAATTTGTGTGTCCTTTTTTAGTACAAACATTCAACTATTCAAACTTCAAAACTACTGAAAAATATTGATGGAAATTTTGCACTGTTTAAACAATTGATCTCATCCTCAAAATATTTGCGAACACCTTGGGCACATCATAATTTGCCAAAGTTTTATACCTATTGTTGAGTAGTGCCAAATATCCGACTAAAGACGTTATCTTTTAATTAATAATCTCTTGGAGCTCAACACTTATAAGAGTTATACTAACTTTTCTCTTAGTCTCAGAATATCACTTGTTATATCAAAATATATGTTATATACGTATGTTTACGTATCTCAAAGTGTGTTATATAATTTGACTAATAAATTTGGGTTAAAAGATAAATTTCAAAGAGAAACTCGTAAAAACAGAACTAAGAAATAATCGAGTCAATACTATCAGTTATTAAAAAAATTATAACTAGAAAAAAATTATAGATATACTATATTCAATTAAGGCAAGCTAAGCGTATTAAGAACGAGTTTCTTCAAGAAAAACTATCTATGAGGTAACAGAAGTCTTTAAATTACCTTATAATTAATATTAACTGTTATGAAGTAAACAATTGTACAAAAGAACACAATAAAGATCATTGCAATCTTTCGAAGTATTAAATCTTTATCTAAAATGCATGTATTTTTCCTCTCATTCTATGAAGTGAAAATAAATTAAAAATATAATTATTTTGCAATGGTAACTATAAATAAATTTACGAAACGCATAAATTCATAAAAGAAACAAATAAATGATTATTTTTCTCTATTCAGTTACTTGTTCCACAGAAAAAACTTAAAATAAATTACTGGAATAGTATCAAGCCTTAAAAAGGCAGCTCAAAACCACCTTTGGTTCCTAATAACTAATATCGCAAAAGAGGTTCAAAATCTCAATAAAATAAAATAGATTTCAAAGCCTCCACTTCTAACAATAGCTTACTAACAAACAAAGAAATAGGAATGCCCTCTCTTTAACTTTAATAACTTGGTAACACAAATGAAATTGAACAATGAAAATTTAGTACTCAATTCTAAAAGTTATGATTAAGAAAATTAAAAGTCTATATGGTTTTTTTTAAATATAAATGTTGGTAACATATTGTCTATAATATGCATTCCTACCTCGTATTTGGTAAAATTTCAACTTTAGAAGCAAATGAAATAATCTTTGCATCACTTTACACATTAATTTATTTTCGAAAACTAAAAACAGTTAAATATTTTTTTGAGCTTAACAAAAATATATCACACCTTTGGCTTTATAAGTTTTCTCTTCGTTATTCTCGATATTAAGGCACTTTGATTCTTACATCTAAAACGGGCAACAAAAATAAAACAGTCAAATATCCCAATACAAAAATGATAAACTAAAACGAATGCTGAAAAAGAGGTATTAACAGGAAATTCTTACAAGTTCAAATCACTGCTAGTTAGCAATATTTACAACTCGTATGTACCTACAACATTTTTTATAAATATTTGCGATACATTTTATTACATTTCCCTGAAACATTTATATATTTTATTTTCAAGGCTCCTTATAGGATATACTTTTGTATCCCTTATATATATATATATATATATATATATAAAGAATATTGTTAAAATTTGTAAGTGATTCTGGATTAAAAAGTGCATATTAAGACCTATTTTGAGAAGGTTTCAAGGGGCAAATATTTAACCGATATATATACAGAGAATATTAAAAAGATAAAATATATTATCATGAAAAAATTGAAACAGTAAAAAAAATACAGAATAATGTATAAAACATGATTACATATGCACAAGCTTGAAAAACTGAAACTAATATCTACTTGGTCTACACCAAACTCGTAATTCATGACACCGACTAGGTATACTAGAGACAAGGATACTAATTAACTCCTGTAGGATATTTTTTCATTCTCTTGTGACATTTATTAAACCTGGGATATTTTGTGGTTGATTTTTCATTTTATTAAGTCTGCATTTTAGCATAGTCCAAAAGTTTTCAATAATACTTTTATTGGAAGACCATGCTGACCAATCTAATCGAGTGTATTCTATTAATCTGGTGATACTCGTTAATTACGGCTGCCCGAAGAGGTTTTGCAATAATACCAATGCGTACAAAATTCTGGCAAACATTTTACATAAAAGGCACGACAATATGTAAAATGCATCTTCTCAGTACTTAATCGCTCAAATATCACCAAATCTGTATGTATAAAACTTCCCTCCATCTGAGGTTGATGCGGTTTTCACCAACCCTCAGAATCAAAACAGTACAAAAGCAAAAATATGTCAATAAAGCCTGGATAACGACTGATATTAAGCAAAATATGTAGTATACGGATAATTTGTATGTGAGAGCAGTTAGCGAGAATATTGATGAAGTATGGAGGGAATATAAAGGGATACGAAACTTTGTAGTAACTCAAATTAAAAATTAAAAGTGAAAAAGATAGATTTTTTAGAGATGTTATTGGTAACAATAGAAATAATTCAAGAGTAATGTGGAAAAATTTGATAGTTTTACTTTCTGGTAAAAATTCTTCATTGCCTGATCAAATAAATTTTCAAGGTCAAAAAATATCAGATGAATTCACTATTGCTCAGGAATTTAATAAATATTATGTAAATAGTATATACAGGAAATTATAAGTAGTATCCCAACATATTCCCGCTCAGATGAAATTTTCTTTGCTAATCCTAATATTGATGTTTTCTCAAATTTTAAGCAAGTTTCTATGAAGGAAATGAAAGAAATGAAAAATGTAAGTGGTGGCATGAACGCAATTTCTAAGAAGGTATTATGTGATGCATGTTTTGTAATTGGAGATAGATTATTAAATGTTATAAACAAATCACTTTCAAATGGTGAGTTTCCAGATGCGTGGAAGGAATCAACTGTGATTCCTGTTCCAAAGGTACAAAATACAGTTTTAATTAATGAATTTCGACCAATAAATACTGTCGAGGTGTATGAAAAAGTCCTGGAACTTGCTGTTAAAAGACGCTTCAAGCACATTGTACTAATAACAATATTTTGGTGGTAAACCAGTCAGGTTTTCGTGAGCGTCATTCGTGTGAGTCTGCTGTAGTTAGTATTTGTGATACCTTTTTGGGAGAAATTGACATTCGAAATTTTGTTTTGGCTGTTTTTGGATTTTAAAAGAGCGTTCGAGACTGTTGACAGAACAATACTATTAAAAAAACTGAATAACGTTGGTTTGAATCATATTTGACAAACCGGTATCAAAGAGTTAAATTCATTGTGTTTCTGATCTTCTGCAGGTCCAACATTGTGTCCCACAGGGAACAGTGTTGGGCCCTCTCTTGTTTTTATTGTATATTAATGACATGGTTGAAGTTCTAAGGGAGTGTAAAATTGAATTGTTCGCTGATGACACTATGATTTATTTAGCTGGTAGCGACATAGTAGAGATGCAGCGGATTGTTAATGAAAATTTAGATAATTTGTTTAAATGGTTATGCACAAACAAGTTAAGTCTTAACACGGCTAAATCGAAATTTTGTTTGTTTGGGAGTAAATGTAGACTAAGTAATTTAAATATAGAAAACATAAATGTTTATTATCCTAAACAGTAATCCTAACTTTCAAGCACATGCAGATTACATTACAAGGAAGTTTTCAAAAAAAGTAAATTTTATCTCTAGAGTGGGCAAAAATTTGTCATTTAACACTCAATTGATGATGTATAACAGTATCGCGGCACCCCACCTTGAATTTTGCTCAACACTTCTCTATAATTTGCTATCTTTTAAGATCCAACAATTACAAGTTGTTCAAAATAGAGCCTTACGCACCATTATAAAATGCAATAGATAAACAGAAAATCATGTTCAATGTTTATATGTTTTTGTACAAACTTAAAAATGGATTGTTGCCAAAATATATCTGTAATAAAGTGAAGTTTTTTAGAAATGTTCATAGTTACCATACAAGAAATTGTAAGGATTTTATATCGTCTGGAAGATGCAACTCTAGTCAAAAGCTTAATTTTCTTTTTTATAAAGGTCAACACGATTTTAATTTATTACCTGGTGAAATAAAATACTTGGATAACATAAATAGTTTTAGAAAATTAATGAGAGCCGATGTATTACTGTTATAGTAATTCATTTTCGTTGTTGATGCGCTATTTCAATTAAATTACTGTTTTTGTTTGTAGTTTTTATGCTAAATCAATAAATATTATTGTTATTATTATTATTATTATATTATTATTATTATTATTGTTTATAATTAAAATTTTTGATATACCTTAAATTGGATTACGTTTTATATTTTTGTCCCATGAAACCGTATCTGTATAGGCTTAATAATTATTTGTACATTAACTCTTCAGTATTTAATTTCATATGTAAAACACCCGGAAAAAGAACCTCAGAAAAAGAAATGACTTAAAAAAAATCCGATTTTTACAGTAGGGGATTTCCAGATTCTTAACAACTCCTATGAAAAAACAAACACTTATTAAAAATAAACACCTCAATAATACTAAATATATGCAATACCATAATTTTTGTGGTTGATCATGATCTGAGAAAGTACAAAAACAAAGATTTTCAATGCAACACAATTGGCAATAGAGTGATAGAACACCTACAAGCTGTTTTGTCGATTTCGTTTTATCTCTGTAATTTCATATCTCTACAATGTTAAAATCATTCTACTAACTAACCGAAGCCTCCCATGACCGATTTTTCTGACAAAAAATATTTGTAAAAATGAATTTTTGTGACTTAAGTTAAATCGCTCGAGCTAAAGCTTCAGCGACTTTTCCAAGTAATAAAAACCCATTTTTATACTTTTTTGTAATGTAACAAATAACAGCAAAAATGTGAAGAGGTCATATAGGTAATTTTAGTACATTACATAAATTATTGTTCAGATACAGGGAAATCTAATAAGATATATTTTTGAATCCCCTGTATAAAGCACATTTTCTATAACTGTACTAAACAACAAACATACGATAAAAATGTCAATCACATCCTCTGATTAAAAGAAGGAAGTAATTTGTGAGTCATTGCAAAACCGAGTTGTGTACAAATACTAACTGCAGTGAGTCATAACTTGCAAATAATTTCATTAAATCATACCTATTTGTTATTATCATAGCAATGAAATATCTGCTTAACTTCACACTATACAGACGTGTGGCATGTAATATCTTTCAAGCATGAAAGATATTGTCTATTTTATATAAATTAGCATAAAAAGTATTCGATACATTCAGTTCTGGTTACTAAATAAAAGATGATTATATACAATAAGGTATTGACAAAGATGTCAGTTAAAAACAGTTTCAAATTTTAATGTACTAATATAAAATAGCGAGTCTTAAAATTAAAATGTATGAAATTATAATATCTTTTCTCTAATTTTTGCTTACACCCTGTATATAGGCTTATCAAATTTATATTAGATAATTTTTTTTATGCAAAAGTGTATAAATAAAACATAATTAACGAAAAATTAATTTAAAATAAACACAATTTTTCTGTTTGTAAAAAACCTTCATATTCAGAAACTACCATACACAAATCACCATCTCATCCAATTAAACATAAAATAGCCGCTTTTCATAGCATGAATCATAACCTCACTGCCCTTAAGTAAAAATAATTTTCAGGAGAAGTTAAACATCATCAAACAAAACTATCAGTATGATTTACCCTAACATCAAAGAAAAATATATGCATATGAAGTCATATCCTATAAAAGTAATCCAAACCTAAAATAGATAAATTTCTAAATGGTTTAGAGATTAGAATAACAAATAAATCAGATTACTCCTTAACTAATTTTTTTTTAATGTGTTCAGATTATTTGTTGCGTTTAGATTGACAAACAAAAATCTTTTTTGGCTTTTTCGCAACTGAATAAAAATATTTAACTTTAAATTAATTGAAATAATTTGCTTCAATTAATTTAAAGTTAAATATTTTTATTCAGTTGCGAAAAAGCCAAAAAAGATTTTTGTTTAACTAATTTTGTTAAAAACAATAAAACAAAGCCCAACAAACTTAGGTAATCAGATGTATGCGAACTAAATTGTAGATTGTGACAAAACATATATAGGTCAAACAGACGGTCTAGTTGGGCCACTGGATATTGAGCCATGCGTCATCAATCAAAAGACCTGCTTTTTAAACATCGTATTTCTCTTATTGATTAGTATTTCATAAATCAATAAATAAAAGGATGAAACACGAATTATTGTCCTCCGAAAGACATCAACACAGGCAGGCTTTTCGCGTCAAAGCCTTAAACGTCAAGGATTTATTTGGATGTCATGTAAAACATATTCACTATTATAATATCAATGTTTGGTTTCCTTTCTGCTATCATACAACCATTACAGTCACTGAATTTTATAGGTAAATGTAATGTAGAATTTATACAAATTTATCAATACCCCACGTAAATACCATTTGTATACATTTGTAAAATAATATAAATATTTTACTTTTGTATTTTGCAGTGTTAATAAGCAGAAAATTATGCAAAACACTGCCATGACAATAGAAAATATATATGAGTAGTAGTATGTATAATGAGAAACATTGTGCACATATTAATTATTCAAACCCCATTTTAAACTCTTTTCAAAAATTATTTGCTTCTAATAAATTAATCATATCGTGGACAAAAAAAAATGAACGAAAACGAAGTCTTTTATCCTTTCCTACAAAGAATAATAAAAATGTTATTCTCATTAACATAACAATTCGTACAAGTAATGCATGTTTCAAATATTAGCTGTTTTCTAAATCTGGTACATTCTAAAACTCCATCCAAATTTATTCAGTAGTTGCAGAGAAAACTGCAGACATACATACATATATACAGGTTGAAAACAAAAACCTTCTTTTTAAAAGTTGAGATAAACAGCACTGAATAAAACACGGGATATTCTATTAGAGAATCCTGGGTCTTAGTGTGGGTTAACGAAGGAGCTGACAGTTGCTTTCAAATTCTCGACTTGAGATAGGTTCCAAATAAAACTATGAAATTAAATGCGACTCTAACTGTACAAAATTCCAATTTAAGCACCTTCATAATATCCATTTCTTATGTGCAGCTACCATCATCTAAGTGTAAAAAATGTATCATTAATAGTTTTCTAAAAATGCTGTTTTATTGACATTGGTATATTTAAATTTTATTTTAACATTTCCCTTACTTTAGGAAACTAGACAAATTTTATTATACCAGAAAAATGTCTCACCCTTATAATTCCTTTTCTTTCCCGTTTCATGATATACTGAATAATAAACATTCCAAAACTATAAGTTACAAAAATAATATACATAAGTGCTCTACCAGATGACACAGATTTGTCATACATACGAACTAGAATCGGTAAGAGTTCCATTTATAACCAAGGAAAGGAATTTTTGTAAGGTACCAACTATATTAAAAGATTTAAAGCAAAAAGTTTTAAAAACTAGGAAAATAAATATAACGAAATGTGAAGGTACACAGTTACAGTACAGTTTTCTTGTACTATTGTTACTTAGATACTTTAATGGATAATTGTTATTTTAATATATATACAGCTATAAGTAGAATATCTCTCTGTAAACTTATTTTTGGTTTTTTGGGATGTAAAAGTTTGATTAAAATAAAATTAATAGTAATAAATAAAAATTAAATTTTGGTTTATTAAATAAGACTTGATTTTAGATTTTCTTACCATGACAGCGTTGCCAAATCGTCTTTAGTTTCTGCTACTAAATTTTTAATTTTTAAATGGGACACTCTATATATGTATGCATATTAAGGCTCGTCGTGACATTGAGTAAAACTACAGCTGGGCCGCTAGATGTTTACCCATGGCTGATCATTATCAGTTACCAAAAGATGTACTTTTTGTTGTGTTGTTTTTCTCTTATGGATTCTTACTACATAAATCAATAATAAAAAAGAATAAAATATGAAATACTTCTCCCTAATATGGACATTTTCAAGAAATATGTTTATAGATTAAATTATCAAAACGAACTTGCTAGACAAATACATCAAGATAGGCAGGCTTTTCACATCAAAACTTCAAATGTCAAGGATTTGTTTAGAAGTTATTAGTAATGTGTTTTTGTATTGTTCGCATTTTTGTTTTTGTACTTTTATTGTATTTTCTATTGCTGCTAAATACTGTTATTAGTTAAGAATAATTTAATTTATAATTATTATTTATATTTATATCTATGCCCATAATGAATGCGGGCTTTTTTGGACTATTTTATCCTTAAAATTTTAATTTGATTCGTATAAATATGTATATCTCATTTATGTTATTCTGACAAGCTGAACTATTTTTTATTTTTTTTTTGTTAGCAATGAAATTTTACCAACTATAGACACGTGTTTCTGACTTAAACTCTTTATCAGTACAGTCAACTAGTTGAAAGAAAAGGACAAGTGCGTCAAAATTAATACACAAAACCGCACCAAAGTCACCAACAGGAGCAAAACCAACATTTGTGGTTACCAAGAGAACATCCGAAATCTTCGCCGGACTTGATACTGTTCTCCTGGTAACCACAAATGTTTTTGTGGGGTTTGCTCTTGTTGGTGTCTCTGATGTCGTTTTATGTATAAATCTTGATTCTAGTTGTACTAATTGAGGTTATTGATTAAGACTTTAAGTGTCTATAGTTGGCCAAATTTAATTGCTTTAGCAGTCATCCCAAAAAAATTCATTTTTCTACTATGTACTAGTTCTTGCCGCGTTAATCTTTTCCTACTTTCGATTTAATTACTCTTGGTTTATAAGTTTCCCTACAGGTTGCTATATGTTGCTCTGTGGTGATGAGGATCAAGTCTGGCGAATATTTTGAATGTTTTCTTGGTAACCACAAATGTCGGTTTTATTCCTGTTGGTGACTGGTGTGGTTTTGTGCATTAATTTTGGCGCTAGTTGTACTCGTCTTTCTAGTTGACTGTACTGATGAAGACTTTAAATTAGATACATGTGTCTATAGTTGGCCAATTTTCATTGCTTTAGAAATGCCCAAAAAAATCCTTTTTCTACTGTATATACATTAGGAGATTAGTGGATTACTGGGACCACTTCTCTACATATTGTACGTCAATAGGTTGCCAAGGATTCTTTCTCGGGATATGGTTGTATATACTGAGAACACCCCTATGACATTTTCAAAGCCTACAATTGATGAGTGCATATCTAGCATGCTTAGACCACTAGAATTACTTCAAGACTGGTTTCTGCAAAATAATATTATAATGAATGTCAATAAAACTCAACTTTTACTCCTTGGTCTTTAAGTGGGTGAAAGGGAGATGGAGTATGGGACAAATGATTTCGTGATTTCGGATGCGATTTCGTAATTCCTAAACCTTAGTATAATTTCAGAATACAAATATAAAAATATTAATTATAGTAGGGTAATAAGAATTCCGTAAATAAAGTATAGGTAAGAATCCTTCTTTTTGTCCAGAAAAGTGAAGCATGACCCATATTTCTTCATTTTCGTACTTCAAACATTTTAATAGGCCGTGATTTTGTTCCGCCATATTGAATTCATACCAATATTTTACAAGTCTATTTTTGTATCAAACTTGATTTTTGTGTAAAAATTCCAGTCCGCCATTTTGTTCCGCTATCTTAATTTCTTACCAAAACTTTACTAGTTCATCCATATATCATACTTGATTTTTGTGCAAACTTTGAGGTCAATTAAATAAGCTGTTTTTTACGATGAATCTTTAAAATTTTATTAGGCCGCCATTTTGTTCCGCCATGTTCGATTTTTAGCAAAATGTTACAAATCGATCTCTATATGCCATTTAGGGACCCTAAAACGATCTGTAAAAACCTGGAACAGTGATTTTTCATGATTAATGATATTTTCTTAAGCGGGATGTAAAAAATCGCGCCACCACTGGCAGTCATCAATACATCACCACATACTTAAACATGGGTCAGATCTAGACATCGATGATGTACTAAGGCTTTTTTGACACATGGTTAAACCTATAAATATCATAATAAATAATGAAAATAGGGTGTACTATTAAAAAACATAAGGTCACAGCAAACACTGAGAAATAAGGGAAGAAGAACGCTATTATGGTAAGAAAATTAAAAATTGGATGTCATTGAACCAACTACCAAAATTTCAATTTGATATATTGACAGAGAAAAAACTTATAAGGGCGAGTCATTTATTTGTGGCATCCGGTATGAGATATACAATAAAATGTTAGTTGTTAATTAACCTAGGGTAGATTAATAAAAGAATTAATCTATTTTCTGAATAAAAAATGTGTTAAGCATAAAAGTGCAACGTATTTTTCTATCCACGATAATTAGAAGCTAAGTAGTTTTAAAATTTAGGCCTGCACAACATTTCTACCATACATAACCATAACATATAAATAGTAAATAAATCTAACTCGAAAACCGGTTATAAAAACCGCGTTTATTGCCTATTCTTACCTGCACTTGCCCGATACTCTTACAAATTTGAATTATTTTTTTGTCCCCGGTGCTGGTGGCTATATTTTTTATCACCACCTTCCGCGTGGACATTAACGCCTCGTCCTTCACTAGGACCTTCCTATCAGCTAGGAAAGTCGACAGGTGTTTTTTATCCAGCTGAACAACGGGCTCCGTTTTCACCGGAGCTGGGGGTACCGGCGCAGGAGTAGTTATTACGCGTGTGTTGATGTTATGGTTAGCTTGCTGGCCCCTACCTCTACCTCTGACTTGCTTCGGCTCGTCGATTTGTCTCAACGGTTGCAACACTGGCGCACGTACCGCCGCCCCCAAATGATGTTGCTGGGCGCGATTTTGTTGCTGGCTGCCTCCCTGAAAAATATAGCACATCATGTTTTAAGATCAAAACAAATTTTTAAAATGTTTTGCTAAGATTTAATTTATGTGACCTCAAAATGATTTTAAGTTTTTTATCACAAATTTTTTACAAGTAAACTGTGTGCATAGTCTTTACAATGTTATGTTAGACTTAGTAGCTGTTAGTCCCATTTGCACAACTAAAAAGTTCAAAAATCGAGTTTTCAGACTGTGTATGAAAGCAGTGATTAGTGATCGACCGATACCGATACCGATATATCGGCCACCAGGCCGATTATATTATCGGTATCGGCCAATATACTTGAAGAATATCGGCTCGCAGGCCGATATATTCTTTTCATGTTAATAATTACTTAATATTATTAAAAATGGTAATTTTATTGTATTTCCATTATTATTATTATTTATCTTTTATGTAAAAACTACTAAATTAAATACTTTAGTATCAAAATAAAATTTATTATAATTGAATTAGACCACACAACCCAAAAACAGTAACAAAAAAGAATTTTTGTTTTTCAAAATAAACTTAAACACAAAATAAAAATAAAACAATAATAAAAACGATAATTTCCAAAATCTGAATCTATCTGAACATACAACTTAAATTCTAAGACGTAAATAAAAAATAATAAACAATAAAAAACAAATGTTTTATTTAAAATTAATACGAAAACTTCAGTGTTTGCAGATTATCGTCCACAAATATCAGGCGCTCAGCTCCATCTGGATTGAGCCTATTTCTTTTGAGTGAAGACACAGTTCCTGCCTCTGAAAACATCTGCTCTCTGGCTACACTTCCAGCCGGTGCTGATAAGTATATAACCCCTTAAGAATGAAGCATGGAAAAGTAAATCCCGCTTTTCCTTCCACCATAAAATGGGGAAGGTTTTTCTGGGCATAATAGGTAATTTTTTAAATGCCTCAACTTCATTTCTCAGTTTTTCATGTACTGATTGTTCGGAGGATGACTCCAGTGCCTTCTCCGGCAAATTCTTTGTAGGTTCTCCAGAAGAGATCTTGAGCGTCAGTTCTATTTAATATAGAAGGACTACGACTAGTACGAGCAAACTTTATTAGCGGTTCATCCTCATCACTTTGGCTACAGTCGAGTAATTCGTGACTTTCACTTTGTTCCTGGCCGTTTTTATTTTTATCTTCATCATCTACATTGGGGTGATTAAAGAAATGGGTAGTTCCTTTTATTTCGGTTTCCAGAATTTCAACAACGTTTTGGAATATATATTCTTTATCATTTTTGAAAAAGTTGTTTTTGAACTGGTCCAAGAAGGTCGCCACTGTGAAATGTTTTTAAGAATATATATTCTCAAAACGAAGAGCCAAACTATTTTTTAACTGGTCTTTCATAGTACTTACTCCAGCAAAATTTAAACCTTCTTTATTAAGATATGTATTGAGTGTTAAAGTAAATGGTATAACCTCCGAAATACAACACTGTAAAGAACTAGCTATTTTTGTTAACTCTTCAAATGGTTTTAGTAGGTTTAAAATATTCTCAACTAGTTCCCATTCAGAGAATGTCAAACTCGTGAGCGTTGGATGGTCAATAATATATAAATTTACTGCTCTTTTCTGTTCAAAAAGACGAGAAAGCATGTGAATAAGTTTCTGTTTTGGGAGATTTAGTTGTTCCTGTACTTTAATTAACTGATCACAAGCCGTTTGCGAATGATTAAAGTGTGTAACAATTCTCCTGGACTTTGCTATTACATCATTAACTGAACGCTGACTACCTATGGCGTCGTGTGTTATGAGTTGCAAAGTACGTACGAAACATGCTTCATAATTTACTTCTGCCCGAAGAAATCCATTTTTCATATTTGCAGCGTTATCAGCTAATGCAAGGCAGATTTGATTTTTATCTATTTCCCATTCAGTTAACAAGGAGCTAAATGCTTCTGATATTGCTGCTCCCGTGTGGGATCCTGGAATAAACATTTTCCAGCAAGCAAGAACAAAGTGGGATCTTTGGTCCAGATTCTTACTATCGAAGAAATGTATTATAAGAGAAATAAAAGAATTGTTTGTATATTTACACGTCCAAATATCAGACGTAAAAGATGCTTTTCCAACCATGTTAGCAATTTTTTGGGCTACCTGTGTTTTGCATCTTACATAAATATCAGGTACAATTTTTTCCCTAAAATATGTATCAAAAGAAATCTGATAATTTAGAAGAGCCTTCTTCATCAGGCGAATAAAACCAGTATCATATACAATACTATATAGTTGATTATCTAAGCAAATCATTTCACCTATCAAATAATGAAATTTTTTCGCTTTTGATGAAGAAATGTCTCATGTGTTCATTTTCTCAAAAGACTCCAGGACTGATGGTTGAGTTAACTTAGGGGGCTTGTGCTTGGAAGTTGATGCATTTAAGTGTTCTACAGATTCGTTTGAGTGTTCTACAAGAAAGAGGATCACTTGTTAAATACTTGGATATAGTTCAGACTCCAAACCTTTTAAAAATAGAACTACATATACTTATACAGTGTGCAGAATAGGAATGCACATGACAGGAATCTCATATGATACCATTATGTTAATACTTTTTTAAATTGTGTATGTTTACATGATTTTATCCAGTCTGTGTTTATTGACATATATTTCTTTATTTTTATTTTAATACCTCGACTCTGACTTGCTTGGTACCTAGCTAGCACACTTTTAGAATAGATGTAGCTTTTAGTGTAGAATAATTTTTTGCAATACAGCTTACAGCCTGTTACAATAAAGATTTGAATTGATGTAGAGGACAAGATATAGATAAATTATTCATGTTATTAATTATTGTCTAATACAGTTACCCAAGTAAATAAAAAGTACTGACATTAGATTAAAAAATAAAAACATTAAACTTACACAACATACAAACTACAATTTAAAATCACACAAAAAATAGTGGTTATAAAAAAAATCACTGCCAATAGAATCATTACTTCCACCTCAACCTATAAAACGACATGTTATTTAATTTTTCAGTTTTTTTTTTCTCTTCCATTTTTCAGCTTTACCAACTATTTTTCACCAAAACATCAAACAGGTGTTAGAATTGAAATGTGCTTACCAAAAAACCTATAAAAAGACGTATTACTCGATTTTTCAAATAAAATTTAATTTTCACCCCCTCCCCCCTTTTACCCTTACCTCTTATTTCTATTAAAACATCAAAACAGGCGTTAGAATTGAAATCTGCATGCCCAAAACCGTATAAAAAAACATATTACTCGATTTCTCAAAAAAAAAAATTTATCCCCTCCCCAATTTACCCTTACCTCTAATTTTCCACAGAAATACAGAGTGTGTTATAATTCAAATATTCGTACCCAAAAGCCCATGAAAAAACCTATTACTCAATTATTAACGAAAAATTGTTATTTTTTACCAATTAACCCCCTTCCCCTCCACCGATTTTAGTCAATAACAATCCGAATCATTCTCATATAGATTACTACTTATGTGCCAAATTTCAAATCGATAGCACAATTCCTTCGAAAGTTTTCGCGTAAACTAACAGACAGACCGACAGACAGAAATTGTTTTCCTCCGAATTTATGTTTTTTTACAAGTTTTGAGTCATTTTAAGACGATTTAGCTAATAAAAATTTCAAATCTTTTTGCCGATACTATAGTTCCCCATCTTTTGGAGATGTGGAAGTAATAGCATTTGTTTTCAAATATTTTCCCAAAGAAACTTAGTAATGAAAGCGAGGATGAAAGTATAAAAACTAAATTTTTTTTTATTTGAAAATTTTTCCTACTATGTACCATAAATTTTTTTTACTTAGTATTACATAATTACAATTACATATTACTTACGTAGATTTAAATCTGGTTGATGTTTTTTTTAATTGGTTATATTCTCCAGAATGTTTTGTAAGAATTTGATATTTTAAATTTGGGGTGTTTGCGGTTTTTCCTTTACCGCCTAAAGAAACATTTACATCACAAATTTTGCATCTAGCAGATGATGTTTTGTCTGTTAATGAAACTTCATTTGCATTAAAATATTTCCAGTAAATACTTTTTCCGCTAGCCATTTTGAATAACATATTTTTTTTGTTTGCTGTTACCTATTCACAGATCAAAAGAATGTATGTCACGATACACTAAAAATAGATGCGGCGAGCTTCGGGGAAATACTGGAAAAAATCAATACTCAATTTGCGGTATTGCCGAAATTCTTTTTGTACCGTTTTTACTGCTTCACACTTTTTTTAATTAAATTGGCCGATAGGCCGATATATATCGGTATCGGCCAGGAAATTATCGGTATCGGCTGATTATCGGTATCGGCCATAAATTTCATATCGGTCGATCACTAGCTGTGATACCCGAATTTTATAATACGTACATGATATATTTGTTCAGTATGTTCCTGTATCAAGTTAGAAGAATCTTTCCCTATTATTACATTGATTAAAACTTAAATAATTATACTACAAAAATGTCAAAATCCTCTTATTAGTATGATAAATATAAAGTGTTGGGACAGCAAATAAAAAAAATTAGAAAGGAGTAGCACAAGTTGAGCTAAGTTTCTGTGATAATCCCAAATTTTTCTGGTCTGATGTAAAGAACCAGAAGGATGATGGCGATATTCTAGCAGAGATTTATTACAATTTGTGTTACTCAGTCACACATAATATTGCCGATGTTCTGTTTTAACCAATACCAAAAAATGTTCAGCAATGCCTTTTGCACTGAAAAAAATATTGCAAGCAAAAAGTATTTTATTGATTTGGGACTGGTATTTGATACTAGTTTAAAAATTTTGGGCTTTATCATCAGATCTACTAAAAGTTTTCAAATAGATGTTCATTTAAAGTGGCCTGATTGACCTAAATTAGAATAAGCAAGTATAATTTGGTCTACATCTTATGATGCGTAGAGGAAAAGTATCAAGACAGAAGAAATAAATATTTTAAAATACATGCTTTTTTTAATTGGTTACTATCCTGAACAAGGTTATAGCCATTTTAATTCGTTAAACAATTTTGAAAGACTACACCCTGAAAATAGAGGAATAAAATCATATCTGCATGACCTCAACTAGAACAGAGTTCTTTTTTATATTTATATAATTTTATATTTCTTATAATAAGCCAACAAAACGAATGAAACAAAACTAAAATTTAAATTTTTCGACTCAGTTCCGATATTTCCAGTTCCATGGATACTTCTTTTTCTAGTTTTTTCTTTTTATTTTCTAAATGATAAAGTTCACTTTCGGCTGTTTTTTTTCGACATCAATTTCTTTCCCTTTTTGGCGATTTTGGTTGTCAAGAGCATCTTGATAAGTTTTGTAAGCATTTTTAATACATTTCCTCATTTTGTAGGAAATATTAACATTTAATACACCACCTATTTGATAAATTGCGTCATATACTTGCCTTTGGCAGATAATAGACTCCTCCAACAGAATGTCAACTAAAATATTTTTATTTATGGAAAAACCCGATTCAACGGTGGCGTTTCCATAAGAAAGGATCAAAATTAACTTAATAACATGCCACAATTTTTAAATAGTTTTGCCCAAGAAATTGTAGAAAAATATATCCAATCGAGTAGCATCGAGTATGTTTTGCAAAAATTTAGAATTTCAGTATCTATTAGATGCGGTTGACCACTTTTTTCTGCAAGTTCTGTGGAAATTATTTCTTTTTTCGTACAAATACTTTAACCTATTTTGGGCACTTATATGTGAAACTCCTTGATCAAGCATCATGTTTGGTTTTAAGCATGTTACATATTTAATAAACTTATATTTAAGACAAGAACGTTCTAATAACTCCTTTATTTGATTTATCGAAAATGTCTGACAATCGGACAAAAAATAAGAGTGTCCTTTTCAGGAACATTAGGTCTTTTAATGCTGTTGTAGTGGTAAAACTAACATCAGTCTTATTAGTTGGTAAAAGGATATCTTTATCATCAAAAATTTTAAAATTTGTTGGAGACCTTTATCCATAACTTGCGTTTTTAAGATTTTTTTGATTAATTCGTTTAGTATTTGTAATAGATCATTATAAAAAAAAGGAACCATAGATTTATCGCTGACTTTTTTTCTAAATGGTTCTACAATTGCGCCGAAGAGCAAGTCTGAATATACGGGAGATAATAAATAAATTTCTTAAGAAGAGCTGCACAATAATTTTAAGTAATACAAGGGATGTTAAATAAATTATAGTTATATAATATATAATATGTTAAATATAATTATAGTTATATAAACGCCACAAAGTAATTTTAGGTAAATACAATCCAGCAACTCTGTTGGAAATATTAATTTTATTATTTTTCCAGGTTTAGTATAAAATCCCCTGACTTTCTATTATTTTTTGTAAATTCCCTGACTTTTTCCTGAGTTTTAGTTGGATTTCTGAATTACCTGACTTTTCCAGATTTTTTTCAGGATTTCCAGCTCGCTAAGAGCCCCCCCTTTCTCTCACGGCGTGTTTTTATTAAACAGATCTAGCACAAGACAGACCAATAACTATTTTAATATTTATTACTTCATGATTGCTCCATAGAACTACACCACAGCATTAGCAATAGGTAGTTAGTTTAGTTGTTTACACTTGTAAAACAAGAAACATCACTAAAAAATCCATAAGCAACAAATTCAAGACATGAAAACAAATGCTAAAGAAAAATATTATTTGCTTATTACAAAGTTCATGGAAAATCTCATTTTTTTATTTGTATTTTTTTTTTGTAAAATAAGCTAGACTAAAAACAAAAAAGTATACTGCTTGATAATGAGATACACTTAATCATTTTCAGCCAGAGTTTCACTGATAACACTTTTTACTTATGTTTTTCTTGTACGAATTTTATACGCGTGCATAATACTTCCCCTGTAGCACAAAATATAAGTCCTAGCCTAGTGCACTGTTGGCCCAATATTTACAAGTGGGGCCAATATAGAAGTTTTTTAGCCTACGTAAGTGTTATATTGGCAAAAAATATATGTTTCGATATGCGTATATTGCCACCTTTGGGCCCATATAGGCCTAATATTATATTTATAAGTGGGGCAAATATAAAAGTTTTTTTATCCTATGTAAGTATTATATAGATAAAAAATATATGTTTTGATATATAATGCCACTTTTGGACCCATATAGACCCAATATTTTACCAGTGAGGCAAATAGAAAAGTTATTTAGCCTATGTAGGTTTTATATTGGCAAAAAAAATATGTTCGATATATAATGCCACTTTTGGGCCAATATAGGACCAATATAATTCATAACCTCTTATAAATTTCTATCCGTTATATTTTTTTTTTAATCAACGTAGTACACACAGGACACAACATATTTTTCCAGAACATTCGGCCTCTATATCACCAATGATGGGCGATCAGGCGAATCGGTCCGTTTCGGTCTTGTTCGAATGCATGCGGGGCATCGCATGACCTTGTGCTTCTGACATCCCAACACTGTTGCTGGATTGGAGAGTTATCTCGGTAAATATGAGATACATTTTAGTTTCTGTATGTGGTCACAAAACGATTCGAATAAGTGTTTAATTGCGCAACTTCTATACAGGATAAGGCTCAGACACACAAACCTGTATCCTTGTTATCAGGAATCCAAAGATGGGTGCACTAATATTTTACCAGTTCATTCCCATCTCACAGCTAATTTTTCTGCAAAATTTTGGATGAATTGTATAGGTCTAGTTTTTATTAAGAATTTTTAAACATTTTGAATGGTCGCCATTTTGTTTCGCCATATTGGGTTTTTACCGAAATGTTACCTACCCTGTTGATTGGATCAGTAGTTTTTCACCTATGCCGCGAACAGCCAGACAGACCGACGAAATTGAGAAAATATATTTTTCGGCATCTAAGGACCCTGAAATGTAAAGATCTAAAAAAAAACTCGGAGGGTATAATACTTTCCCTTACAAGGAAAGTAAAAACAAATATTTATAAATGCGCCGAATCTTGGGATTAAAAAGTAATATTTTTTTCCCAAATACAAAATGCAAATGGCCGGTGAGTGTATGTATACATACACGGAAGACGGCAATGACGCCATAAATTCACGTTTTTCGACGAAAATTATGGTGAGATAAAGTGCCAGTGGCGGCTATTCAGGTGAAGTGCTATTTCACCAGGAAAAATAAACAAGCAAACATCTAACTATATTTATTATATATCTCTTAAAATTTAAGTTTTTACATTCATTTATTCACCTAATTGGCAAAAAATAAACTGTACATCTCGAATAAATATTTTACTTGACCTTTGGCGACATGTCTTTTTAAAACTTTCAATCAAAATTTATTATAACAACTATAACAGTGGCGCAAACCGCTTCGACTTTGCTGGAGGTGCTATGTTTAGTTTATGATTTTCCTACTACGTTGCCATGACAACGCATTCGCGATGACGTCGAGCACATGGAAGAATAATGTTAACCAGCGCCATACAACGCTCTCGGTGAATTGCTAACGCAGTACACTACACCCACGTGTCGTTCAGTTTGGGGTGGTTGTTTACTTTTATTTTCGCGGATTTTGCTGCAACCGGTTAGTTCCTTTGCACTTTACTTCACTATTTTGTGTTATATTTATTTATGGTGTTGTTACAACTTTATTTGGTGTCGGGTTTATTAATTTACATTATTGATGAATCCGATCACGGATGTGGTTTGCATTTTGTTGGAAACTCCATTTAATCGATGGAAGGAACAAGATCAGAGTTTTAATCGTCATCCTGGTTTTCGGCGTACAAATGGTTATGTAGTAGTCAAATATTACAAAAATTATTTTGCTGGTCTTGTTTACTAGTTTCCAATAAATATTCAGTGTGGAATAAGGAAGGATTTGCAGGTATGTTAAATATATGAAGGTCTACATAAACATGAAGACTCGGCGGAGCATTTAAGATGCGAATTAATGCTAAAAACATTTGTAAAAAATCAAAGCCCTATAGCTGACACTTTAAAAGAAAATGCTTAAATATATAAAATACATTTTAACGAAAACGTCCGATTAAATAGACTATTTATGTGCTTGGTAATTGACGCAGTTTTGTACTTTGCAAAACAAGAGTTAGTCTTTCGTTTTTAGGTTTATTAATATCAAGAAGTTCCCAAGAACTAAAAGATCATCACGAAAAAATTAAAAATGTTTTTACTGGTGACTCGAAAACTATTCAAAAAGAAATAATTGAATGCATTTCAGATTATTTAAATGATCATGTAAAAATGAAATAATGAACACACAGTTTTTTTCTGTGCAAGTGGATGACACCACTGATATTACTCAAACCTCCCAGCGCTCCATAATTTTAAGATACGTTAATTCAGAAGGTTCAGTCGTCGAAAGATTCTTAGGATTTTATAATGTCAGCTCCGATTTCTTTTGGATCAAATTTTGGACCAATTTGACTATAAACATAAATTAATAGGGCAATGTTACTATGGCGCAAGTGTGATGTCTGGCCATCTAAATGGCCTTTAAAAAAAGAAAAAGGGCCGCAGGCTGTATTTGTCCATTGTCTTGCGCATCGTCATAACCTTATGATGCAGCAAAGTTTAAAAATATTTCTAAATGTCGAATTTTTTTTGCAAGTCTTAGTGGTATTCCCTCATTTTTTCATCACTCAGCCAAACGAACGTATGCTCCTACATCTGCATCTACGAGGTGTATACCAACAATTACAGTCTTCAAATTCGAAGTTAGTAAATGTGATTGTTCAAGACTGGAATAAATTAAAACACGTGTTTGAATTTATTACAAACTGTGACAAATTTGATGAAAAATCAATCCGGCTCGTGAAAGGATTTTTAGGTGAGATGAACGATTTTGAATTCACGTCTCTGGCATTAGCGTTTAATGACATTTTTTCAATCACAGACATACTATTTGCGTTCTTCAAAAAAAATCGCTTGACATTCAATTTGCACATCCAGTATAAAACGCTGTCGTGAGGCGCTCTGTAAAAAAAGAAATGAACAATTTTTTAATACCATGTTTGATAAAGCAAAGTCTATTACAGAAATAAATCATTACTAACGTGAGCTAAGCTTTCACCTGAAGAAATTAGGGCTAAGTATAGAACTCTTTTTTTATGAAATATTGGACATTTTTAATGAAAATGACACTAAGCTTTCAAGTCTGTGAAAAACTTACATTTTTATGTTTGGCAGATTCTGCTAAATTTTCCGAATATAGTTTAAATTTTCCGACTGGCCCGTTTGAAAATTTGTTACAGTTATATGGGGAAATATTGCGAAAAAGTTGACAAGTGCTTCAGTGGAAAGAAGTTTTTCTTGCCCCAAACGTGTAAAAACTTATTTAAGAAATACAATATCTCAAGAAAGACTTATTTCTCTAGGCAATATTTTAATTCAAAAGGAATTTCTGGAGGAGATTAGGGCAACTCATCCATTTTGTGAGGATGTTATAAATAAATTTGCTGCTATGAAGGATAGAATTGATTTAGTATACAAAATTCGTAATTTATTATTAAAATATTAAAGTCGTGAAAAAATATTCTACCCCTTCCACAGATAAAAAAAATTCTGAAAAAAAAATTATTGCGATATTTTCTTGCTTCATTTGAACTTCACTTACTTTTTCATCCGCGAGCCGCCACTGTAAAGTGCTAATATTTGTTGCATTTTGGTAAGTTTTATTTACGTCTATATTTTTCATTTGCAGCTCTAGGACTAGGTATACACGAGCTTGTTTTCAAAATATTCATGCCAAGCTGAATATTGCCAGTAAAGAAATGACGAGATCAGATTCGTTAATGACTTAAGCTTTTAAGCTTTAAATCAGCTAATGATTCCTTCAGTTATAAACGATTTGCATTAAAACAGGACTGTTTTCACTGTATTAATTAGGTACAGGATTTATTTCTGCTATAGAATTGATTTTGATATTTATTATACCCAATATTATACCCCCTTTGGTCCAATATAAAATTCAGGTTTACACTTTATTCCAACTTAAAGCATATGGCAGGTTTTAAATGTAATTTGACCCCTTGTCAACATTTCTGAAAATTGGGGAAAGGGGTGAAATGGGGGTTAACTGGTAAAAATTAACAATCTTTCGTTAATAATTAATTCGTTAATTAATATTGTCTTTTAATGAGTTTTTGGGTATGCAGATTTGAATTATAACTGTTTATTATTTTGGTGGAAAATAAGGAGTAAGGGTATAAAGGAGAGGCGGCGAAAGTGAAAATTTATTTAAACAATCGAGTGCTATGCCGTTTTATAGGCTCTTGGACATTCAAATGCCAATTTGAAATGTATTTTAGTTTTCATAGAAAAAACAGTTATGGGGGTAAATATTTCGATTTATTTCGAATTTTTCTTCTAGATACTTTTCTAATGTATCGAAAGTGTAGTACAATTCAAAAAATTTGACAGAGGACCAAACGAAATTTGAAATCTGCCATCTCCTTAAGAGTGCAAATCCAACAGGGTGGCCTATTTAGGAGGGGCCTTATTATCTCCGACAAATTATATGGAAAGAAGTTTTATATAAAAGTTATTAGTTTTAAAACGATCTTCAATTTTTTTAATACTTTAAGACGACTCAGCTGAGTGTTGTTAGATTTATTTGTGCAAAGACGATTCAAACATGTTATGATAAAGATATTGAAAAGACAGTTTCATTCTTTTGGCAGGTGCAAAGGACCATGCTAAAGACCGTGTGAAATTCGCACAGTGTGCCAATTACAACATTAGGCACCTAGCTGTAGGAAGAAGAATTAGTAGAAAATCGATCTGGCAGTTCAAGAATAGTAACCGAGAATCTCATTTTCACTTTCATGTTTTGTTGATTTTTGTTATTGATTATAAGACATAAAAATTAAATGACGTAATTTACTTAAAACTCCCTCTTAGGAGTATGTATGGTGTTAAAGTTATTTACACGGTGATACTAAAAAAAATCTTATTGAGTTTTTCAAGTGACCTATTGCTAGGCTCTTTATTCTAATAGATCTCGATTGTTAAATAAATATAATGTATAACCGGTAGCCGAAAAACGGTTTTTTACAATAAATTGTGAACAAATTTTCAAATACGGTTTTAAATTACACTATATATAGTGAAACCTAAAACCATGTTTTAAAAAAAAATTACACCTTCGCAATTTTTTTTTATTGATAAAAAACAGTTTTTTGGGACAAGAGATATACTAATTACATTATAAAAATTTAACAATAAAGGGCCTATATATATATATTGGCAATAAAAAAAACAGGTTGGGAGTCAGTATTGGTGCAGGATCAGTTCTTATTATTGGACCCAGATAAATTAGATATATCGGAGGTATATTGTGGAACAACATTGGTTCTAAGCAGGATACCAATATTGGCCTACAATAAAGGGATAATATTTAAATAATCTGACAAAAACTTTGTTGGTCCCATATGAACTAGCCAATATTCGACCAATAAATATGTGCTGCAGGGGTTTTTAAGTTTACATATTATGAACTCAGTTTTTTTCTTTGAATACCTTTTATAGACAATAAAGCATTATAATTGATGATTTTGAGTTTTGGGGCAATTTGTTTATTTTTAATAGCACCTTGTACATCTTAAGGCTATGACTGTGATACTCGTCTGAAAGGGCCTTTTTCCAAACTTATTACACAATATACTATTAAGAACTGGAAAGGAAGAATTCGATTAGTCAGAAATGCGTGTTTTTTTTTATTATTTCTTAATCAACCTATGTATTAAATATAAAACTCTTGTTCTTCAAAAAGATTCAGGGGTTTCCCTATGAATACAGACTTTTGCGACAGAAGGAGCGTCAAGATATCATGAAATTTATGTTATACCAGAAGCTACCGGCAATGTCTTAATAATTTTACGAAACAAAATAAAATTGAAATTTTCGATATTTGACATTTTCCCTGACATTGGGCCGAAATTGTTAATTTTCCCTTTATTAAAAATTATTCTGAATTCCCTGCTTTTCCTGATGCTGAAAATCCTGTATGTTTTTTTGTAGGTTAGGCGCATTCTTAATTTAAGTAGATTTTTCACACCTCCTTACTTCTCTCGTTAAATTAAATCTCAACAATTCCCCAAGTGATGTTATTATCACCAAAAAAGTACTAGTTTTTGTAGCACTAATGCGTCATACACCCAGTAATTTATACACATCTGCTAGTACTTGTACAAATGAGAGAATTTTTGAAGAAGCCATCATACCAACCAAAAACTACAGACAAAAATATGAACAAACATTTTGTATATTTTTACACTTACCCTGCCTCTACCTTTAACCTGATTCATACGTTGTTGAACTGGTTTTATATTTTGTTGTACTACTGGTTGTACTGTGTGAATATCTTGAGTCTTAATTTGTTTGAGGTTTTCCAATCTTCTTAATTCTTTCCACTTAAGCACCTGCTCCCGCTTACGTTTCTGTTCCTCTATCTTCATTCGCAACTCCCTGGTCTCCTCGTCCTCCTCCTATTATTAAAATATACAATTAAAAATATATATTAACCGCTGGACAGTTGAACTTAAACATGTAAGTTTGTAGACAAAATTAAGGTTTAAACATTTTCATTAACTTTTGACAAGGACTTCTTCTAGGAACGTCGAGCACAACCCATATGCCGGCTCTCTGATGGCGGGAAAGAAGTGTTTTTTTAGCAGTGTTTCGAGGGGCAGTCTAACAGCTTTCGTGGAAGCATCAATGGGAATACATCCTACATAACGGGCCAATTCCAGTGAGACTGAGATTCCAATGTGTGGAATTGTGTCTACATCTCTTGGACAGGCTTATCCAATAAGTTCAAAGGTCGTGCGGTTACCAGTAAGTTCCTCAGAAGTGCGCACGTCTGGTGTCGCTTTGAAACAAAAAGGGTTATGTCAATACCAGTAGAAGTCCTAGAAGCTGACCCTTTGTTAGTAGAAACGACAAGCAATGAAAAGCATTTATACGACAATTATATTATAGTTTTAGAATTTAAATTTAAGCACATTCCAGAAGTGATGAGCTTTGTCTCAGCATCACTTCACCTGTAGTCCCCGGTTGACAAATCTTGGTCAGAATAGCCCAAGCAGTTGAAAATAATAATAGTAATTTTTAACAAGCCCCTGTGTGCAATAGTCATGTTAAAACATTTAGAGGTATTATTCTTGATCATAACTGAATAGTGAAGATGAGAAAAATAGCACATTCCAAAAAACTTACAATTTGTCTAAAGGTTCTGTATATCAAGAACCAAAAGAAATTTTAAAAATGGCTTAAAATTGTTTTAATTGATTATCCTCGCTACAATTAAAGAAAAAAAAAGAAAGAAAGAAAGAAAATGTATATTTCACCACATTACAAGATGTTTGCAGTCATAGTTTTAAAAAAAATCCTAAGATACAAATGTATAAAGTACATCACAATAAAAATTCAATACATAATACATATAATATTCACTTACAAATATACAAAATAAAACAAACTAAAAGCATTTCGCAAGGTAGACAAGTAAGGCCAAAATATAATTTTAGTAAAAAATTCAAATATAAACCTAAAAAGGGATATTTAGGTACTCTCCGACTGAGTAAAAACAATATTTCAAAATGTGATATTTTATAGTTTGAGCGACCAACATTTCTGACTTCTAGAAGTAGATGGTGAAACAACTTAAGATCAAGTGAATTTCTTTCTGACATTTTTAATTTATATCTGGGCAATTTAATCAAGAAGGCAGATCTTGTGTTGTGGTTATGCACTTCCAAATGTAAAGTCAGTGAGGCTGAATTAGAATGAATCTCCAACAATGAATTAAAAATGTATATGGAAGGTAAGGCATAATTTTAAAGTGTTTAAAGAGAGGTTGATAGTTGACATCGAGGTCAGGGCTGTCAAACATACTCCAGTTTTCATCACCCAATTTGAGTTTTAAATTATGAAGATCAGCTCGAGTTATTGGTCGGCAATAAACTGTAGTATTGTTTCCCGGCTCACATTTAATCAGAATATACTGACCCAAATGATCCGAGAGGCAGAGGTCGTGGACACCTGAACTGCAGTCATCAGTTTCAATATTTGTAATAATATTGTCAATACAGGTGGAAGACACCGATGTAATACGTGTATAATCAGAAATACATACTTTCAAATCAAGCAAATTTTTAAGTTCGGCAAGTACTGGACAGTCGTCATTCGTTTACTGATTTATCTTCGGCACTTGACTATATCCACCATAAGATTCTTTCAAATAAACTAGACTTCTATGGAGTCAGAGAAAAATCTTAAATCCTAGTTAAATAATAGATGCCAGCATGTAGATCTGGGGGTTACAAGAGAGGTCTCGCAGGACTCAATTTTAGAACCAGTACTTTCTTTGATATTTATTAACGATCTACCTCGTAACACATTGCTTAACGCTTCTTTATACAGACGATTCCACATCGCATTGCATTGTCAAAGATCTCACAATCCTGCCTTTCACTCATACACATACATGGACATGATACCAGATTTAAAAATAATATAAGACCTAAACATAGAGTCACTAAACATAATTCCACAGGCATAGGCCTATACAATCAGCTATCTGACAGTACAAGACAATTCAATATTAAAGTATTCAAATTTAAAAAAAAAAGATTTTTCCTTCCCAGATGAAAAAAATTCGAAACCTTGTACTTATTTTAATAAAAATATACATATTTTAAAGTAACTTTTTTAAGTGTGGCGTTGCAAAATCAATTCAACTTACTTATTCAGGATTGTTTCAACATTTCAACTAGTTTAGGCAATTTTAATTATTTATTTTCTAAAGTATCCCTTTTTGACATAATATCGGAATACCCCGAATACAATACTGTACATAACATAGTTTATAAGTCAATTAACATCTGCAATGTATTTTTTGTATATTCTTTGTTGTTATTTTTAAATAATTATTTTATTTTATTTAGTTTAAGCTCTGGCCTGTCAGAAATTATATTTATGAGCCTTAACATACAGGCTAACAAACGAATTTAAAACCCATAACAACGATACTTACGATTTTTACAGTAGTGACATTGGTAACTGTCACTTCTTTCACAACTGATGGACGGTCGTCTGTTTTTATGGTGACATTTTTAATTTTAACCTGCGACTGCTTAGCAGATCCTAAGCGGTCCTGCAAAAACCGTTTCTTGTTTTGTGTAAATGTACCAGGGGCAACCTAAAAATTTAAAAAAACATCTGTAATTAGATACAATATTTAAGCTTTTATTTGTTTAAATCAATAGAAGTATCAAAAATAGAGGCAAAACGTAAACCTAAAAAAGAACTGTTATGCATCTGCATATTATGTATTAGATACTCTTATATCGATTATATATCAGTCCATACTGAAATCCGATGATGACGTTGGAACTTTAAAAAAATCAGTTTTTTTTTATACAACCCTACAACTAATTGTATTACTTACAGTTTAAAAACATCCATAATATGTCCAATTCATAAGAAGGGAAGTACTGATAAAATTGATAACTACCGGGCGATCTCTCTCTTACCTGCATTTTCTAAGATTTATGAAAAGGCCTTTTACTGTAGACTTTTAAATTTTCTAGAACTCAAGAAAATTTTATCAAATAATCAGTATGGTTTCAGAGGAGGTTGTTCAACTCAAGATGCCATACTGAGTGTTGTAAATAACATTATCCATCAACTCGACTTTAAATACCCTACTTTGGGATTGTTTTTTGATTATACCCGAGCTTTCGATCTTATTGATCATAAAATCTTATTAGCTAAACTTTTAAACTATGGCGTCAGGGGCATTCCAAATAATTGGGTAGAATCCTATTTGACCAATAGGAAACAAAAAGTAATACTACATTTAGAGAGCAGGGAGTACCATTCAGACTTATTGGACTTAGTTAGAGGTGTACCCCAGGAAAGTGTACTGAGACCTCTCCTATTTATTGTATTTATTGCTGACGTTACAAACTTCGTCACTGTTGGTAGTTCAATATTGTATGCAGATGACATGACTTCCCTTTTATCAGCGAAAAGTGATAAAAATCTTCAAGCAATGGCGCGCAATTGTGTAGGACAGACTTTTTACTATTGTTCCTATAATAATCTTGTTTTAAATTTATCAAAAACCATTATGATGATGTTTAATATGCACACTCAAGATTACTCCTTGTTGATAAGAACAAAAAACCATACAGTACAGCAGGTTCAAGTAATTAAGTTTTTAGGTTTATATATTGACAGCCGTTTGAGTTGGTCCTCTCATATTGACCATTTTCTTAAGAAACTAGCTGTAAGCTCACTTGTAATTTGGAGGCCTAGGTCAATTGTTGACAGAAAAATAATTTTATCTCATTATTATGCTTATGTATACTCACTACTTTCCTAAGCTATAGTTGCTTGGGGAAATTGCAAGAAAATGCAGGAGGTGCTAATAGCTCAAAAAAAAAATTGTTCGAACTATTCTATTTCAAAATTCCTGACAGTCATGTCGTCCACTCTTTAAAAATTTAGGTCTATTGACGGTGAACTCAATTTACATACTTCAATGTTCATTATACATACAGAAACATATCACTGAATTTACCGCAACCAGGGATATGCCTAACACCTATGATCTTAGGGACACAACTGATAGTCTAAGATTACCAGCTCACAGACCGAGTATGACTGCTAGTAGTTCTTATATCTTGCCTATAAAAGTTTAGAATCATCTTCCACTTAACATAAGAAGAATTCAACACCTCAACACCCTAAGCAGTTTAAGATGGCAGTTGTTGCACTGCTGTTGGGACATTCTATTTATGACACATGAATTCTTCTCACTTGCTGTAACTTGCTGTATTGTTATCTCTTATTTGTCCTAAATTTTAACATTGTATTGTATCTTATACCTACTGTTTAGTTTCATAATTTACAGTTCTTCTTATTTCTAGTTTTATATTAGTTTAATACTTTTTTATGTACTTGTAACGAAACAGATGTCATTTTATGATCCACATTATGCATTTTAAATAAATAAATAAATAAAAAATAAACAATTACTCCTGCTAACATTATTTTGGCCCTATAATATCCAATTCAAGTTTCGTTTACTTGTCAAGACATGATATCACATAGTTTTTCAACAATCCTTATCTATAAGATTATTGATAATAGATCATTGCTCTTTAGATTTGTTTTCCACTCTTAAAACAATGCTTTTGTAATAAAGATCTTTTGCAAACCTTATATTATGATAAATTTTACAATATAGATTAAAATAATTTTCAAACAATGTATTTGCCATGTCTTTTTTTCTAATAGTATGAAAAAGCCTTAAAATTAATAACAGAAGTTTTGGTTTCCATGGTTACCCAGGCCTTACCCCAATCTGTGAAATACTCCTTTCGTACAACGAAGGTATTATAAATAAATATATAAATAAATAAATGTTTATTAAAGGTTTTACCATTTTACAGATTTAAAAGTGTTTTGTTTCGTGTTTCGGTTGTGAGGTTCTAGTTTTTACCTTCTCAAAGGACCACCTTCTGCCTGCCATACAATAATAACACTCACTTACTGACACTGCTTTTATTATTATTAAGGCTAACAAAGCTAACAATAATTAATTTTATTTATAAAAAACAGTCTAACGTCCATTTTTACTCTCGGTTTTTTCGTTGCTACTCTTCCTTCTTCACTCTCACGGCTGTCGTCGTTCGCTTCGCGCACTGTTGTAACCTAACCTAACCACAGGTAAAATACTTACATACACTTATATTTCATGTATCTTTTAAATGTATCTAATGTAATAAGGAAAATATCAACATCACAGTATTCATTAGCTCTTTTGCACATTCTTTGTATTGGTTTATTTGATGCGTAAATAGTCTGATGAAATTCAAGAGAGAACAGATTTTGGAAACTAGTGCTCCTACCTGGCAACGTGAAAAGGTACCTTGAAAGAAGTTCAGAGGAATCTATAAAACCCCTAATCAACTTAAACAAAAAAGTCACATCCAATAATATTCGTCTTTTCTCCAAGGTTGGAAAGTCCAGAAGAGTCAAGATTTGATTGTATACAACCTGTTATGAAGGAATCCCTAACTTTTACAAGATAAATAGCAAAAACTTATTTTGTACTTACTCCAAAGAATAATTATGACATCTGTAATAAGGAGACCAAACATTGCTAGCATATTCATGAATTGATCTTATGAGTGAACAGTAAATGGCAGGTAATATTTTCAATTTCTGATAAACTTCGCTTCATGAAACCAAGAAGTTTCAATGCTTTGTTGATAACAAAAAGTTCTAGCCAATTTATAGACTTTTCAAATGATTAATTTATTTATTGTTATTATTATTATTTATTTTTCATAACATCATTTATATAGTTAGTAAAATTATGTCCGTTGTTATTTTCCTCCATAAAAAGACTTTATTCTAACATCTGAAACCTTTTGCGAGGGAAGTAAGAAAAAAATTAGTCAAATTTTGTGAGATTGATAAAATCGCCAACACTGCAAATATCATTAAAGGATCGGAAATGATCAATGATCTCTGTGTACCAATTTTGGTACATTTAAGTTTAGTACTTCTTTTGACATATCCATTGTATGTATGTTACTGTACAATGTAACCTAACAAAGCAACATCAAACACTCACCTTGCGTTTGGGAGGGAACATTTTTCTATTGTTTTGGCCCATATTACCCTGAGGTGGTCCCATGTTATTAGGGTGGTTTGCAAAGACTTGTCTGTTTGGTTGCATAAAGTTCTGGTTTTGATTAGTGTACTGATTATTGTACTGATAATTTGGTGCCTGCATCTGTGGTGGTGGTTGACCAGTATTCACTAGAACATTGTGCTGAGATTCGAAGTTATTATGCATATATTGCATCATCTGTTGATTTGTTCCCTAGAAGTACATATAATGATATATTAAATTTAATTCTAAAATGCAAAAACCAAGTATGAATCACTATAGGTCTACATATAGGGGTGATCATCATTTCTTTGTACTCTATCAAAAGATTACTTTTGACTGGTACTGTCACTTTTGGTGTTGGTATTGTTTGTCTAAAAAATAGAAAAACAGAAACTAATAAGTTTCACCTAGAAAGCAATAAGTTTCATTTGCAACATTGGTAGTTGAAAATCAGGTTTAATTGCTGGATAATAAATTATTACACAATATAGGGATTCAATTTATTAAAAAAACACAAGAAAATGTTATCTACTACGATGTATCAGTTACCTTGAAAAAATAAAAAACAAAAAATATTAAGGACAACAGAACACATATAGATTATAAATTAAAATCAGCAACAAGAAAATTTGCGCTCAACACTAATACTAAAACAGACTTCAACAGATGGCACAATACATAAACAACTAGTTTTTTATTCGAGAAATGCTTAAAACAATGATACTAAAGCTTAAAAAAAATTAAATATATATATTAAATATATATATATATATATATATATATATATATATATATATATATATATATATATATATATATATAAATCGAATGATTTTCAAAAAACAATGCCAACAAAAAAATTACAGCATCAATGTAATCTTTTTATGTTGTACAAAAAAAGATATCCCCTATTTAATAATTAAGGAAGTGATTAATTAAAATTTTGTTTTCTTTTTTTATCCTTGAAAAAGACGAAATAGTGTCAAAACGTCGGTCACCTCGGATTGAAAAGAAGTTTTGATTTATTATCCTAAACCCGAAAAACATTAAATTTTAAATAGATTTGTATCGAATAAGTAGGTTTGGCACAAGTTAACAACATCGTTAATCCAGGTCTAAATTAAGCCAGTCTCAATTAAGCAAAATTACAACATTCGACGCAAGACAGCAATATATTCTACATTAAGCTTTAGATATTTAGTCTGCCTAAGTGAAATTAATATTATACACAACTAGACTCTAAAACAAAAACTAAAACATGCCAAAGAAATATCAATTATGTAACGTCCATTCACTTTGTACCTGTGGGACTATGACCTGGTTTTGTCCATCCCAATATGTTGAAGTAGGCACATTAACTGCCTAGTGAGAAGCAAAATATATATTATTAGTAAATATTTTAAGTAATAGGCAAAGGGAACACCCTTATAATTTAAATTATAACCCTACAACACACTCACTTTATGAAGACAATGAAGACATTAGACCCCAGGGCGGCTTAAGCATATATAAAGTTGAACCAGGAAGGAAAAAGGCAGTATTTACCATGTATAGGCTTCGTCAATCAGTGTGAGGAAAGTTATCAATGATTAGAAAAAAAATTGTTAATAGTATAAATTAAAAATAAATTTAAATCACAGAACTACAATTATTGTTGTAGTTTTTTGCATATAATGGTAATTTATTAAAAAACTTAAGACCTAAAAAATCAGAGTCAGTCAGGCAAGTTACTTTTCATGAATCCCATAATCGAAAAGCATACCCAAAAGTATTATTAAGTCGAAACAGCCTGCTAAAATAAAAGATAATCCCACCAGAACACTCGCCCTGGCCTTGACCCTTTCTGATATCATCTCGTAAAACTACATGATCTCATTATTTTTGGACTTTCCTGATAAAAAGCAGTGTGGATTTTTATCAAAAATATGTTATCTGGTTCTCCAAAGATTCCAGAGTAGCTCTCTTAAAAATCTTTGAACACTGGACTAGTTAGAATTAACAACAAAAACATTTGTTTGTATCCTACTAAAGTGTGGGGTGAAAAGAGTATGTACTTTCTGGGTTGCGATATTGTCGGTAGAGAAACTCTTTTGTAATCCTTTACGAATAATTAAATAAATTTAAAATCATATTTATTAGTTAACAGAAGGAAAGTATGTAATTTTTGTATATTATTTTATGAAAAAATTTTCTCCACTAAAAGGGAGGTAAATATTAGTTACCATCATATATCCTCATGGGAACCACAATCCGTGTCAGCAAAACATTAATAAGAATGTACCGCTGGAACCAAAAACACAAGTGTCGTTTACGGAGAATCTGAAAATATGGGCACTTACACATAAAATTGCATTGCGCATTAAATAAACTACTCAACTTGTTAAAAAATCGAGTCATAGTTATCTACCTAGAGATAGTAGAACCATGCTTAAAACGCCCTCAAAAGTAGATATTGTGCCAATGGGAGTAGGTAATTACTGGCATAATGGCCTAGAAACATGTGTAACACACCTTTTTGATAGTTTGGAAACCCTACTTTTTCCCAAGCTGTTTGTACAGTGCACAGTTGCACCGTACTATTTTAAACCTCACCTTACTATTTATTGGTTACAAATTTTGAGGTTAGAAAATCAATATAGTAGGAATGTGTCTGAAGCGAGCACAAAATGGAAACGTCGATAAGCAAAGGGCGTATTTTAGACGTAATGTGTCTGAAAAACAAACCCATTTTAGGTACACCATGAACATGAAAGCCAAATAAATCCTATATGGCTGAACAGACACATTTAAGTAGAATTTTGGACAAATATTGGAAATACGAAAACAATAATTTTTGGAAATAAAAGGGGCTATTATAGCAAACCTGTGTTCATTTTGGTACAATTATTAAGACGCCATGTTTTGTTAAGAAAATTCCACAATGCTTAATTTGATAACAATGGTGAAGAAAATAAAATTTACTGTAAAGTAGCAGTAGTTTTCAATGTTTATAAATATTTATTGTTTTTAAGGAGCGTGTGGTTTTTAAAAGTATTGTATTAACTGTTATTAGAAATTTAGAGTGCGCCGATAGGCTCGGGTATCACCCATATACCTACCTAATTGTGCAACCATTTCGGTAACATTTTAGTGAAAGTAAAGGAAAATTTTGGACTAACTTTTGGGTATATTTTGGGCACTATGTGGTATACATTTTGATCACCATTTCGGAGTCTGTTTCCACTTAGTGGGCGCGGTGTCTACAACATAGTGTAAAAATGTGTCGTGTCTAAAACTAAATGTTGACACTTTGCCCAATAAAGTGTCTATAATTGCTCCTTGGGCTAATAAAATAAATAAAATAAAACAGCAATAAAAAAAGGCAAAAACAGGGATAGAAATTTTATAGGCACAACCGCCAGAAAATAGTAATTACTGCTGACCATTTTGTCTGCAAATTTACTATCCCCGATCTGCTAATTGTGGCAACATTTCAAAACAATAGCACATTTAGGTGGACACAAGTAAAGTTTCGATAGTCGATGACTGATGCTATTTCTATCTAGTTCAATGTTCGAAGTTAAAAATAGATGCCACTAAACATTTTCCTGATAAAAAACATAAGTATGTCAACTAAACAAGAGGTTTAAATATGTAGTTTCTGATTTTTTTATATAAGATATAAGGCTAGGATATTCTCACTTCCAGCAGATTATTCGCTTTTTTGTTTGGTATTTATAATTTGTTCGAGACCATTATTTGATATTGGAAAATAAGCACTGGTTATTAATTTCGATTGTAGCAAACTGGCTGAATTTGAGTTTTATTCATTTCTGACTGCAACCAAAATTATGTGAGTAACAGTGGAAGAGTGGATCATTAGGTCCAGAAGAAACTAAGACCCTGTATATTCTCCCCTGACAAAATTCCTCATACTAATCCTCCAACTAGCACCTTGTCACAATACAGATATAAAATACAGACCAGAGATGGATTATTATTCACAATTTTTTTTAATAGCTACTATATTCAAATTCCAGTTCATATCACATTATTTGGTTTAAATATTAATTTGTCTATTACCAATTTCAAAATCTTCAGCCAGACACTATAAAAATAAATTACATATTTTTGTATAATACTAACTTGTATTGGAGATTGTGGAACACCAGGAGGTAAAGGCTGAGGCATAAATTGGTGCTGTGGAGGCATAAACTGTTGCCCTGGAGGTCCCATATTTTGCATTTGGGGACCCTGGTGCATTAGATGCATTTGTTGTGGACCTTGGATGGGTTGCAACTGAGGAGGACCCTGAAAATGCTCCATTTGAGGTTGGAACTGCATCTGCTGAGCAGCATGCATGGAGTGCATTTGATTGTGTGGTGGCATTGGTTGCATTGGATGGCTCATATTCCCAACAGGGCCGCCAGTGTTCCATGGATTGTGTTGATATTGCTGTTGCTGAGAATCCCATGCTAGACGAGCTAATATTTAGTATAAAATCAATACAATTTACAAATTTTCTTATAAGAGGATTTATCAGAAACAATTTCCTAATTGACAAATCAAACCTGGTTGCAAGCATTCAAGTCATTTTTTGAGCACATCCTTTAAAACCTTAACCTTGACTACATAATAAGACCCAATGAAAAAAATGGGCACATCTACAGGAGTTCGAATGCCCTGTCTACTTACCAAACTTACCATTATTGTTGACATGCACAACCCCTTGAAATCTCGGATTAATCAGGACAGTTTTATTTCTTCCAGGTTTGCCAGCATTATGCCTTCCCTGATTAAACTGCTGTTGATACCTGCCTTGATGCTGATTCTGATATCTGCCACCTCTTCCTCTACCTCGGATATTATTTTGTCTGACAAATCGGTTATTTGGTTTTTCTTCAGCTAGTTAGAGGGAATAAAAAAATGTAGTAGTAAAGTATTAAAGTATTTGTTACCGAATACAACATTAAATACAGTTATTCAATAAAAATAAAATAAAAAATTGTTATCACTTATTAGAATTAGTACATACAATGACCCACAAAAATTGTGGCATAACTAAAACATTTGTCCACTTTGAAACTTGATATTTTTTTTCTTAGAATTTATTCATTTCTAAATTAATTCACAGCAATACCTTTCTGGGGTGATCTTATGATAAAACTCAGTGGCAGTGGATTCATTTCTAATTACTTTACTTATGTGTATGTTCTCTCTCTATCACATTGCCCCATATTGCAGTGTTCTTGTCAATTTTCTCAGTTGTCTTTAAAGATAAAGGCATCAACCCTGGTATTTTTATAATCACCAAGAAGATGCCCATTTATTGAAATATTATGCAGGGTGTTTTATTTAAAACAACAGAGTCAATGCTCAAATTTTAAGATTTAATTGTTTTTGTTTATTTTGTTGATAGATTCTGATTGTTCAAGCAAAACCAAATAACTTTTCACTTTAAAATGTTCTATCTTGAAATGTAAACTCTGCAAGTGGGTGTCACAATATACTAGAAAACCCTGTACATATTTCAGATTCCTTTTATATAACTCATACCAATCTTCATGAGCTCAAAACTATTCAGCAAAATTAGGAGAAATAAAAGGATTCTGTATTGTTGGCATTAGCAGAATGCTTAAACCTCTCTGTTGACCTTCCAGTGCTCAAAAGGTTATAGAAACTTTATCAAAAACAGAATGGTCCCTTATTTGAACAATAATAAAATATTAAATACATGTCAGTTTGGATTTCAGAGTAATAAAAAAACAACTGACGCGGTTTTCATATTCCTGTCTGACCTGCAACAGACTTTGAATGAGAATGAAGTGGCTGCCTCAGTTTGACCACGTGGATCTTGGAATATTGCTGCGCAAACTCGAAAAATACAGGTTTCATTAACAGGATAATAAAAAAAAATTAATTTGGCTATAGCGGGAGTGGCTTAATTTACCCTTGTAGAATCTCAAGTGAGATATAGTATTGCATTTTCGAGGAAATCAGAACAGTAACTAATTAGCACAGTTTGTGATTCAGAAGGGAGCTCTACAATGTGCATGTGGTGTAAATGTAAGGGAGTTATGTAAACTCTTATTTCTTAAATACAGAAACCGACTATCACAATCTCTTGCAAGTCAATGTATATAACACCCGACAAGAAGGTATATTGCCTCTACCTATTCCACATACATCAGGAACTATATTTATAATGTTAAGAATAATTTTTATCATTTACTGAGTTGATTACAATCTATAGAATATATCACAACATTCAAGAAGCAGTTCCTTGTGGAATTATCGAAACTGGCCTTGTAATCTACTAAATTGTGTTTTGTATTATTTTAATGTGATATTATAGTTTTGATATTTGATAAGATGCATGCTTTTTTTTTATCCAATTTTAATAGTATTTTTTTATGTCAAAAATCTTATTTGCGTATGTCAGTTTTCATTTCATTTGTTTCTACATGTTTAGTTAAGACAAATTTTAATTTTGAAATTCATAACTAACATAAGTAGGTAAATGATTCATTAAAAAACTCTGCTACTCTGTAGTAGCTCTCTCAGTCACATTTTTCACTTGGTCTTGACCTATCATTAACCTCTCTGAGAATATTATATTGTCCGCTGGTAAAATTGCATCTTCTGATCACCTTTTTATAATATTCATATTTCCAACATTGAAAAATTACAAAACTAAATTTATAAAATGTTGTTATTTTAAATACCAAGTTGACAAAAAAAATCAATTTATTTATTTAATGCCAACAAGTTCATATTTTACAAAGAAAAAGCAACATCATAAGATGAATTTATACAGTGATAATAAGTTCTTAAAATTTATACAGCTATAAAAAACAGATTAACATCAAACATATAACAATACAATTAATACTCACACTTAAACGAATAAAACATTTGCAATTTGAAAAAGCAAGGTCAAAATATTTTACTTCTGAGATGAATTTATGCAATGTTAATAAGTCCTTAATATACTGATCTTTGCTTGTCTTCAAATTATTAATAGCACTATTGATTCGCTAGTTATTAGAATAGATTTATTTAAAAGTTCTTGACCGTATTTTGAGATATAAGGATACTTTTAAAATCAAATACTATTCAACTAATTAAGGTATGCATAATTCATTGAATAAATCACTGAGTTTCCTGAATCACTGCCCAAACATCAATCCCTTTGGAGACTCCCCATTCACCTTCAAAAAAAGCACTACACATGATCTATGATCCAACACGGAACAAATGCTTATATTCTATTTGGGACTAATTATATATTGTATTGTTATTTTATCTTTATTAACGTTTTTCGTGTAAAGATTTAATGTTACCTGTTTGTTGATAAATAAATAAAAAGGTGTGACTCGAGAACTATAGGTTGGGTAAGCTCGGGCAGATTCAATCTCCTGTGCAAACTTAACATGCATAGGGAATCTAGTTTCCACTATGAATATGCATTCCAAAGTCAGGATTCTCTGAGCAATGAAGAGAGGCTTGCATGATTCACAGCACACTTTTGCAACACAAAAGCCATATTAAACAACTACTCAGAACAAGGATCCCAGAAGCATACTCTATAATGAAGAAGAGACTCAATTAGTGCTAAATACATATTGTTTTCCAGAAATATACCTCATTCACAAGACAAAACTCTGACAGCAAAACATTCCCTTGACAATTTACAATTTATATTAAAAAAATGATCTTCATATAAAGCCAAGAACTTGGTGATACTACTTATGTTAACAGTTAAAAAGTTGAAATCACACCATTCTTTAATTTTCAATAAATTGCTCCCAAGGGAGGCTCAAACTGCTCAGAGACCTTGTTATGCGAGAGAACAGTCGTATCGTAGAGAAACATCGTAAACATACCTGTTATGTTTAGTTTCAAAATATTGCTACGGTATAATAAAAACAACAGTCGACTCAACACAGACCCCTGTGGAACACCAGAGTTAATTTGTAGTTGTTCTGATTCTTTATTAAAACCTAATGACTGGTAACGTCCTGATAAGTAAGAACTTAACCAAGCCATAGGTGTACCTTTGAATCCATAGGTTTTGAGTTTTTACATCAGTATTCCAAGATCCACACAATCAAAAGCCTTGGTGGGATCACAGAACAGTCGCGATAAGAATTTAACACCAACAAAAATATTTTTGGGATTTGAAAAACAAACAATCAATCAAGGAGGATGAAAATTTAGAAAACTCGAGTGGGGTCCCTCACAGTCAAGTAATTTACATATTGTTCAAAAATGATTATGGGAATCTTTAGGTCTCCAGCCAAAATATTCCATTCATGTAAAGGAAGCCCCTTGAAGAAGCAATTCCAATTTAGTAGCAACAACAGAGGTAACAAAAATATATGGTTGTTTGTGTATACATATAGCAATAACATTGAATTTACTGGCATGATAGTCAACAAAAAGTATACAAGTCCAGAATAGTATTGTGTACCAATATCATAGTACCTCCACAAATGTGACCAGCTCTAGAATACCTTAACAATATAGTGTAATCAGACAAAAATATTTGACTCATCATTTTTGAACCAAAGCTCAGTCAAAAGCAAAGCAACAGCATGGTAAACAATGCTATTTAGAAAAAGCTGTTCTTTACTTCATAGCGATTGAATATTTAATAATAATGAAATATTGTTAACATTGCTTAGCGTAAAAAAGTATTATCACTTAGTACTTGATTGACTAGCCCACAAGCCTGATCATTCTCATGATCTCCAATGCCACTTTACAGAACCACCCCAGACTTGACTGGGGTTACATTACCTTCATTTCAATTTATCATGTATTAGGTCTGATGGAACATTCAAGCAGATAATCTGAGAGGAGTTAAATTTGCAAAGCAACTTAAGGGATGTCTTTCCATCATAGGATGGATTGCCACACCAAGTCATTTCTTAGTCTGTATAAAATTGTCCATAGACACAAAAACCCACTTGTGGATGGTAATGTTATGATTATAAATAAAGTAATTTAATACTATTCTTCCAGCTGTAAATGCATAGCCAACAACAATAAAGTTTGTTCTAGCCAGCAGAGACAATAATTTGGTCAAGCTATCCCGATATATAGAATTTCCCCTCAAAGCATTTTCACAACCACAGAACACTATAAAATAACCATCCTCTGTCAATAACTAAGTTCTACCGACTAGTCCTCAAAAAGAAGTGTATTCTGAAACTGACAGTTCATATCATATTTTGTTCTGTGTATTTCTTTACAATATATACATTTTCTTACAGTAATGGTTGGATAAAGTTTTAAGTCAAAAATTTCAAATTTTCCCAAAGTTTCCAAAACATGATGAATATGTCTGAAATTCTTATGAAAATTTTCGACTTGATAAGTTCATGATCAATTTTTAATATGGAAAAAATAAATTTTCTTTTAAAAGAAAACCTAATCAAATTGCAGGTATATTAACAAAAAAGTTATTGACTAGTCACATAAACCCACTGGCATTCTAGTAAATATCTCCACCGAAAGCTACAAATTTCCCTTTGCTCCCAAGAACCCGAGAGCCATATCTTAAGTGGTAATGCATATAGAAAAATAACCCAAAAAATAATTAGTCTTTACTTGAATGGAATATATTTTTTTCAGTTAATGGCAAGACAACATTTTAATTGCTGCTTGACTATGTATTCAACATGGTTTTCTCATGATATTCACATAAAAGTCTAAAAATTTTGGGTTAATTAGACACAAAGACCTCATGTAAATAAAATCAAAATTATTTTCTAGACAATCTTCTCTTCTACAAAACTAAAAATAACCCTACATAATAAATGTCAATACTTACAAGAAGGTTCTGGAGCAATAATTAGTTTCCTCTCTGTTGCAAACTTATCCTGCCTAGAGACTCTCTTCTCTTCAAGTTCAGCAAGTTTGTGTTCTAGAAGTGAAAAACATATGAGTGTCAAATAAATGCATATACATCATCATATTCTTTTGCTTAATGTGCGACTACATATATCTATATAAACAATCATTTAAAAAAGTTAAATTAGAATATTCATGACAATTACTTATTTCCTGCAGAACTTACGTATTACATATTGATGCAACTTTTTTTAGTTATTTTTAATTTTGGCAGTACCTGTATCCAATGTCTCCCCAAGTTCCTCTTCAGGGACCAGATCTAATACATCCTCATCATCTTGCAAGAGGGCATCTTCTTCAGCTTCTCCTATTTCTGGGAAGTCATCTGTATCATCATTCAACAATTCTTCATTGCTAAGTAACAAATCAAAATGTCAATGAAAAGCTGTGTAAAAAAATATTGTATAGATCAATACCTCGTAAATCAATTATGCTGATTTCACATATACAGGCTGTTTCAGAAATAAGTGCCTTAAATTTGACTGTTTATAGATCTTGATGAAATATGAAAAAAAGTAAAGTAAATTTTTTCTCTAAGTCGCACCTTTCAAAAAATACAGGATGTTACATGTAGGTGTTAAAAACTATATTTTCTTTGTTATTTCCATAGATAAGTACGGTGGCAAATTGAAATTTTAGCCACAGTATGCATAAGTTAGGACTCATAATTTGACAAAATTTTACTTAACAAAGTCACTTCAGTGGAGTAGAACAGGGGTCGCCACAGCACATTATCTTTTTACCACCCGGTATATTTGATTTATTTTTAATGTTATTTTATTGGCCAGTTTATTTGTTAAAAATTTGCTTCCTTAAAAATGTCCTAAGGGAGGTTTAGTTTTCGAGATATTTTCACTTTTTTGCATGAATGTAGCTAAATTAATTCCAATTGGACAAAATTGTTCTTACTTAATTAGTTTTGAAACCCATTGTTATAAAAGCGCAGATGATTTATGCTGGATAAAAGGGTAAAAACAACAATTCTAAAAGCACTAATAGCTAATTATTTTGTTTATTTATGATAAGTAGATTAGTTTGAAAAAGTAAAAAAGTAACTTAATATTAATATAAAGTCATTTTTATAACTATGCTACTAAACTAAAATCCTAGCACTTAGTTTAATCTATTCTACAATTGCTGAAAATGGTTACCGTTTACGTCAATACATTTTCGAACATTCCCTAAAAGTTTTGAGGAATGTATGCCTTGCAAGTGACAAGACTCTGTATATTTGATTTTTTTTTAATGTTATATTATTGGCCAGTTGATTTGTTAAAATTTTGCTCTGTTTGAAATTTCCTACGGGAGGTTTAGTTTTCGAGACATATTCACTTTTTTGCATGAATGTAGCTTAATTAATTCCAATTAGACAAAATTGTTCTTACTTAATTAGTTTTGAAACCCATTGTTATAAAAGCGCAGATGATTTATGCTGAATAAAAGGGTAAAAACAACAATTCTAAAAGCACTAATAACAAATTATTTTGTTTATTTATGATAAGTAGATTAGTTTGAAAAAGTAAAAAAGTAACTTAATATTAACATAAAGTCATTTTTATAATTATGCTACTAAACTAAAATCCTAGCACTTAGTTTAATCTATCCTACAATTGCTGAAAATGGTTACCGTTTACGTCAATATATTTTCGAACATTCCCTAAAAGTTTTGAGGAATGTATGCCTTGCAAGTGACAAGACTCTGTATATTTGATTTTTTTTTAATGTTATTTTATTGGCCAGTTGATTTGTTAAAAATTTGCTCTGTTTGAAATTTCCTACGGGAGGTTTAGTTTTCGAGACATATTCACTTTTTTGCATGAATGTAGCTTAATTAATTCCAATTAGACAAAATTGTTCTTACTTAATTAGTTCTGAAACCCGTTGTTGTAAATGAAAAAAAAACATGGCACAAACGATAAGTTTTATTTTTTTATGTGCCATAATTAACTAATCGGTTGACAGGGACGTCGGAAGTCTTAAATGGGTGAGGGTGCGAAATTTCATTTCGAAGAAAAGAACAATAACAAACTAGTTTGTTCAACATGTTTTGTTAAAAACTTTTAAGATAATGAAATAATAATTATGAAACTTTCTTATTTTTAATCTTTTTAAAATTATACTCGAAATATAAACTGCTGGCTATTAACAGTGCATCAAGATTTTTTGATCAAATTTTTTTTTGGACGTTCATTTAGCCAATCTGTTGGATAAGTGCTTTTACCTTCAATACTGCATAAAAATCACACCTACAGGGCGGGAAATGAAATCTTTGTAGTTTTACAAAGTTGTTTAAGGTTTAAAATTTGAATGTCTTCAGACCATCTGAGTTAAAAATTTGAGAACTATGGTTTTTTCATTTTCACTGCTTTATTAGTCTTGGTATAGGGTATTTGGTGGCTAAAAATTCAGGGGCAATTGCATAGCTCATTTAAGGGCTAAATGTGTCTGCAAAACCTTCGTTTTTTAGATACAGGGTGTTAGTTTTTTTATATCTTGTATAACTCAAAAAAAAGACAATAAAATGGCTAAAGTTAAAATAAGATAAATATTCTGGAAAAAAGCCCGTAGTTCACAAAAGTTTTATTTCAGCCGGTATGTCGTAATTATCTCATATCTCATCAAAATTGCCAAAATAAGTTATACTAAAATTTGCAGAATATAAGGTCAGTGTTGGGTTAATTTTAATTAACTTTTGTCCAACCCTCTATTCATATTTTTTAAAACTAATTATACCGTTACTACTACTGATCATAAATTAGGTAATAATGATTTGTTTTGCATACAGTTTGTTAAGTCAACGTTCCACTTGTATGACGATGTCAAGATTTTCATATAAACCCTGTATAATGTTAGGAAACAAAAATATCAATAGTCGATTTTTTTGCATTCTATCAAAGATTATTTTGATCTGAGGAAAAAAAGTGTTTGATTTCATGCCTTGTATGTTGTATGTACTATGTTTATGCATATATGCAGTTATTCAAGTAGAAGAACATACTGAACAGATCATTCAGAACAGGAGTTTAATTATTAATTTAGGTATTTCTATTTAACTACTTAAAAAAAAAGAAAAGTTTAGTTATCTTAAATCCCTTTACAGGTTTTGTATCAAAATTCATTGCACAGAAGTAATATTTTGAAGGAAATATTAATATTCTTTATGAAATGCGGTTTCTGTTATCCTTCTAAGTTAATACATATAGATCTCGAAAACCAACGGAGTCTTAAGGGAAATTTGAAAGCGAAGAAATTTCACTTTTTTGTTTCTCATGAGGCTAATATACATATACTATGCTTTTGTTAAAAAAATTACCAATTCAAATTTCTCCACCAAATTCTATAAAACCTGAGTTTTGATGGTTGAAAGATGCAAAAAATTACAATTCCGTTTTTCTATGAATGATGCCTTCAATATTTTTATATAAAAACAAACCCAACTTTAATAAAAGAACAATTCTTTATTCACAAAAATTTCCGGCAGATTGGCTTCGTTAAAACTAAAAGAAGTGGAACTTATTTTTACTCATTTCTTAAGCTTATTCAATATAAAACTGTTAAGTGCATTTTAATATGTAAAACAGTTTATATTTATATGTGAATGAATAAATATTGGGCTGACCAAGTCGAAAATCCGTTTGCAAATTAATTTTCTTTAGAGTCGTCCTCGTCACATATTTTCGACTTTTTCAGTACGTTTAACAGGAGGGCATAGGCCCTCCCTCAACTAAACTATGTTTATTAAAGCGACCTACTTCCTACGAAATACTTTCGACGACAGCAATACTGGTTGCAATGAAACTGCCTTACCCTTGTATCTGGATTCACTTTCATCAAATTCAAAATAGTTTCCTTGTTTAAACAGATTTTAATTTGGGCCTAGATTACGAAGTCTAAACTATGTGAGTATTGTCCTCGGTATTGTCACTGGATTATTTAAAGATCTTTCATGTGCTGGATCATGATACTACTACATAATCATACATCTACTAATCAATTATAATCTCCTAAAAAATATTTTCAGGTGTCCCCCAGAACTCATTGTAGGTGCATTATAGTTCCTAATTTACACTTTTCATATCTTTCACACAGGTACACACTCTCATGCGCAGACTTATACTAATCATGCTCTTTCAGCTGCTCTACAAAACAAGATTCAATAACAAAAACCTCATCGGTAATGAGGATTGCTGAAACAACTTCTTTGCTGGACCCCATTTTTGATACTGCTGCCAGCAACATTATCTCCGTGGGTATCTTGGATGCAGATGATATTAGTGATCATAAATTAACATTGTGTAAGTTTAAAATAATATCAACAAAAGGCTCCCAAAAATGCCTTTAGAGTTTTTAGAAACTTTAATGGGGATAGCTTGTATAATGACCTGTTAAATATACCATGAGATTCCCAGATATTGAAGAAAAAGTCAAATTTCTTGAGCCCTACTTATAATCACTACTATTTGGGAAGCATGTTTCACTTAAAACCTCAGGGGTGAATATGCTTCCGTTTCCCTGGCTTACGCCAGCACTAAAAACCCTACTAAAGGAAAGAAAATATTGGCAAAATATAAATAAATAAGACAACTGGATTTCAATAACTATAAAGCCTTCCAGTATATTACATTATATTCTGTCCGGAGTGAGAAGCTAGAATATTTAGAGTTCCTAGAAATACTATGGAAAGATCTTGCATGCGTATATACTCAGGCTCAAAAGGTGCTTAGGAACTACCTTCATATTTTATAAATGTCACTCTAAAAACAATTGTCTACATAAAATTAATTCCTACCGTTACAATAAGTTAAACCCAGATGGAACTCCTGATTCAATCCTTAAATGTGTTTATGATTTAAAGTCAAATGCTGCTGAGACTGATGAGCTTATCCTATTTATGCTTAAGTTTAGTCTAGCAGTTATCCCCCTCACTCATATTAACAATGACTAAATGTGCATACTCCCCAAAGTGCTGGAAGGAGTCTGTTGTAGGTATGTCCAATACCAAAAGTTAATAACCCTTCAGGGAACTCCGATCTATGTCAAAGGTTATAGAAAGGGCTATACACACACACACATTTCAAAGTTTCTGAGTATCAACAATTTATTTCCAATGCACCAATCTGGCTTTCATTTGACTGACAATATAATAACAGCTCTGGATAAAAAGGTGGCTGTGCATATCAGTCTCACTGGTTTATTTAAAGCCCTTTGATGTGCTGGATCATGATCTAGTTTGTGTGAAATTGTAATACTTAAAAATCAGTTATCATCTGCTGGAAAAATAGTTTCAGGTGTCCCCAAAAACTCATTTTAGGTGCATTATAGTTCCTAATTTACACCTTTTATTTCTTTCACACAGATACACACTCTCAAGTGCAGACTTATACTGATGATGCTCAGGTACTTCATCAGAGCGATCCCTCAGATCAGATCCTGCATTTGCAAGTGTTGTTAATATTGACCTAAATGTCATTTTAGTATACACAAATGAACATAACTTAAAAACTAATCCAGACAAGACTCAAGTTCTGTGGTTTTGTTAGGAAAATTGTAGAGACTTTAACTTGCAAATGAAAATCTGAATTTCCTTTTAGTGCTAAAAATCTGGGTCTGCTGTTACACACACGCCTGAGAATTAGGGCCCAAGTGAAGCTACTTTTACTTTACTTTTACAAAAAACCTACAAAATGAAAACCTTGTATGCCCGTCTCTTATACTCAACTTTAAAATGAGAAAAAGGCTTTATGATTCTCTAGTGCTGTCAACATTTAATGATTTTAATATTATCTATTACTGTTTAGATTCGTCGTCGACAGACACTGATAAAAGTGAAAAAAATGCCGAACAAGATTTCTCACTGCTTCTCTAAAAAGTTTGAGTTATTATATCAATGTAGGTACATCATATTTATACATATTTTTTAGGTATTAGTATCGCTAATAAAAGTGGTCACTTAAAAATGTATAGTTAGACTACTCAATATTTTGTTTTCTATTTGCATAATTATATTACTTCTACAATATCTGTAGTTGTGTATTCAATTCTACGCCCATGTTTTTTTAAAGACTATTAAAAATATTTTAAACTATGTACTTGGTTTCAAATTGCAAAAATGTTTTTTCATTAATGAATAATTTTAAAATGTTTATGTTCTTTTTATATAATCTTTTTTGTACTCTAATAAACTTAATTTTGTGATTTAATAATTTAGTAAATAAAATTTGTTCTGTGCAAACATCAAATTTTGTATCTTTTACAGATCCTGTATATTATGCAAACAGAAATTTTAACTGAAGAAGTACCTTGAGCAAAAAATGTTTAATCAAATCAAATTATTTTATTAATCTTAAGAAAATATACATTTTCATAGATAAGTCAAGTGTTTAAAAGGTATATGTATATATGATATTTATAAAACCTTAATCCTAATAAGAAAATCAAAAAAAAAATAAAAAACAAACAATAGTCACACTACATTAATTAAATCTTACATACAAGTAACAAGCATCAGAAAAAAAAACATAAAATACTAGCTGTTCCGAGGCAGAAGAATGCTCACATCCCTGCTTTCTCTCAAGGCCTCTTTAAACTCATCAATTGAGTAAGGTGCTAATGCTAATAAATACCTCTTAAAATGTGATTTAAATCAATTAAAGTGGAGCTCACGGAAGGCCAAAGAAAGCAGGTTATAGGCATCTATGCCAAAATTGGCAGTTTTCTGTAGCCTAGAATAAGGTTCCACAATATTTTTTTTGAGTCGGGTATCATGTTGATGAATGCGTGAGTGGGTGGAATATAGATTGCTGTGTTTCTTTATGTAACATACATTCTCATATATGGCTATAGAGGATATTGATTTTAAGTGATTTAAAAACAGGTTTGCAACTGTCAGTTGATGATATATTCGCAATCACCCTAACTGCATTCTTTTGCTTTAAAAACACCTTCTGAAGATGAACATTGGCAGCATTTCCCCATGTGAGGATACCATATGTCATTATTGAGTGGAAAAGCGCATGATAGGTAGTAAGTGCTGCCTGTTGCCCAGCAGTAAATCTGAACAATCAATCAATCAATCAATCAAATATTTATTAATGTTATTGTACAATTAAGCGCTTACACAAGTCAATAATAATTAAAATTACAATATACTCATCTTAATTAAAAGTATGGATCATATTATAAAAGACCCAAATCTCTATATATAAAAAAATACACAATTTTAAATCGTCTTTTACAACATAAAAAAAACAGGAAAATTAACATAAATATACAAAAGATATTTGAAAAAGCAATTACCAAGTAAAACAATTTAAGTACAATACAATGATCAACATAGCAATAGCAACAAGCAATAAATCAATACTAGGGTATTAAAAAATTAAAACAAATACAAACAGATATTCAAATACAAAAATATAGCATCTAAAAATTCACATATAATTTGTCTTAGATGTGTTCAAAATTGCTTGCACATATCTCGTCCAGTGAATAAAATACATTTTGTTGAAAATAAATTTTAAGTCTGTTCTTAAATTGAGTGGGAAACAAAATCCTAATTGAATGGGGCAACATATTAAAGAATTTGATACCGTAGTAAGAAGTTGCGTTACGGGATCGGCTAAGACGTAGATATTTATAAGTATAATATAGCATATACAGCTGATGATAAACGACCACATAATACACTAATTTGCTCTTGCCAACTCAAGGAACAATCAAGATGTATGCCCAAAAATTTTGGATTACTCTCCTGTGCACCACTTTCCAGGCGGAAATTCAGATGTTTTGTTTTGGTCTCATTCAAAAATAACTGTTTGGTAGTGAACCACATCCTTGCCTCATCCAAAATTATGCCCATAGAATCATCCAATTGTTGATCCTTACTACACCTAACAAGGAAGGATGTATCATCCGCAAAAAGAATCGTGCTTGACTGATCCACCGAAATTGCACCAAGAAGGTCATTCATGAAATGAAATGAAATATCTATATTTGTCCAAGTATACAGTTTTTTAGTTTTATACATTAGGCCATGTGGCATTGGACGTGTCATAGCTACCTATCTAAAACTAAAATATAAACAAACTAATAGAATAGTAAAAATATCGATAGGCTTATTAACATAATTTTATAAAATATATCAAGAAAAAAAAATATAGTTAAAAAAAGTTTTAAAAATACTTAAACAAAAATACATTAAAAACTATAAATAAATACATAGATCACACATTAAGATTAGACATTTATAAACACATTAAAATAGTATCCTATCCTATATCCCTAGGCTATAATCGAAGAACTCATCCAAAGTGTAGTAGGCCCTTTCCACCAGTAGAGTTTTAAGATATTTCTTTAAAGTGTTTATACTCTGATTTCTAATGACAGAAGGAATTTTATTAAAAATCTTTATTACTGAAGAGTGTACGTTTTTATCAATGTATGTGTAGTTTGATTTTGTTGGTTTTAAATCATTTTTGTACCTTGTGTCATGAAGATGATTCCTAACGGAGTCCTGAAAGAGATCAGGATTTTCCCTCATCATATACATACGTGCAGGTAACCGTTCAAATTCTGGTTTCGATAAATTTGTTTTTTACTGTTTCAATTGATTTCATACTAAAAATGTTTCTTATAGACCTTTTCTGAAGAAAAAATATGCGATTGGATTCCAAGCCTCTAGCCCAAAAAATTATACCATATTTTACACGCGAGTGCACATAAGCATGATAAGCCATGATAGCTGTTTTTATATTAATATTTGTGGCAATGACTAAGTGCATAACAGTACCCACTGAGTTTTTTAGCTAGGGTGTTTGTGTGACACTTCCAGTCTAATCTATGGTCAATCTCAATTCCAAGGAAGGTGACAGACTCAATGGTTTCTAATTGCTTGGCATTATTTTGAAAAATGCTTTTATCATGGTTTAGTTGGTAATGGAAATTAATAAGTTGGGTTTTGTCTACATTTAAAAGAAGATTATTTTCAGAAAACCAGACTTCTAGAACATTGAGAGTGTTAAATATATGTTCTGCTTCATTGTCGTTTTGATCAAAGGAAAAGATAACTGAAGTATCATCGGCAAATTGAATGACATTTGGTGCAATTACGGGTAGTTCGTTAGTGTATACTATATAAAGAAGTGGCCCTAGGATGGACCCTTGAGGAACCCCGCCCCTTACTTGACGAATGTCTCATGAAAGCAGCGATCCCTCACTCTCCACCACAACGAGCTGTTTACGGTTTTTGAGATAGGACTTAATGAGAGTGTTTGAAATTCCTCTAATTCCGTACCTTTCCAGCTTTAGGAGAAGAGTACCGTGGTCCACACTATCAAATGCCCTCGACAAGTCAAGGCACATTGCCACTGTTGATCTCTGATTTCAAGATTCGAGAACCTGGACAAGAGCCTGGTAAATCTCCCTGATGGTGGACTTTTTTCTGCAAAAACCATTTTGACAGGTGGGCAACAGACCCTCCCCCTCCAAAAAAGAGATGATTCTATCATTAATAATCTTTTCAAAGATCTTACTAAAGTTATTTAAGAGTGATAGTTTTTTATACATTTTTTATTACCCTTTTTGTAGATAGGCTTAATGAGTGTTGTTTTAAGTTGTGAAGGAAAGTCTCTGTTTTTTAACATCAGATTAGCTATATATGTTAGTGGAGAGGCAATTTGTTCATTTGCATGCTTTATCACACAAATGGGAATTTGATCTTGAACCTCTGATTTCTTATTTTTTAAGTTGTTAATGATTTGCTTTGTTTCGTAAATAGTTACAGGATGAAGAAAGACATTTTTATGGTGTGATTTTATATTTTTTGGTATTTGTTCCTGGTTAATATTTAAGGATGGAAAGGAATTTATATAGAAATCATTTATAGAGTTAAGTCCTTTTATGATCTGAGTCAAACTTGTATTATATATTGATTCTCTGCTCTCTTTTTTGCTTGATGTATGACTGAGTGAAAAACTTTTGAATATATTTTATAAGTGCATGATGAAACTTCACCTCTTTTCATTTTTTTGTAAAGTGTTCTCTTAGTTTTTGAAGATGTGTTTATACCCTGAGTAATCCATGATTTGTTTTTGTGCGCTTGTTTTTTCAATCGCTTAAGAGGAAAAATAAGATTAAAAATCTGAGAGAAAGTGTGTATAAAGTTATTGTAGGCATCAACTACATTTTGAGAATTTATGACCTAGTTCCAGTCAACATCGAGAAGCTCAGTTTTAAATTGATTTATCTTGCCCTGGAGAAAATCCTTTTTAATTAAACTTTGAGACTCCATCAGAGTTTTTGGTTGATTGTTCAATTGATACATTTAGTGTATACATGTATACAAGAAAAAGTATAGGCCCATGAATGGATCCCTGAAGAACATTACATTTAATAAGTTGAAGAGAACTGTATTTATCACACAAATGTACTTACTGCAAATGACCTTCAAGATATGACCTGAATAACTGCAAAAACCTACCTCGGATACCATAATACTGCAACTTTCCCAAGCAAAAAAGAATGATCCACTGAGTCGAATGCCAATGATAGGTCTGTCAGAAGGCAGCCACAAGTGTCACCTTTATCAAAAGAATCATATACATATTCAATCAATTGGTTGATTGCATCAATAGTTGACAGACCCCTTCGGAAGCCAAATTGGCTAGGTGTAATTATGGAGTGTTGATTGAGGCATGAAACCAATCTCTGACATAATACCATTTCAAATATTTTTGAAAAAGTAGGTAATATGGAGACTGGGTGATAATTTTTAATATCAATCAAGTCTCCTTTTTTATATATTGGCATGACTTTAGCCACTTTCAGTTTTGCAGAAAACTGTCCTTCAAGGATGCATGTATTAATAATTTCAGTTAAGGGATCACTGATAAACTGAGAGCATGACCTAACAACAAAAGGATTGATAGAGTAAATATCCTCTGTCTTTTTGTTTTTCATGTCTTTAACTATTATCCTTATGTCATCAGAGGTAACAAGACCAATGAAAAGGGATGAACCAATGCTTGCAATGGACTTTTCGAGCATCAGTTCAGGGCTGTTTGAAGTAATAAGAAAAAAATCATTTCTAAGTACATATTCTACAGTGATTATTACCCGATACCAAAATACCTCTCTTATAAATAAGAACTACAAACCATCTGAAGTCAATTTATACAGCTTCAGGACAGTTTGCTGGTTGATACTAACTTGTAAGAATATATTTTCACGAATTGCTATTACAGTTTCACCAATATTACTGATTTATTGTTGTTCAACATATTAAATTCCTTGGATTCAGGTAATGTCAAAGAATATTCTGTTTTGAACAATTTGATTTAATTGAACCTTTATACACAGGATGTTTTTTCCTTAACTATCTTTTGCTAATATTTAAAATGATGTTGAGCTGACTTTAATACATAGACAATAAAAAAAAACTGTATCCTTCAATTTGGATAAAACAAATAAAGGTATGCAAACAGAAGTTTTTTAATACATAGTTGTCTATATATTCTTCAAGTACTCTACATCCAACATAGAAAATAGTAATCCCCATGTAATAACCCAATCCTGCTTATAAACATGAAAACATAAAAAAAGAATTTTATCAAAGTGTTTCTTTCAATACTAGATTTAATGATTTTATAATTTTTTTAATTAATATAATTAAATAGGATAAGCATTTTTTTAATTTTCTCACTATTACCATTTTCATGTCTTTTGAATTTATTATGTAGAATATATCCTCGTATCTTTTCTTTTCAAGTTTTGTTGGTCATATTTAATTTTTTTTCCAAAAAGTGGAATATGGTATATATTTTTTTTTCCACAAATTACATCAGCTAGTAAAAATTCACCAAATACCTAAAAAATGTTTTTTTGAAATGAACTAACAACAAAATCTCACAAGAATCTTCAATTCAAACTAAGTAAGACCCTACAATACATAGAATCGAACAAAAAACATAGATTCTCTAATAGATGGAGAGTGGCTGGTTGTAGCAAGGCCCCATTAGACCTGTTATAAATCATCTCTCGAAAGTGGAAACATCACCTATATTATTACACTAAGAGTCAACTAAATTAGCAAACAATGCAAACAGAAATCCACAGGTAGATATACTATTACAGTCAGTACTAATGGCCACTTCCAACATAAATAATGTTTTCGATAGTTTATGAAGCAAAATGAGATTATTAATTTTATCAGCATAATAATGTAAGAATTAAGTGCTAAGATTGAAGATATTAAGGATAACTAAATACATATTTGACCTTGGAAAACTTGACTTTACACAAGATATTAAAAGTTCTATAGAAGTTTTCGAGTACTTACAACTCAGACATTTAGTTAGTGTATTGTAACAAAAAAAACCCACAAAATTATTAAATTGCCAAAAAAAGTCCTACAAAATAACAATTAGGTTAACGTTGAACACAAATTTACGTTAAACAAAAGCCGACTGTTGACATTTGACGTTCTCGACTATCTATAAACGCCGGTCCACATACCAATGTTGCCTTTTCTATTATATAGGTTTATTTCGGCAAGATATAAACCAGATTGGTACATTCTCGGTAGGAAGCGTCGCACGCTTCGTGGCGCAGTGGTACGGTTCTTGGATTCTAATCCTACATTGTGCAGTATGTGGGTTCGAATTCCGACTCAGACGAAACCTGTTTTATTGTTTTTACAAAACTTATAGATAATAAAAATGCGGATTAGAATTGGTTAGGTTTGCTGTAAAGAGAGGACTCAGTAGCGGTTTTTTAACAAAACCCATACTGTTAAGTGGATCTGCCCTATTAGCACTGGGTTAGTCCAGGTATAAAAATAATATTGTACGAAGAAAAGAATTGTCGTAACGTCGGTAAGTAGCGTGGTGTTTACCGTAACGTTTCCCGATTTGGATTACGATTCGTTACGACACGGTAATCTAATCTCTGTCAATGTCAAAAGAGTTAGCCTTATATATATATACATATATATATATATATATATATATATATATATATATATATATATATATATATATATACTAAACATAAAAAATATTCTGTTTTTAGTTTTTTAAATTTTAGATTTGCTGAAGACGGGCTATACTTTTCTCTGAAAACTCCAGAAAACCGATATTTTTCAGTGTCGTTTTTCGGGCATCTTCATAGTGGACCTAGAACTTAAGATTAAACATATCAGGTAATTGTCTTGTGTTTATGTTAGGACTCTGATTGTGGTGAAAAACCTAAAAAATAGTTTTAAATCATTTCAATAATTCACAATTTCATAATTATTTAAGTATTTACTTGTCATTACTAAGTATAAAGCAAACACACTGTTACAAAAAAACGGTCCAATACAAAAAAATGCATTAATTATATATAAAAATCCTTGAAATTTGGTTTTAAATTATCACGGGCTTAAATGGAAGAAAACAATCTTTGCCCTACGGCAGCCATATTGGCAGCAGTCAGCTGTTTTGTTAGAACGTTTAATTTTCGTGAGTTCCATTGCGTTGCCTTCCAAGAATCATAAACCACACAGGATAGCTACTTCTCCTAAGCGTAACGTTCGCCGTTTCTCGCCGACAGCAAATGTCAATGACCGTGTGAGTGACGGCCTTGTCAGTCTAAAGATTTAGTATTAGTTACATTGCTCTCTAATAGAAATTTGCCTTCTAAGTATTGTTTTCTCAATATTCTTGAGTTTTCACAAATGGTAATAGGTCAAACAAGTGTGAAAAAGTGTTGTTCGTGCATAGTGAAAAGTAATTAGCTAAGGAAAGAATTAAAACTTCTTTTATAACTGATATATTTACTTCTGCAGAAGTCTTCATAACAAAAAACAATGTCTGGGAATATGTGTGCTTTGCATAATTGCAAAAATAGTTAACAAAAATCACTTGCCAGGTGTAACTTTTCATAGGTTTCCAAAATTAATTATTATGAAGAATGCACCGGTGGGTACACCGGTGCAATAGAAAAATGTTAGCTATAGATATATTTGCAGTCTTTATTATTGTTTTATTAATTTTTTATGTTGTGTTTTCTTTTAACATATAGCAGGTACTTTTAATTTTAATGTTTGCTGTGGATTGATGCTCTTTTAGTATTAATGCAAATCTCAATCTTGTTAAATTATCTAAAAGTTATTTATACCTATGTATCAGAAGCCTCTGTTAATATTGGGTTTTTTGTTACCAATTTCTTTGTAAAAGTGGTTTTATTAAAGTATTTTTTGTAATCTCTACAATACATTATTTTTTATTTTTGAAAAAATGTGTATGACAATAGTAAAAATTATAAAAAAAATGTAATATCATGTTTATTACTTTCCTAATTGAGAATCGCTTTACCTATATGCTTTTTAAATTAGTACATTTAGGTACCTAAATTACGGAAAAGTGCTTATTTCTATGTAACGATTTGTGTCATCCTGTCATAAAAGTACAAAATATAACAAAATTTCATGAATTAAGAAGGCACTCATAATAACATATTTTTGTCTTGACATAATGTTTAAATTATGTCCTAATCATTTATTTTTATGTACAAATATGAATTTTTAGAACATTTCGATGAGCAAATGACCATTGCTTATTGACCGAAATTCATATGTTAATGTTGCTCTATCAGTTTAATATAAAATGTGTAGTAATTTATTGCATTAAAAATCAAAATAACAGCATTAAAAGACTAAACCATATTATACTCCTATATAAATAACGCATGAAACTTGTTTCGGGCAGGCCAGACGACGTCATTGCAGCAAGGCTCGCTCCCGCTAAACTGACGGAAATAAATCGGCGATGTAACTATCCTGTGTGGTTTAACGTTTTTGGTTGCGTTCTAATCGTTGTTATAATGCCATATTTTCAATAAGCCACCAAATTTTAGCGGGTGGCGCCACGGTCTGCGTTTATTATCATTATGCGTTATGTGCTTTTATAAGAAACGTTTAAGTAAATAGTTATTCTGTGACTGTGGCACGGCTCTTGTATATAGTTTATTTCGGCTAAGTATAAAGTTTGGGTCTATATTAAATCCTTAGATTAAATAAAATCAAGCGTTTTGTTATTAAAGAATTTGACGGAATTACTAATCATTTAATAGCTGGTCTTTGATACCCAGGTTATTCAGTAAACCGCCCACTCCCTGCCAGCGTTGCCAGAGGCCCGCATTTTAGCGGAGAATAAGCAAGTTTTGTCAAATTTTCATTGTGAAGCCTCGTAGCACAGTGGTAGTGCAGTTTCACTGCGAATGCCGTTTTTTTACAAAATCTACAATTTTTTATATAGTTGTGTTTTTAAAAATCGGATTGCGTTATGATTATACTCGTTTAGGCGTATTCATATTAAAAAAGAATTTGTTTTTAACAAAACGTTTACTGTTAGGTGTATCCGTCTCGATAAATTAGCACAAGGTTCGCCAATAAAACCGTCATTAGTGCTATAATAAATAATAAAAATTTTTATAATCCAAGAAAAAAATTATTGAAATGCCTGCATGAAGTGATCGGTTTTCCACAATGTAAAAAACGTAAAAACTAACCAACAAACACCAAACTAAAAAAGTACACATTGTAGTACAAACATGGATGATAATTTTTGATGTTGGAACTAAAACTAACCGTCTATAACCTATATTTCAAAAAAGTATCTAACAAAATACCGAAAAGCACGTAAAGAAAAATATCGTTGAAAAAAACCGACTTCATTTCCATTGTGTTCCCCGCTTTAACGTCCCTTGATTTTTTCCTTGCCGCCTGGAACACAATGCATATCCAGTAGATGTTTAACGTAAATTCTAACCAACAAAAAATAAAAGTACACATTGTACAAAAGGAAGTACACATTTGTGGTACAAAAATAGTAAAAATTTTGACGTTGGAACTAAATATATTCTTTAGGGCTAGAATTTTTCATCTCCGTATAATTGTATCCGGCGGATATTTTCCATAGTTACAATTATCCGAACAACCGTTTCCACGGTACATTTTCGAAGAATAAGGTTAATTGGGGATGCAAATACCGGCCTTTAATAACATTTCACATATGTGGAGATGTCAGTTGTCTCTAAGTAGCAATGTGTGATTTTCAAACTTTTGCAGGTCATAAAAGTCATAATATATATATATATACATATATATATATATATATATATATATATATATATATATATATATATATATATATATATATATATATATATATATATATATATATATATATATATATATATATATATATATATATATATATATATATATATATATATATATATATATATATATATATATATATATATATATATATATATATATATATATATATATATATATATATATAAATAAAAAATCTAATATCGGGTATGCGGTCTGTAGGTCAAATAAATAACTAATTTACTTCTGACATCCTCTATATTTCGTCATTTATTTATGACTTCATCAGGAGGAAACGCTAAAATACACCACAGATTAAAATGATATCAAATTAAAAAAAAACAATTAAGACTTACAAGTGAAGTTACAAAAACATGGCTATATGCATTTCAACACACAGTAGAACGTTAAATTAGGACGAATACAACCACATGAATATTGAAATGTTGCTAACAGGTAGAACTTAACAACTAGCAAGACATTTATATATACATTTATTTATTTATTTTTTTGAATAATAAGAACTATTTTCTTTTTTTTGTGGTAAAAGAAACGTTGATAAACAGTTTTATGTACATATTGAAGTTCGTGGAATATTTATATTATGGTATTTAAGTTATTTGTTTTTTGTTGAACAAGGCAAAGAATTCATTTGTTCAACAGATTGCAATAAATGGTGCTCAGCTGTTGGATGTCAGATCTAGAATTAACTGAATTATTTTCGTTGTTGATATGTACCATTTCTAGGAATAGCCTTTTTCTGTAATTATTTTCATAGTCCAGAATTTGTATGTTTTCGTAATCAAAATTGTGATCCTCTTTCTGAAAATGATCAACCAAAGCACATGAGTTTTTCTCAATACGGCAGTCGCTTTTGTGTTGTGTCGAACGATTTTTAATATATTGGGAAGTTTGTCCTATGTAACACTGATTACATTGTTTACAAGGAATTTTATATACAACATTATTATTTAATGGGATCGGAGTTTTATCTTTAATTTTAGTGAACACTTTGCCAACCGTGACTGTATTATATTTAGCTATTTTTAAATTATCTCTTTTAAGGTGGTTAGTAACATTATCTGTAAGACCTTGAATGTAGGGCAATTTCTTGTATTTGAAATGTGCAATAACTTGGTCTTCTGTCGGACCATCAAAAAACCCAGAATGATAAATTAATTTGTTTAGTATTTTTTTTGGAAAACCATTATTTAGAAATAGTGTATATACTTTCTTTAAATTTTCCTTCAAAAACCCTTCGTCCGAAATATGAGTGACACGATTTTTTTAGAGCAATAATTGTGTTGAATTTTTGGCTCATTGGATGGTTCGAAAAATAATACATACATATATACATATATACATATATATATATATATATATATATATATATATATATATATATATATATATATATTCATATAGTATTCGTTTCTTTAGTGAATGTATCAAGTTTGAATATTTTTAGAGGGGCAAATCGGTATTTGTGGGGCTTAGCTCCCCCAAGCTCCTCCTAACTTCGCCCATGACCATTCCTCCCGTGCCCAGCTCGACTGGCTACCATTCTTAGTATTCTTACAGCCGTTGCCGGTTACCGAGGAATAACAATTTCTGACAGTACTGACAGTGACAGTGACAAAGTAAAATAGATTGAAGTTTTGTTTGACGTTTGCAGTTTTCTATTGCAGAAGCATTTTTTTAAATTTAGGAATAATTATCTGAAAGACAATAATGTGTACAATAGGCAAACCGCTTGTCTCAACTAAATACGTATTTTTGGTGTTTCGCTCTAACTAATCTATTTTAGTACGGCAGTGATGAAAAGTTAAGATGGAAATAACTGCAACTTGTATGTATGTTATACACGGACTAAACCATTGATATGTGCGTTTACGTTGGCCTCCCTATTTTATCTCATGTCATTGTTACGCAAAAATGTATGGCACCGTCTCATGACCCGATTGAAACTTTTGATACTAAGATTGCTAATTTTGCGTAGGTACAGGCCCCACGCTTCACTAAGCATGAGCGAGAGTGGCCTGAATGATTAGAAAGAGACGCGATTAGCGTATCATATGACTGAAGCGCACGTGATTTTTATTTATTGTTTTCACTCTGGCAGCGTACGAGGCAAAACTCGTGCCGATTTAACTATACATGAATGTGAATAGTGTAGGGTCTATGTTATGGCTCTTTTTAATAAATTATTTCCCGGACTTAAAACCACACCACAAATCAGTCATGAGGACAGTAACGTCAGGTGTGTATTTTATACTTTTAATGGATTGACATTAATAGATTATGATTGAGAACATTTTTATTTAATTTATGTATCTATAAATTATGCCATTTACATTTCCCTTAGAACTATATGCAGTATATGGTTGCAGTTACTTGTCAATTTTATATTGAGCTAGATGAGATTTGAGTTTTGTCAGCTTTTATTTTTAAAGTGATTTTATGTTTGAGATGCACCTCGAGATGAACTTACGTGTTGTACAAAAATATAAATTAGCTACAAAATCTTTCTTACTTTTATATATGCATGTTACTTTTTCTTAATGTTACTTTAATTAAAATATTAATGACTAAATATAGGTATTTTGTTAATTTCTATGGTAATATGCAATGATTAATTGTGCCTTAGTTATCCTAGTATTTATATAATTGTTTTGTCCTTGATACATTGCACTTTCTGTGGACAAAGAAAAAGGTTTATAGACCTTAATAGATTTATAGAATATTTTTTAGGTGTATTGTATATATGCCTATAATCTATAATTCTTTAGTTATTGAAGTACTGAAATTAAAATTTCACACATAAGTACTTAGATGTCTCTTAGTAAAGCAACGAAAATTTACTTTTATCCATTATCAAATAAAAATTAATATATGTAAAAATATTTCTTTTTTTTTTAATTTTATCTGTACTTCTTAACTTTTTAGTTAGAAATTGTGTATTAAAATATCTGAACATCTCATATTCTAATCTAATGTACATATGATGGTTTTAAATACACAATATTAAAAATATTTTTAGATAAAATAAAATATTATAATAAAAATAATCGTTTTAGGTTTAAAAACTCTTTTTTACTAACCTAAAAGCAATTTTGATTGAAACTATACCAAGTGTTTCACATTAAGTGGAGCAGTAAGTGGTCTAGTATATCCTCGAGTATATCTTAGCAAGATGCTCATCAATGTGTCAATTTTGTATACCTTTTTCCATTTTTTAATATACACAGTTTAATAAAAACCAAGACAAAAATATTAACATTTGATACCTTTTTATTTAGTTTTCTTTATTATGCAAGGCCTGCAGCAAAGAACCATGTAGACCACTCTTTAATACTAATACAATTTTAACCTCAACTTCACTTTTTCTGCTCGAAACAGTTTGAATGGTTCACAAATACCGGGACAAGTTTCCAGTGCACCAGCATAGTCATAACACTCAACATGCTCACAACTTGTTTTTGCCAATTGCTACTTCCATATTGACTTGTAGTTGTGTTTTCTTTTTATAGAGTAGACTCTCTCTAATACTTCTTCGTTTATTTTATAGAGATATAAAATAGTTATGTGAGACATTGAGTTTTTGGAAATGAAAAGGCTTCAATCATTCAATTTACACCAGAAAGTAAAATAGTTAATGTCCTGTTGTAATTGTCTGCAATCTTCTATTGATTTAAAAATACTATACAGTTTCTGCCTACAATAGTTTGTCTCTATAGTGGATTAAATCCTACATGTCATTTATATAGCATTTAAATAGCAATATTGACAGATGACCTCCCTAAGCCACTCCAGAGAACACATTAGTATGGGAACACACAAACTGCTTCACGCTTACATACTGAACAAAAATTTTGTATTATAGCGTAAATGGTTTTTTAGCTGTAGAGTTGAAATAAATAAATAAACTCGCTGTCCATGCCAGCAGACATCTACTAATGCCTAGCGCATGTAAGTTATACAAATTTAAATTTATCAAATGCTTTGCTGAAATATGAGGCATTTGACAGTGTCTGCCATCAGCTTATCTTAGTAAAATTACTGTAAATTAGCTTTTCTGTGGAAACAACATTGGTTGGATCAAAGGAATATTTATTTAATCGACTTCAACAGGTCAATGTAAATGGTTCAGTATCCAATTAGGTTGTTGTAACGTCAGATAGTAAAGTGTCTAAATGTCTTTTAAATGCAGACAACTGAAAATTATTTGCACCAGTTTCCTCCGACTCTAATCAACTGCAGTCTGACATTAACAAACTTGTGAAATGGTGCAGAACCAACTATCTACATCTTAATACTACCAAATGTAAAGTGCTCGATTTTATAAATGCAATAATACCATACATTCCACAATTTTATAAACAATGTAAGTCTCGAAGTTCTCACTTCTTTCAACGATTTGGGTGTTGTTTTTGATGAAACCTGACATTTAATTTGCACATAGATAACACAGTACTTAAGGGTTTTAGATTGTTTATTTATTTATTTTATTTTTATGTTTTATCAAATGATACAATAAGCATGTTACGGATACTAAAGCAATTGCTTCTCTCTATAGATCTTTGGTTAAGGGTGTTAAAAACAACAAAGTTAAGAATAAATTTGCAAAATATCTTTTTGCATTTTGTGCACTTTTCCTAAATAAGGTTAAGCCATGTGGTCAAGACTAAACCTTGAATCCCATAAGGACCCCGTCAATCACAACAAAGATTGTTCATTGTACTTCCTATTGGTTCGTCATTTATTTCAACAAGCAAGTTTTCTTGAACTTTCAATGTCAGCTTTCTGGATCAGTGGTAGGCTTTTCGACTTTGGATTTAATGCATGTGTGTTTGAATCTCTGTTCAAGTGATTTGTTTTTAGTTTTTTTGCTATCAAGAAAGTGCATGCCAATTCTATGAGTATTGAACAAAACTTACTTTTGTATTAAAACAAAAATATTTTTTATAAAATCTATATTGTTAGGTGAATCTGTTAGTGTTAGGTTAACACTTTTAGACGATTCATATTTAGATGATTTATTTACTTTTGATTTAAAAAAAACTGAAGGGAAAAAAAATTAGTGGTATACTTCAAACATATAAACAGCAATATTAATATTCCCTGTGTACTTTTTTCATTTTGCAATAAACACACAGAACATAATCGAGCACTATCCCTATAAGCCAATCCTTAAATTAAAAATGATCCTATTACATCTTCCTCTAATTCCTTCGCTATCTGCACTGGGCTGCCCTTAATCCAATCATTCTTAACCAAGAGCATGTTAAAAGTTTTGCAGAATAAGCAATGCACCTGCCACCAACAACTCCGAAAAAATGAGCGACATTTTCGAAAATGTTGATACACATTTTAATAAAAGATTTGACTAAACTTGGTTGTATTTTAATTCTTTGCAAGAGAGGAAGTGATGAATTTGCACATTCAGCGCATCGTCGGCACATTGTGCAAATTGACATCAAATTCGGTACAAAATGCACAATGGGTCCTATTGAATGGGGCACTTTGAAACATCCCTGAAGGCGTTCCGTTTTTAAAGGGTTTTTCAGAAACCGCTGTCAGACTTCTGTCAACTGAAACAGTTAACCAGGTTTGGAAATAGAATATGGTCAAAGAATATTGTATGGTCGATATTTTTTGATATGGTCTTAATAAAAAAAGTTTTAACTAAACTTGTTTGTATTTTAGTTTTTTCCAAGACAGGAAGTGCTGATTGTGCACATTGGCGCGTCGTGTGCGAATCGACATCAAATTGTGCACGAGGCGACAAAGGTCTAAAATTTAGAGCAGAAATTCACGCGAGAGATAGTGTTGCCAGATCAGGGACGTAGCCAGGGGGGCCGCGGTCCCCTTTTTATCCTGTGGCCACCCACTAGCCCCCCCCCCCCAAATAGCCTGTCTAAATATATTATACAGTACGCATATACAAGCACAATATTTTTAATCAAATAAAATACTCAAACCACAACAACTCAAAATATCTCTACTAGTAAGAATTCCAAATATAAGCTGACTCTTGCCTAATTAAAACACAGAAAATATAAACAGTAATAATCGCTGTAACAATTCCGGTCTCTAGGCTTCATGTGAGCGAACTTTCTCTTGTTTAAGAATAATAAAATCATTTTTGAGAACAATTGAAAAGTCATTGGTAAAAAACATAGATCTTCAAAGAATAATAGATATTTTCGCGGAAAATAAGATAAAAATAAATTTAATTTTATGAATTGTTTTTTTTTTTGTATTTTTTAGTTAAAGGTTTATATTATTCATGTTTAAAAAATAAACATCTTAGTTTTAGCAATACTTCCACAACTGTACATAATTGTTAAATAAAAGTGAAAAACAGGCTTCTTCAGATGTGTTTAATTAAGTTACTTTTGTATAAAATTTGTTATTTAATTCAAAAACCTAAAATAAATGTAAAAAAAAATTTAGTAGGAAAGTATGCTACTTTGACTCACTAATCACAAACCCTGTATATAGGCCTCTAGAACTATTTGTGCTCCCAACTGGCCCCCCCAAAATAAATTTTCTGGCTACGTCCCTGTGCCAGATGGACTTGACTGAGACGCGCATGTGGACTGTCTCTGATCTGTTATGGAATCTTGGTGTGGGGGCATGCGGCGAACGCTCGGAGTGGGTTTTTACAGAGAAAAGCTGTCCGAATTTTAAGCAAAGTTCATTTCAGAGCTGATTGCCGAGAACATTTTATTAAATTGAATATATTAATTGTATGTCTACTTCATGTAAAAACAAATATTACTGACTATGAGGACACATGAAAATATTCATCTTTGTCACACTAGGAATCATAACAACATATATACAAATTTTTATCACATACATTACATAGAATAAAAACAGGTACTTGTTTTTATGGGCCCATTTGTTACCAGCGTCCGTGAGAATGCTTCCCCTAAATAATTTTAAAACTAAAGTAAAAAAATATTTCTATACAACTAATCAATTTATGGATAACGATTTTGGTGATATACGAATTATATAAAATATTTACATTTCTTGATTTGTGTAAACTTTGTTAAGTATGGCACTAATAAATGTTTGTTTGTTGGTTTGACAGGACAAAAAAAAAGTAGATTGGTCTATCTGAACAGTAGGTATTTATTTAACGCGTTTTTTCGTAAAATAAATAAAATATACCGAAAAACAAGAAAATAGGAACTTCTGAAACATAAGTCATAACTTTAACCTATACCCTTGTTAGTTTTTCCTGTTATATAACAGGACTTTGGCTTTGCTGCAAGGCAATTGCCAGATTGCTCTCCGTCCGGGGCTCAGAGTCGTTAAATCGGCGACCCTTGAAGTCGACCCTGCACCTTAATCCAGTTTGGAGACGTTATCGGTAGGATCTCCGGATGGCGAGCTCTAGACTCCCGGATTTCCTGATTTTTTCCAATACTTCTTAGTTTTTCCTCTTTTAATTTCTGAAATGCATCTTGGCTTCCACTAGGTGCCCCTTGAGAGTACTACTGATATCACGAGATGACCCTCCCACTCCCGCCACGTAGCGGCCGTTACGCTAATATTCTATGTAGAACTGCGGCAGACGAACGGGATAGAATGCAGGAACAACTAGGCCTCACACGTTCACAGGCGTATGCTCCCTTTCTAGCGGGGTCGTTAGTTTCCACTCTGAGCTGTTGAGTCTCCCGTTTCCCCCCGAAATAAAGCAGCAAAACCGAACACGTGGCACCACTTATGTTAACAACACAGAGGTCTGCATTCGACGAGACGAACCGGAAGACTGAACCTATACCCTTAAACCATAAACTTATTTTTGACAGACTGATCTGATAGGCTAGATTTATGTCAAATTCGATCTAAAACCAGAATAATTCCAGAAGAAAAAGTAGCTGTCAGAACTAGCCTTTAGAGTTTAGTTTGCACAATGATTTTCGTCTATCTGACGAGTAGGTAAAACGGAAACAAGTAAACAATATAATATAAATTAATTACCTGCCCATTTTCAGCTACATTGTGTAAAAAATAATAAAACTATTAAAACACACGCACGAGAAAGTAAAACATTGACGTAGGGGATAAGGGATTCCCCGATGGCTTATTACCAAAAACACTGCAGGCGGTGACAAGTCACTTTAGCGGCATCTGGGGATGCACGTTTTTAGATGTTGATAAAACGTCGATACATCAACTGAAAATTTTGATATTTTTAAATCGGTGTTTTACAAGTTCTATGTTTAGTACATTGATACATTTTAAAGATATTTTTCATCGATTTATATAGACAATAAAAAGCAGAGCGGACATTTTCAGATTTTCAGTGTGCATAGATAGGAAAATTGGGGTCGCTAGCGCTTTTTTTTTCGTATGTTTTACTAAAGAGTTTCAACAAGAGATTTTAGCGTGAAAACAGTAGGTGGAAGATAAAAACAGTAGGTCTGGTAACGCTGAGGAGAAATTAAATCGCAAACCGATCCGTAACTTGTTAAATATAAATACACTTTTTAGATGAGCCCAAAAAACGGGGCTAACCAAAAACGCAGATCGATATTTAAAACAAAATTACATAGCTGTAGTTAGGTCAGGTTAGGATTTTTTTTAAGTTGATGCAGAAAAGTGCATTTATACCAAAACAAGATGAGATTTAGTTGCTCGTTAAAAACAAGAGACTAAAATGGCTTTGTTCATGTCTTTACCGTTATTTTCTTTCCACTGTGTATTTTGGATTACATAAAGTATATTTTTGGAATTGTACCATATAAAATATATTTTAGCTGCCCTTTCACCCCCTGCCCCCCCGCTACGCCAGTTGGTGAGTGGGTGTGGGTGAACAACCCATTATATATTTGAATCAGCTATAGTAATTTACGTTACCTAAAAGGTCGGTTGGTGACTTATTAGAGTTCAAGTTGTTTGGAATATAAACGAAAACGAGTACTGTAATAACACCTAACGGACATGTATCATATGATATTTTATTTCATGTTGTTTCTTTTTGTTAAAAAATAGTTGTTAAACGGTTAATTATTGATAAACTTTAATATATATCTGATACAAAAATAAAATTATTACTATAATTATTATTTAGATATATTTTATTTTTTTCTGTTTTTTTTTAAATATGAAAACATTGTTTCTTCGTCATTTTATCTGTCAAAATAACTTTCGACTTGGCAAAAATTAGACCTCTGCAAGGCAACGCTTTGGTACTGTAATAAGCTATTTACCGGCCATAATGAGTCCAACAAGTAGTTATTTACCGGACAGCATGAAATAAATGTCGTTTCTCTTTTTGCCTATGTTCTTTTCAATACATTCCGGTACTTTTTTTGTAAAAAAGCTTGAGTATTTATTATACGGAGTTAATGACAAAAACCGCTCTCCAGTGGCGTGCCAAGTTTTTTGGGAGCCCCCCGGCAAGACTATTTTGGGGGCCCCCTGTATAATTTCTCCAAAAAAATAAGTAAAGAAAAAATTTCATAAATGTGTTAACAAAAACCATAACATAAAATAAAAAATAACTTGTAGAAAAAAAAAGAAATAAAAAATTAAAAAAAGGAACGAACGATATACATTTTAAGATTAATAGGTATAGTTAAACTAATAAACACAAAACAGAAATTAACTAAGCATTAAATAATAATAACTATACTCTGGTTCAAGCAAGAGTACAAGAATCGCTTTTTTTTGGCGGTGGACTAGACTGTCTTGTTTTTGTATCGACTAGATAAATACTTATTAATTAGTTCGTTAATATTTACTTCTCTAGGCCTTTTGTGCTCTATTTAGATAAGGGCTAGAGAACTAAGAGTACTAAGACGACTTTGAGTCATGGTCGACCTAAGGACATTTTTAATTAATTTCAACTTTTAAAATAATCTCTCTGATTGAACTGAGGTTACAGGAAGAACAAGAAATAATTGGAATGTAGAATACGATTTTGGTATAGTACTTAACTATAATTCATTATTTTCAAAAATATAGTCTGCGAATTCACGAGTTGTATTAAGGTTTTTAATGTTGTTATACAATAATGATTTTATCTGAAGTAGCTGACTTGCTAGTTGAGAAGTTAAATTATTTGAATATTTCTCCATTAATAACCAGTGGCGGCTCGTGGACAACTTCATGGGGGTCAATAGATGTACACGACAAAGAGTCATCTGAAAAACTGACACACGAAACAATAAAATGCCTTTGTTACTTTGCAACCGCATATCCAGGCACATAAATCGTACATATTTTTACGAAAATAACGGTTTATTTCTTTGTTTTTGTCTTTACTTGTTCGTTGAATTTTAAATTTCGGCAAAGGTCGACTACTGGTCTAAAATTCGAGTCGTTCAGCTCGCCAAAATAATTCAAAACGGCTTTTAAAGTTTTTTTTTAAATATGAATTTAAAACAGAAAATCAACAAACAAAATTTAAAGTCTTAAAAATAAAATCTACAAAAATACGCAATCGTAACGACAATCTATCGCACGATCCACATTAAACGCATCAACTGACAAAAATATTTAAGTTTCCTTGGCGCGGCTATTGACTTAAACTTTACCTATGCGAATTTGGTCGAGAACACTCGGGAAAAACTCGCCTCCGTTTATAACCACGAGATCAACGCGGGCCGCCAGCCGTAATCGATGCCAACGAAACGATACCTCCGGAGATCGCGGTGCGAGGCATCGATAATGTGTCGCGGAATCAAGTGAACAGTCAACGAGTTTATACGCTTAGAATAATAGCGGGAATTTCCAAATTTAAAAAAAATTCAAAAAATATAAATTATGTATTATCTTATTTATTTGTTTCTATTTGGAAATATTTATTGGGGGTCATTGACCATATAACCTAATGGAGGAGCCGCCACTGAAATAACTGAGCTTTTTCCAAAATTTCGGAGGATTTAGAATGGAAAATGTTGAATAAACTGTTTTAAACGCCGTGGATATTTTATCTAGCTGACTTACTATTACATCTAAATACGCATTAAGTACTGTCACTTCCAAATGTTTCGTAGGGTTTATATATTACGTTATCTTATTATTTTAATTTTCAATGTATTCGATAGTTGCAAAAATTGCGAATTCCGTGATTTTTTCAACTATGGAAAAAACATTTTATTTGAATACCATATTTAATTTGGCGGCCCCCTAATAGCCAATCCCTCCCGGGCCGGCCACTGACGCTTTCATGAATATATGGTTTTGATTTTTTTAAATGATATTTAATTCTAGTAACTAAAAACGGTATGTTCAATTGTTTAACGTTTTGAGGGGTTGTTATACTCGGCTTCACAGGTTTTATACTGTGAGTTATAGGTCTGAAAGTTGTATTTTAAAACTCAGATATCTCTATCGCTGGCATATACAGTGACGGCCAACTAATTGGAAACGATATCTTACGAAAATCTGAACCGTTGCTAGTAAGAAATTGGTTTAAGATATTTCGAATATTGTCGCTATTGTTAGAGTGTACATCTATTATTATCGTATTAAACAATCTTATTAAGTTTAAAAAATAATCTATTCATTGCAAAATTCGAAGAACACTACGTTTTCGTTACCATAGAGCTTTAGTGGGTTGTTGACTTCCGTTCCTTCTGCAAATGTGGGTTCGCGAAAAAGTTGTAACGAAAAGAATGACACGTCATTATTAATCTTCATAGGAAAGGCTATTCGTATCAAAATATTGCAGAAATGGTTAATGGTTCCAAAAGGTGGTGTTTAACGCTGTTCATCATGTTAGGATTCATGGAAGGCAGACCTTCACAAATGAGCAGTTGATATTTGGAAAGAAATTTTTGTTGAAAATCCAAGGGAATTTAGTGTTCGAAGTGGTCGTAATCGTTTGAACGAGGCACAACTTTTTGGCAAGGTACCAAGGAAGAACCCTCACCTTTCTGAAGTGAATCGAAGGAGCCGTTTGGAATTTGCTAGAAATCACCTTCCTTGGAACGTCCAACAATGGGAGCAGATACTATGGTCAGATCAATTCAAGGTAAATAAATTTGGTTCTCATGGAAAACTTTTTGTTTGGTGTTCACTAAATAAAGAATTTGACCCGCGCTACACCATGAAAACAGTGAAATTTGGTGGTGGTTGTATCATGGTATGGGGCTGCTTCTCTTGGAATGGTGTTGGCCCTCTTTATATATAACTGGTACTATGGATCAGTATGAATACATTAACATACTGGAAAACGTGATGCAACCATCTGCAGAAGAAAATGTATCAGTACTTTGGAAATTCCAACACGATAATGATCCAAAGCACACTGCTCGGAGGGTGACTGTCTGGTTTCAGGATAATCACGTAGATATTTCACAATGGCCATCTTGTAGTCCAGATCTTAACCCAATAGAAAATCTTTGGATGATAGTTAAAAGGAAATTAGGTTCAAGAACTTTCCAAAATTTCGACGAAGTATTCGTGGATGTGAGAGAAGCTTGAACCAGTATTCCACTAGAGACTTGTAAACGTCTAATACAGTCCATGCGTGTTTAAAGTAATTGAAATCAATGGATATCCCACTAAATACTAGGTACTCGATTGAGACAAAAACTTTTGTTAGAGAATATTGATTCAGAAACACGTTTCCAAATAGTTTGCCGCCTAATAATGTAGTGTTCTTCAAATGTTGTAATGAATAAATTATTTTTTAAACTGAATGAGGTTATTTAATGCGATAAAAATAGATATACACCCTAACAATAGCAACAATGATTTTTAGTAAAGTTTATAACAGTGTGGTGTTTAATATTGTTGAATATTCATATTAAAAAATGTGTGTTTAGATGATGTCTATTAAAAAAAAAAAAAAAACAAAAATTCAGTATATATCTCGATATGGGTGTCCTCAAAAAAAAAGTATCCATAATTTCCACTAATTTCTAGATTAATCGGGAGAGGGGGGTGTCTGTATCTCAGAAAATAAAATAGCCCTGAAAAATCTTTATTTTCGGCATGATAGTTTCCTTTAAAAAAAGCAGCAAATTAGTATGAAAACCGTATATATCTGTCTGAAGCAGTAACTAAGATAAATGTCGAAACTTGAGGCCCTGTACTACGTAACCTATAGTATGTTATCTATAATTATATTATTACACATTTTAAGGGTCGACCTAATTTAATGACCAGCAAAAGAGAAAAACTAATATCCGTAGGTTTTAAAAATCATAGATCTACCAAAATTGGCACAAACCTTTACTAGAGTAAGCAGTGTAAAACGACTGAGTATTAACTTTCTAGCCACTCAGATTGAGGCACTTCCCTCTTGCAATGTTTTATATAAAGTGAAATACCGGGGATTTGAAGTCATCCTAAAACTATCAAAATTGACTCAAATCTTCACTAAAACAAATAGCATAAAATGGCCCCGTATCAACTTTCTAGCCCCACAGATTAAGACACATCCCTCTTGCAATTTTTCAAATAAAGTGAATGATCGGGGGTTTAAAAATCCAAGAGCTACCAAAATTGACTCAAAATCTTAACTAGGGTTGGCAACATAAAATGGCTTAGTATAAACTTTCTGGCCCCTCAAATTGGGGCGCTTCCCTCCCCAAATGTTTCATAAAAAGTTAATGACAGTGGTGAAAGTAAAGAAAAAACTGCATAAAATGGCCTAGTATCAACTTTTTAGCCTTTCAGATTGAGGCTCTTCTTTCTGGCAATTTTTTGAATAAAGTGTATGGCTGGAGGTTTAAAGTTATCCTTATGCTACCATAATTAACACAAATCTTCACTAAAGCAAACAGCATAAAATGGACCAGTATCAACTTTCTAGCCCTTCAGATTGAGGCACTTCCGTCTGGCAATTTTTCATAAAAGATGGATGACCGGGGGTTTAAAGTCACCAAAATTAACTCAAATCTTCACTAAAGCAAATAACATAAAATGGACCAGTATCAACTTTTTAGCCTCTTAGATTGAGGCACTTTCTTTTTACCAATTTTTCAAGTAAAGCAAATGACCAGAGGTTTAAAGTTATCCTTAAGCTCTACAACAATTAACACAAATCTTCACTAAAGAAAACTGAATAAAATGGCCAGTATCAACTTTCTCAGATTGAGGAACTTGCATTTTTTTATAAAAAGTAAATGACCTGGGGTTTAAATCATCCTCAAACTAGGGTTGGCAACATAAAATGGCTTAGTATAAACTTTCTGGCCCCTCAAATTGGGGCGCTTCCCTCCCCAAATGTTTCATAAAAAGTTAATGACAGTGGTGAAAGTAAAGAAAAAACTGCATAAAATGGCCTAGTATCAACTTTTTAGCCTTTCAGATTGAGGCTCTTCTTTCTGGCAATTTTTTGAATAAAGTGTATGGCTGGAGGTTTAAAGTTATCCTTATGCTACCATAATTAACACAAATCTTCACTAAAGCAAACAGCATAAAATGGACCAGTATCAACTTTCTAGCCCTTCAGATTGAGGCACTTCCGTCTGGCAATTTTTCATAAAAGATGGATGACCGGGGGTTTAAAGTCACCAAAATTGACTCAAATCTTCACTAAAGCAAATAACATAAAATGGACCAGTATCAACTTTTTAGCCTCTTAGATTGAGGCACTTTCTTTTTACCAATTTTTCAAGTAAAGCAAATGACCAGAGGTTTAAAGTTATCCTTAAGCTCTACAACAATTAACACAAATCTTCACTAAAGAAAACTTAATAAAATGGCCAGTATCAACTTTCTCAGATTGAGGAACTTGCATTTTTTTATAAAAAGTAAATGACCGGGGGTTTAAATCATCCTCAATCTGCCAAAATTGAGTCAAATTTCAAACTAAAGCAAACAGCATACCATAACCCAGTATTAACTTTCGAGCTTTTCCGATTGAGGCACTTCTCTCTTTCAATTTTTTTATATAAAGTGAATGACCGGGGGTTTAAAGTTATCCTAAACCTACCAAAATTGACTCAGCAAACTGCATGAAAATGGCTGAGTATCAAGTTTCTAGTTCCTCAGACTGAGGCATTTCCCTCTTGGAAATTTTCATATAAAGTGAATGAGCAGGGTTGAAAGTCATCCTAAGGCTACCAAAATTGACTAGAATATGTATTAAAGTAAGCTGCATAAAATGGTCAAGTGTCAAGAATCTTCAGAGAGGCTCATTTTCTGTAGAAATATTAATCCTGGTTTCGGGACACCCTGTATATATTGCAGCCTTTTTCGCCGTCTTCTAATTTTATGTAGGCATTTTCTGTTTAATGCAGCAAATTTCTCAAAAGGGAGAATAAACCTTAAGACTGACGATTTGTATTATAAAGTTTATCTCTTTTTAGTTAGTATTATTCCCTTAAAATAAAAAAATAGAAGATATATGCTGCTTGCTTTAGTAAAGATTCTTGGTAGCCCTATGATGAGTTTAAATCCACAGTAATTCACTTTATATGAAAAATTACATGAAGTAAGTGCTACAATTTGGGGATAGAAAGTTGTTGAATGGTCATTTTATGCTGCTTGCTTTAGTAAACAATTTGAGTTACTTTTTGTAGCTTTAAGATCACTTTAAACCTCCATGAAAAATTGCTAGAGGGAAATGCCTCAATCTGTGGGGCTAGAAAGTTGATACTGGGCAGTTTTATGCTGTTTGCTTTAGAGAAGATTTGAGTCAATTTTGGTAGCTTTGGGATTATTCTAAACCCCTGTCATTCAGTATTTATGAATAATTGCAAGAGGGAGGTGCCTCAATTTGGGGGGCTAGAAAGTTGTTGCTGGTCCATTTTATGCTGTTTGCTTTAGTGAAAATTTATGTTAATTTTGGTAGCTTTAGGATAACTTTAGCTAGAGGGAAGTGCCTCAATCTGTGGGGCTAGAAAGTTGATACTATGCAGTTTTGTGCAGTTTGCTTTACAGAAGATTTTTAGTCAATTTTGGGGATGATTCTAAAACCCCGGTCATTCACTTTTTGTGAAAAATTGCAAGAGGGAAGGCCTCAATCTGAGGGGCTAGAAAGACTTGTACGAATTTTGGTAGCTCTAGGATTTTTAAAACCTACGGATATTCGTTTTTTTTTGCTGGTCATCAAATTACCGGTTATTAAATTAGGTTTTTCCTCATTTTGTTCTTGAAAATTATTTATTTCTAAGCAAGAAATTATTAGAAAAATATTATATAGCGTCTCTTAAGGGGTGAAGGTTGAGCCAGTTTTTCTTTTATGGGGATTGGCTATATCTGAAATTTCAAAGTTTCGGATAGCAATATGGATATTTATTGACCTTCTGCATGCTTCGTTGCAATAGGCGTCTTCGCAAATCGATAAAAATCGATATTTGTCAATATTTTTGTTACTTGTGCATAAGTATGAAGATAAGCGATTAAAACAGTGTCACAAGACTCGCATTTCAAAGAAAATGTGACCTGTTAATGGTCCAGTTCATTCTAGATTTTAACACTTACACTATAAAAGATAAAAAGAAGTTTTATGTTCTTTACTCATTGATAATCATCATATGACAGTTTATCATCATCGTAACGCAACATTGTTCTGAGAGTTCTGTGAACAGCGCAACGCGATCAATTCGAATACTTATTCGACAAAATTTGTGCGTCGGTATATGTGTGAAAAACACCTTATTTTTTCTGACTGTATATTACACAGAGATGACATTCTGCACTTTTGAAAAGTGAATATTTTTTGGTTTTTGTCTCAGACAAAAGTCAGTAATTAAAAACTATGGTTTTTGGACAGCTTTCTTGATTTTTTGGATTGGATATTTCTATTGCGCGAAGTTCGTGTTACGTTTGTGTAGATTAATTTCACAGAAATTACCTACAGTGCAAGTTGGGACATTTTTTGAAGAGATCTTGATTTTCAGGAATCTTGGAAAGATTGTTAAAATAAAAACCGTTTCGAATTTTTGCCATACTACCATAATTTAATTTCTTAGTTAGTGTTAATTGTGTTAGTTAGTGTTACTGCTCTAATTTATAATAATATCTATGCTTATATAGACATAATTTTCAATAAGGGTTTTTCTGGATGATAATGCAGCCACACTATTACAGTATTACAGATATTCAAAAATATTCCATTTAATTTTACTGTAATTTTAAAATCCAAACCTAGAGTTAAAAATGATAATTACCTCCAACAATGTTGTTTGCAAATTGTTCTAAATTCTCACTCACACCAGTTGTAAGCTTGGGGTTTTATCAAGAAAATCGGCGTTGCAAGTCAAATTGTTTAAGCATATTATAAATTTCAAGGTCGCCCTTAATTACTCTTAATATTCTTTCTGAGGGGAATGTTAACATAAAAATAGAAAGCTTGTGCTACTATCATCAAAATAATTTTAATCTACTTACTAATGGAATTTTTTTATATTTTGGCGAGAGGTTACCATAAATGGAAGGACAGATATAAGATGTTTTTAAAAAGGAGATAATATTTCTTATTAGAATTGTTTATAGTTTATTTAGTATTATAAATAGTAGAAAATATATAAGGTGTTTCAAAAACCATGGGGTAATGCTTAGACTAATAAAACTGTAAGGGGTAATGTAGCTCGTAAAAATAAGGAAACAAGTTCATATTAAAATCTGTTCGATAGATTTTTCTTACTAAGTTAGAGGGTGTTTAAGTTCTAATACATTTTCAGTTAGGTACAACCACTATATTGATTTCAACATTTTCTAGTCTAGTGGCCTATTAGAAGACATAATTTTAGATTGGGAAATGTCTGGAATTATTCTATTACCGTTATCACTAGATGGCGAAAGCATGTCGTGGTAAGTGTACGATTTCAGGTTACCAAACGCTTAATTAGAACGGCCATTTACAATAATTGTTATGACATTTTATACTAATGACAAAAAATCTGTAAATTTTCTTTACCCGGAACTTCCCTCGTTATGAATCTTTCCTTTTATTAGGAATAGTGAAAAGTATCCGAATTTATTGACAGTATAATATTTATTTTTAAGCATTTTTTTGGGTGCTATTTTGTTCCAACATATTTAATTCGTACCAATATTTTACCAGTTTCTACCCACACCAAACTTGGTTTTTAGGCATAATTTAAAATACATTGAATAATATGTTTTTACGCTGACTTATTTTAAGAGCTCCATTTTGTTCCGTTGTTTTTTAAACATTTTATTTGGCTGTTATTTTGTTCCATCATCTTGAATTCGTACCACAATTTTACTGGTTTAATCTATATCACACTTAATGCTTGTAGAAAATTTGAAATGAATATAATAAGTAGGTTTTTTCAGGCTGATTTTTTAAATATTTTATTATGCAGCCATCTTAGAGTCATATCAAAATGTTACCAATTCAGTTATATAAAATATTTCAGGATGCTATGGATCGAGCCAAAAGTGAAGGGGTGTTGAGAGTGAAGGAATATACTAAATTAAAGCCATGGGTAACCAATGGAATAATTTATTCTATAAAGCGCAGAGATAAAATTAAAAAAAAAAATTGTTAATTAATTATACTGAAGAAGATAATAATAATTATAAATCATACCAAAACAATCTTAACAAAATAATTCAGAAATGCAAATATGATTATGACAAAAAAGAACTAGAAGATACCAGTAAAAACCTTAAAAAGATTTATGAAATTATTGCAGAAGCTACAGATGACAATAAATTAAAAACTAAAGATATTCTTCAAATAAAAAACAATAATGAAACTTTTTCGAATAAATAAGAAATGGCAAATTTTTGCAACACATTTTATATTGATGTTGGCACTGAGATGTATAATAAAATTAAAAATCCTTTAACGAAGGAGCCAATTAATCATAACGCACTTTTATCTATGTTTTTAAAACCAGTTACAAAAAATTAAATAATTAAACACATAAATTCATTAAAAAATAATTGCTCTTCTGGACTGGATGGTATTAATACCAAAATAATTAAATCTTTTCATAAATAAATCATATCATAAATTTAATTTTTAAAACTGGGAGAGTACCAAGTCAATTTAAGACTTCTGTTGTCAGACCTATTTTTAAGACTAATGACAAAACTAACATATTAACTATAACTATTAGCGTAATTAATAATTTTACAAAAATTTTTGAAAAATGTCTTAAAGACAGACTTGTAAACTTCTTTGACAGCAATAATATTCTTTTTAGTAACTAATATGGTTTTACAAATGGTATGACCACTAAGAATGCTATGTATGAACTGATCAAACATGTAACAGACAATCCTGATAAAACAGGAAGTGTCTGGGAGTTTTCCTGGATCTCGCTAAGGCATTCGATACAATGCCTCACAATATGCTCTTGAGTGTCCTAAACACTTACGTAGTGAGAGTGACAGTGTTGGATGTATTTGAGAGTTACCTCACCAATAGACAGCAGGTGATTAAAGTGGAAGATACATTCAGTGATCCATTAATTGTAAGGATAGAGATACTCCAGGGCACTGTTCTGGGGCTAAATTCCTTAACTAATATAAAAATTGATAATGGTATTGTGATATCATATGCTGATGATACGGCTGTTATCTTTGAAGGTGAAACCGGGGCTCATGTAAAAAAATCAACTATTGATGGTATTTATAAAATTAAAATCTGGTTGGACTCTTTCAACTTTAAATGCATCTAAGACAAAATATATTGCCTTCTCTCTCACATCCAGTGGACGTCCTGACTTTAATAGTGTTGAAATTGAAAATCTAGATTCTGTAATCTGTGAGGTTGACTCTATGAAGTACTTGGGATTTATTATTGATTAAAACCTTAAATGGAGTCCACATGTCCAAAATCTTAAAAAAAATATTAGACAGTTAATTCATAAGTTTTACAATTTGAGAGAGATTCTTGGTAAAAAAGTTTTAATATCAGTTTACAAGTCATTAATCGAATCATTGATAGGAAGGTATAATAGTTTGGGGAGGTCTGTACGCGAATAGCCTACAACCCCTCTGCTCAAAATTTTGTACTTAAAGTCATATATAAAAAAATAAATGTTTTCCCATTGAATTATTGTACTCTATGGATATTTTTGATGTCCGATATATCTGTCATCGTCACGGAACCCGAAATAGAACAAACAGACATCTTGTGATACCTAGTTCTAGCACTAGTAGTAATCTTAGATCTGTTAATTATCTTGCTCCTAAAATTTACAATATTTTGCCTATAGGGATAAAAAATACAACCAAATTATCAAAATTCCGAGACAATTGTAAATTGTTTATTTCTGAAAATTATAATAAATTTAGAAAACTCTTTAGAAACTGTTAAATATGTATATTTTATGACTTTTTTAACTTAACCAAACCATCTTTATTATTAATTAAATTATTTTCTAAACATTAGTTATATCTTACTGTACCTGTAAGTATACATTTAGTAAATTTATTATATTAATATCAAGACTATACCAATGCACATACCGGGGTTCAGTCCTCTAGGTGCAATATAAACATCATTTCTTGTAAAAAAACCAATGTTTTCTATCTATGTAATATTTATATTATATATATATTACAATTTTACAAAATATATGAAAAAAAAACTAAGCCATTTTTGAGAATGACGGCTGTGATTCTAATGGTTCGATTACTTCTAAATCATTGTCTTCTGAAAATGATGAGGTTTCGTCGTCACTACTTCAAAATCCCAGTGTGATAACTAAATCATCAATAACCGCTTCAATTTTGCCATCTACTTCCCAGTATTTATCTTGAATAGAACGAACATGTTTAACATACGATTTCCAATTTCCAGCCGATATTAAGTCAATCGCTTCTAATGTTATTTTATTTCAATCTTTAATTGAAAGTTCGCCGGTGTTGCGCTCTCGAATATATTTTTTTACTCCTGCCCATGCAAGTTCAATAGGGTTGAGGTCGCATATGTATGGAGGCAGCCTTAAAGGTGTATGACCCAGGTTACGTAAAAGACCGTCAATTTTATACTTTTCTTCTCTAGGCTTGCTGGCTGATATTACTTCATATAATTGATATTTTCTCCATGTTGGATCACATTCAAGATTGTTCGATTTAAGCCACGATATCATATAAGCTTTTGTAGAGTATTTAGTTGGAACTCTATCTTCTACGTGAGAATGATAAGACGCATTATCCATTACCACTGATTTGGGAGGAATGTTAGGTAGAAGCTTCTCGAGCAACCACTTTTCAAAATTATCTCTATTCATCTGTCCATGATAGTCTCCAGTTGTTAGTCCCGAGCGAAAAACAAAAGCAGCATCTGGAACAAATCCGGCTTCTGAACCAGCATGAACTATAATAAAGCGACTACTAGAGCGGATTCCCTGAACAAAACCTATAACACTTTCACTTTGCCAGCATTTGTTCACTGTCATATAATTATCTACCCAGGTTTCGTCTAGATACACGTATATTGCGTTCTTCTTGCCTATATTGCCTTACAGTTGATAGATATTTCACCCGCCAGTGAAAAATATCTGGTCTTTCAATGAGCAATTTTCGTTTATTTTGGCACTTGCGCCAAATAAAACCATTTTCAAAGGAAAATCTATTTTGTTCTTTACAGCACAAAGTAGGGGTTTGCAGGTCGGAACCTTCTTCAAGTTTATATAAAAATCCTCTATTGTTCGTCGAATTACTTGAAAATCACCATCGTCAATTTTATCTTTGTATGATAATCGGAGTCTTTTTTATTAGGAGATTTTCAAGGTGAAGTAGAACATAAGCGATCATTATGTTCTCTTTGAATTTTTCTTACACTACTTTCCGAAACACCAGTGTAGAATGGAGCGCATTCTGTTCGATTTTGAATTGGAATAGTCAAACTATTATTTTCAGCTTCTCTACTTCAGGCCTCTATAACGCTCGCAATAACTTCACGTGCACCGCTTCGAACTGTTTTTCCTCTTTTGCTCGCCATCGTTACTTCGAAACAATAATTCAACTTCAAGGCAACGCATTTATATAGAAATGAAAACAAATGCCGAAGTGTATAGGCGCCACTGGAAATAGCTAGAACCTTCTAGCGGCAAGTGCATGGAGACTGTAGGCTCATCCCAATTACAAGTGGACCAGTGCGAAATTTACCAAATACTCGATTAATTTTTCATGCCGCTTAGCTGGCGCACTTTATAGGTGAAGCGGCAAACTATTAAAACAAATAAAATAACATAAAATTTATTTGTATACACAAATTTTACTTTTCCGCTTACTTAATACTATGAACCTTTATTTTAAGGACCGCCCGGTTTTCTTTCGTGTCCCGCAGTTTAAGAATACTGATGAGATATAGGCGAACGAATCTTTTGATGCCTAATCATAAAAATCAGTCCAGCCTGTAGGTGGTAACAAAGAATAAATTCGTAAGAAATATCTTTTTACGTGATTTCTTAAACATTGTATTTGGTCTCCATTTTGCTCCACCATCTTGAATTCTAATATAACTTTAGTACTTTATCTCTATATCACACTTAATACTTGCTCAAAATTTGAAATTAGTCTAATGAATTGTTTTATCAGGCTGATTTTTAACTATTTTATTAGGTGGCCATCCTGTGTTCATACCAACTGTTATCAGTTCATTTCTATGTAACATTTGATTTTTGAGCCAAATTTGAGGTAATTTGGATAAACAGTTTTTTAGTGATAATTTTAACATTTCACCAGACCGCCATGTTATTCCGTCACATTGGATATTTACCAGCCAGGTCATCCTAATTAATATATATATATATATATATATATATATACATATATATATATATATATATATATATGTTATATCACTCGACTTAAAATTCACTTTTTAAAAAATATTTTTATTTACAAAATCAAAATTAAACTAACAGTATAGAAGCTTAAAAACGAATCATGATTTTATTTACAATTTACACTATTTATATGAAAGACGAATGCTGCGTCAGTGGGAACTTGCTTGTTGGGCAGATTCTGCTGACGAGGCGTCTCGGTACTCGCCGTCTCCTTGAGATAACCGACATCCGATACGGTGGGAACCAAGGGCATCGTACTTGAAGGTGACATTGCTCGTGAGAAAGGATATAACAACTCCCCCATTAAGATGAAAGTTGACGCGTGGTGACAACTTTCAGGTCCTCTGCTTATTGAGGTTGAGTTCAATCTCTTCACTTTCTTCAATCGGGTCGCCAAGGCGGATGCTCGGTCTCCTTCTGGGAATTATTCTTCTCCATTGTATAACGTTAGATCCTCTTTTAGGTGGAGAGGGTGGATTGTCATCGTTGCTAGTGGCTACTCCAATCTTGATGTTACGTGTTCGTCTTCGACATTTGCAAAAGATGTATAAGGCAATCAGTGTGATAATGAGTGTTATTGTAAGAATCGTGAACCAACTTATGTGTTTTTTCACGAACGGCTGATTTACCAATTGATCCAGCTGATCGGCATACTGATTTAACTTGTGCTGGGCTATGTTCAGGTCCTCTACATCTATTTTGTTTAGCTTCAGAGGCTTCAAATCTGGTAAGTGAATATTCTCTGGCATATGGTTACAGCAGTCAAAATGGATGTTGACTGGGTGGTAATTGTAGGTTACGTTGTCGTAAACATCAACTGATTTCTGGGCACGAACTCTTGTACTCCCAACGAAGGCACTACACTCGGGTTGAAGTTTCATCAAAGTATTTGTGTTGATGATCTGAGTCTCTATATCTCTGGATCCACATTTTATTGTGACGGGCAGAGGGTCTGCAACAGCTATCAACCATAAATTCTGACTGATTTCTTGAATGTTATAGTCTTTGGCAAGAATGACTAAAACTTGGCATGTTCTGGGTAGATGATCAAGTCTCTTCAGAAGCTGAGCCTCGCAGACTGCATCAGTATCAATTGGGTATGGCAGGATGTTGGAACAGATGAACATACGGTTGCCTAGTGGTTTGCAGGACTTCATATTGCGGATGGTTGTATAAAGTAAAGAATCATCATTTCGCGCAATTAGTTTATTAGTTATTGACAAAATGTGATGAAGGCCTGTTCGATTATCCAGAATCGGTATAGGATATAAGTGATAGAGAGTGTATTTTTCAGGTTCGACTAAAGGTATTTCTAGTACAAAAATTATTCTAGTATCTAATTGATATGCCTTTAATTCTATTATGTCGAGGTATTGAGCTACGCTTGAATAATATATCGGCAAGGGAAGATTATTCTTCTGTAATGACTGCGATATATGCTTTAATGAGTCTACTAAATCGTATGGAGTGATGATTGAACTGTGCAAAATTTTTAAACGTGCAAATGTAACAGCGTTTATAGCATCGTTCAAAGTATTTTCGATAAATGAATAGCTTTCTGTTAGTGATTCGCACAAGTCTAGGATATCGAGTTGTGATTGATAAAATTTGAGATGATCGGAAATATCCATAATTGATTCGCGAATTTCTTTAATATCATTATTAAAGGTTTCCTCATCAATTTGAAGTTTTTGAATGGTTTCGTTAAAGCTTTTGATAACAGAGGTAGTTACAGATATTTGATTTTTCAAAAGATTTTCTATTTGGTATTCATCGTGGGTTAACTTTTCGATGCACTCGTTGAAATATTCACCATCGGAAGCGTCAAGATTACCAGTTATTGATTTCCAAATGGTTCCAATACCATTAAGAATACCACGTTTTTCTCTAAAAATGTACTTTTTAGTGTCGGTCATTATTTCAGTGTACTTTTGGTTAACAGCGTTTGATATTTGTTTAAGGAGACTAACATGAGTTTGAACTTGCGGCTTAAAGCCTTTCATTCGCGGTACGTCTTCGTCTATAGTGTTTAATAAGCTTTCTAATATTTTGTCATTATTACTAATTGTTTCTTTGATTGGTCCGAGGTCTTTGTAAACAAGGAGGGTCCATTTATCATTTGAGATTTTTACGGTCGCTTCTTCATGAAAGAAAATTCCTAAGGTGTTGTTTATTGGTGTTAGAGTGTATTGGGACTGAGTGGCTGTTGAAAGTGCCAAGAACCTAGAAGAGAAAAATTACTCATAGTATGGTTTCAGTCTGTCAAAATTTATTTTAGATTTTTGTTTAGATTCGGGGTTTATCAGAATTGCTGAATTTTGTAAAATTTCGATTATTTCGAATGGACCGTTAAATTTATTTTGGGTTTTGTCCTTGATTTGCGATTCTTTAATGTATACCTTATCTCCTACATTATATTCATAGGGGTGAGCAGAAACATTTTGGTCGAAGCGCTCTTTGGCTTTTTCTTTTTGTTGACATGTTCTGGCTGGTTTTATAAAGGTATTGCATGCGATTGTTTAGATCTTGCATATATTTGGAAATAAGACGTTTTTCATTATATAGGATTTCGGGTGGTCTAGATGAGGTGTGTCCAAAAATAAATTCGTAAGGCGTGAAACCGTGCGTTTTGTTTTTGGTATTGTTATAACATATAGTTGCATAAGGAAGAACATTAAACGGGTGTTCGTCAGGGTTTTCAGTTTGATTAGCTCGTATCATTTCACTGAGTGTCGCGTGAAATCTCTCAACAGAGCCGTTTGATTGAGGGTGTCCTACGCTAGAGAAAGTTAGTTTGATATCGTAAAGCTCACAGAGGTCATTCATTAAGGTGTTTTTGAATTCTCGGCCATAGTCACAATGTATACGTAACGGAGTTCCATAATGTTGAAAAAATACAAGAAGTGTATTAACAACAGATTTAGCTGTCTTATCCTCTATAGGGTAGGCTTGTGTAAATTTTGTTAGTTCGTCACGTACTGTTAGGGCGTAATTTCGAGTTGGGTATTCAAATATGTCTATGTTTATTCTTTCAAAAGGTGTTTTGGGCGTTTCTGTTACGACTAGGGGACTGCTTAGATTTTTACGACAGATTTTTACTTTTTGGCAAGTTTCGCAACTTTTAATAAAGTTTTCTACGGCTTTTATTATGCCTGGCCAATTGTATTTTTCTTTTATGCGTCTTAACGTCTCGTTAATTCCGCGATGTAAGTTGGTTTTTCCGCGATGGTAATGATCTAAGATCTGAGGTATTTCGTCTTCATTAGGGGTTGTTGTGATGTTTTGGCAGATACTTAATTTTATATTTTTGTCTGCAAAAATATACGAAAATATTTCAAGGATAGGAAGTTCGAGTGTGTTTTCAACGAAATAGGTACAAGAGATGTCAAGTTCGTCTTGACCGGTATAGAGAATGTAAAAGAGGAGTTGTATGACAGTTTCTGGGTTAAACGGGAGAGGAATAATGAAATATTTACGATTTTTTGTTGATTTACTGGAGAAAATATTTATTTGTTTTGGATTAAATTCCATGTTTTCCTCGAAAATATCGTCAAGAATCTTATGATGTAGTTCTTCTAATTTATTTTGTCGAAAGAATGTTATAATATTTTTGTGTGACTTATCCAACAGCTGGTCGTTGGTTGTTTCGATTTTAGAATAATCGATCAGGGATCTGGTTTCGTAAAGGCTTACGAATTTATTGTATTCTTCGGCTATTACATCGTCGTCATAGGTTTTAGGTTCTTCGATAGGTTCTTCGGATTCTGTCTCATTCGATGCAAAAACAGATATTTTTGTTTGAAGCTTTGCGCATTCTTGGAAATGATTTACTTTTATTCGAGATAAAGCATCAGCGTTTTTATTAATTTTTCCCGGTTTATAAATTATTTCGTACTGATATTCTCCTAGTTTTAGCCGCCATCGTGCTAATCTACTACCTGGGTCTTTAATAGAAAGTAACCAAGTAAGGGGACGATGATCTGTGACTAGAATGAACTTTCTTCCAAATAAATATGGACGAAAATATTTCACGGCCCATACAATAGCAAGTAGTTCTTTCTCTATTGTCGAGTAATTGGTTTCGGCTTTACATAGTGTTCTTGAGGCATAACCAATGGGTAAGTCTTTGCCAATGGGACCTTGGGAAAGTACAGCGCCTATCGCAAATGCGCTTGCATCCGTTGTTAGTAGGAAAGGCTCATCGAAATTTGGATAGATGAGAATTGGGTCAGAAGTCAGAAATTGTTTTAGTTCGTCGAAAGCTTGACGACAATCTGAGTCGAAATCAAATTTGATATCTTTTTTCAACAATCTGGTAAGGGGCTTTGATATTTTCGCAAAGTTTGGAATAAACCTACGATAATAACCAGCTAAACCCAGAAAGGATTTTATGTCTTTTGAATTTTTTGGTTCTGGAAATTTCTGTATGCAATCGATTTTAGTGGGATTAGGTTTAACTCCGTCCTGAGTGATTAGGTGACCAAGGTATGCTACCTCTTTTCTCAGGAACTCACATTTGTCAGGTTGTATTTTGAGGTTTGCTTTTCGAAGACGTTTAAAAACTTCGCGTAAGCGTGTGATGTGGTCATGGATTGTGGGTGAATACACAATGATGTCGTCCATATAGACGAGACAACGTTCATTGAGAATGCCTAGAAGGATGTTATCCATTACTCTCTGGAAAGTGGACGGGGCGTTTTTAAGACCAAAGGGCATTCTTATAAATTCGTAGTGTCCGTTCTCGACAGAGAAAGCAGTTTTTGGAATATCTTTAGGGTCTATCTCGATCTGGTGAAATCCTGAAGCCAGATCCAGGGTTGTAAAATACTGGCATTTGCCTAGCTGATCCAAAAGATCAGAAATATTGGGAAGCAGATACTTATCATCTACCGTGGATTCATTCAATTTACGATAATCTATGACTACTCTCCATTTTTGTTTGCCTGAGGAATCAAGTTTCTTGGGGACGACCCAAACTGGAGATGACCAAGGTGAAATAGAGGGTTTTATGATTCCTTGTTCTAACATTTTATTAACCTGAGTTTTTACCTCTTCTTTGTGAATATGGGGATACCTGTATGATTTGGTGAAAACAGGCTTTGCACCATTGGTGTCAATTTGGTGTTTAATTTCATTGGTAAAGGTAAGATTGTCACCTTCGAGGTAAAATATGTCCTCAAAATCTACGCAAAGATTGGTAATTATTTCTTTTTCTTCTTCGTTAAGATGCTCTAAACGAAGTTGGGACTTAATGTTGGGAATGCGGTTAGGAGATAGTTGTTTATCAGATAAATTGTAATTGAGTAGCGAATGAGAAGAAAAAGGTTCGATTTCGATATTTGAAAAATTAATGGTTTTTGGGATGGCGTTTGCATTAACCACAGAAGTTAGAAATTCGCCTTTTTTATTGACATGGACAATTGCGTTTGGGATATGAACTTTTTCGATTTCTTGCCTAGATAGGATAGCATCGGTGTTGACTAAATCACAACGTAATTTAAAAATTTGTTCGGTCCTACCTTCAATCTTAATTTCGTTAGAATTGTTTACGTTAGTTATTTTATTATTTTGTTCGAGGTTTTCTTCTGCCTTAAACAGTGGTAAAGTTTTAAAATTTGTAACAAGTTGTTTATTTTTTAAGTCGATGGTGCATTCATAATGTTCCAAAAAGTCGAGTCCTAGAATACCATCGAAATCAATATCTAAATCGTATATGTAAACTTTATGTGGGTTTCCGGCTTGAAAAGGAACTAGGGTTGATTCGGTGATAAGAAGTTTTTGGTCTGTGATGCCTTGAATCGTAACGTTTTCGGAAAAACGTTGGGGAAATTGTTCCTGCTCCGGAATCTATAAGTAGTTTAAAAGTGTTAGATGCGTCTTTTATGTAATATAGATTCTTCGGGTTAACAGCAAGAAGGGGATTTAAAGAAAATGTTGTTCTGGGAAATTCAATGACGGGTTCATGTCGTCCAAATTCAGGGTTTGTATTTGATTTTGGATTTTCCGTCTGATATTCATCGTAATACGTTTTATCTGGTTGATCAATATTTTCAACATTTTGATATTCGTAATCGGGGTTATCTTCATACATTCCTGCGTATTGGTTACAACACTCGTCATATTGGGGTTCGGAATAGTTATTGTTGGAATATTGGTCATTGTCGAAATTGACAACATGAGCATGATGCTGGGGATTATTTTGTATTACTGAAGGACGTTGAAAATTGTTAAATGGTGTTTGACGTTGGAAATTGTTTTGGTTTGATTGGTTATGGGGTGTGTACTGCGGCCTTGGCTGACCGTTGTTTGGTCTATTCGACTGAAAGGAGGTGCTTGATTGAAAAGAATTTGATTGTTGATTGGTATTAGGCCTTTGGAAATTGCCAAAATTCTGGGAAGTATAACCATTAGGACGTTGTTGCGATCTACATTCATTTGCTAAGTGACCATTGCGACCACAGCTATGACATTTAAGGGATTGTACATTAGGTCTTTTATTAGTTTGAATAATAGGTCTAGCAGGCGGATTGGGTCTAGAAGATTTTTGGGATTCGAAATATGATAGTTGGAGCTCGCGTCTGATGCGAATTTATGCTTCCAAAAGATTAGGTGGATTTCCTGCACGTATTATATGGCCAATTCGGGGTTCCAGGCCAGTAAGTAGGCTATTTAGAGACATGGATTCGATTAATGTTATTTGGGCTGCCTTTTGACTGGGTGCGAGTATGGATTTTTGTATGTTGGCATGCATTTTGGCATTTAGGACTTGAAGTCTGTTAAGGAAAGTCAAAGGAGATTCGTTTGGCAGTTGTCTCATTCTTTGTAAGTCCTGAATAAGAGAAGATAGATCTCGCGTATCTCCGAAGTGAGAATTAAGTAATTGCTTTATCTCTAGAAAAGAAAGTGGATTTCGGAAACTTATCAGCTGCGCTGCTCTCCCTCGCAACCTATTTTTTATGTGAATCACTAAAAGGTCTTTTTCGTTACCCGTAGACATATCATATGCACATTCGCAGGCATTTAGGAAGGTTTGTAAAAATATTTGATCACCTTCGAATTCGGGGATAATAGAAAAAATCTCGGAAAGTTTATAAGGTTCGATTACTGCTACCGCTGCTCCTGCAGTTATTCTTTCATTTTCCGTCATATTTGCTCAATATATCAACACAATAAACACTAGCACAATATAATATAAAAAGGATATAAAACACAAAATATTTTATGAAATTTTATGTTGATAGACAGTACGTAAAGTAGTATGCCAACCAACGTAAAATAAACAGTTCTTATTAACTAGTTAGTGTGATTAAATTAAAACTGTAATATTTCTTGTTGTAATAAAAATACAAATGTAATCTGGAGATCAGTTTGCAGAATAACTGGTCAAAATAATTCCAAAAAATATTTTAAAATTAATCAATTAACAGAATAACTGATTATACACAAATTATACGTTGTTACACTTAGAAATACAGAAATCAATTAGCAGAATAATTGATTAGCTTATTGAAAAATCAATTAACAGAATAATTGATTATTTTACTATTTAATAAAATGTAAGATCGATTTTGAAAAGTCGAACAGGTATTTAATTAAATATTATTTTTAAAATAAACGTGATGATTCGTTACTTACAAACAGAGTAGAAACATAGCTCGTCGTGTTCTTAGCAGTTAGTTCTACCAGGGGCTTCACTATGTGTTCCTTCCGTAGATGCGTGTTCTGCCAAGTTGATGACGTCACAATGCACAAAATGGGGCTTCTTTGTTCTTCTGGATGAAGGATTGGGATCCACCGTTGCCAGTTAGAGTTCTCTTGTTCTGCCAACGTTGCCAGATCCTACCACGACTGCGCCAATTTGTTATATCACTCGACTTAAAATTCACTTTTTAAAAAATATTTTTATTTACAAAATCAAAATTAAACTAACAGTATAGAAGCTTAAAAACGAATCATGATTTTATTTACAATTTACACTATTTATATGAAAGACGAATGCTGCGTCAGTGGGAACTTGCTTGTTGGGCAGATTCTGCTGACGAGGCGTCTCGGTACTCGCCGTCTCCTTGAGATAACCGACATCCGATACGGTGGGAACCAAGGGCATCGTACTTGAAGGTGACATTGCTCGTGAGAAAGGATATAATATATATATATATATATATATATATATATATATATAAATATATATATATACATCGCAATATTTGTAAAATAAACTGTAAAATTTATCGACTCTAAAGAAGAGTACATTAAATTTTATGCTTACTACTAATATATCATTTTTGATAAATCTGTCAAAATAAAAAAGTTCGGAGCTAAATAAAATCTGAATTTCAGAAGAAGTGCTCTTTGGTCGTGCTCTAGTGAATTAGTTTTCTCTCAGGATTTTTGAGACTATTAATTTGTGTACTGAATATCAACTTGATTCGTGAGAGATTAAATTTAATATGGCGAAACAGAAAAATAAAAATTGGACTTTGCATCCCAGTAGAGGCAGAATTATATATATATATATATATATATATATATATATATATATATATATATATATATATATATATATATATATATATATATATATATATATATATATATATATATATATATATATATATATATATATATATATATATATATATATATATATATATATATATATATATATATATATATATATATATATATATATATATATATATATATATATATATATATATATATATATATATATATATATATATATATATATATATATATATATATATATATATATATATATATATATATATATATATATATATATATATATATATATATATATATATATATATATATATATATATATATATATATATATATATATATATATATATATATATATATATATATATATATAATTACTTACTACTATTATTTTTTCATGTAAAATTACCACCTTAAATTTCCTAACATTGTTCCTGAACACCTGCTAATATATCTTATTTTCAAAAGAATAAAAATGTGTTAAATGTGTTCCTAATATGTTCACAGTCATTTATTGTCCAAACTCGAAAATTGTCAATCATTCACTACAGTTTTATGCACCAGCGTCTTTAAATGTTTCAAGAAAAAAAATATCGATCGAATTGAGATATGAGAATCGGGGTGCCCAAACAAGTGGCTTGCCTCTTCCTATCAAGCGACCGGGATATATCTCCTTCAAATATTCACGGACGCTACGGGTATAATGTGGTGGTGCTCCGTCTTGCAAGAGCCACGTCCTTATTCTTGATCTAAAATGCCAGAAAGATAAGTTAGTTAAAGATGTAAATAAATATTTTCATTTAACCTCTCCTTAAAAAGGTTAGGTCCTACCAGACAATCGTCTATAATGCCGGCATTTAGCGTGAATCTTCGCTGATGACTATTTTTGTACAAAAGGATGTGGGTTTTCAATTTATTAAGTCAATTTATTATCTCATCTTGTGGAAATAATACGATTCCAATCAAAGTATTATCATTTTCTTATTTATGTTAAATACTGTTAGACATGTTTAGGCGTAATACCTCATCACCATCATAAATAGGTTGAACCTTTCCAAATGGATAGGATAGAAAAGTTCTTCTTCGATTACTTCCCAAGCAGTAGATTTTGCCATTTCTCCTGCAATGGCAATTTGTTAATACTGACACCCCGATTTTCCTCTGTTATTTGAGTTGAGTTATTCTTTTCTCGGAGCCAATTGCTCCAACAGATCTGGCGCTTTTGATATTATATTTACAATGGACCTTGTTAACCAAGTTTCCTATGAACATTTACACATGTTTGTACATGAGGAACATTTCGGTCAGGGAATGATTCTGTGTAAATACGATATGCTTTTTCTCGATTTCTATTTGCTTGTTCATAGCCAATTGCCATTTTTTAATAAACTTTTGATTCAAATAAAGTCGAGCATAAAGTATGTTGATCAGTAACTAATTATCAAACGTCGGATATCGCAACATTTGAAGCAAGGTGACCTATTTTAAAATTTGGTTCATTTGAGAAAGAACATTATTTTTAATGTTCTTAATTTTCTTCAAAATGGTACCTCTCTTTTCACAATATCTGTCAAAATAATAATGTTCTGGGCTAAATACATTTTGATTTCAGATACAGTACCCTCTGGTGCCACTGCACTGATTCAGTTTATTTTAGGATATTTACATCATTTTTGTAACCGAACAACAATAAACAACATGTTTGTGGGTTTAAAAATAAGGAATGTTTTGAAGAAATCGACCCGAGACGCTCACTGTTCAATGTCTGACAAGAGTCAACAACGTTATTTCTGTTAAATAATAAGTAAACTTGTGTGTCGTCCGCATACTACTGAACACTACATTTCTGAAAAAAGCACTGTGAATACCAGAAGTATATATAGCGTATAGCAAAGGACTAATAATTAATCCCTGAGGTACTCCACTAGATACAGGAAGCTCCACAGAGACCTGCTCTCCAATCCTAACACACTGTGACCTTCCCGATAGATAATTTACAAATTTAATTTATAAAACACAATACAGTCCATTTTGTGATTTATTGTATCGAAGGCCTTAGAGAAGTTTAAAAATGTCTTCACTATCATTTGCCAGCGCAGTAGAGCAGCCTTGACCTCTCCGGACGCCCGATTGCGTCCCGGGAAGGATCCCATTACCCTCCACGTACCTGGTTAACTGATAATTTATATTTTTTTTCCAAAATTTTTGAGAAGCATGGCAAAACACTAATACGTCTCAAATCTTTAAAATCCTTAGGGTCATTATTTTTTGGTAGAGGCGTTACCAGAGCCCTCTTCGGAGAATCGGGATAAACAGAGTTTTCTATACAGAAGTTAACTACGTGAGTCAGGAATGGAAGAATAAATGGACAACAGAGCTCAATAAAGTGAATGTTCAAACCGTCAATACCAGAGGCATTTGGCTTAATCTGAGTTATAATGTTCAGTACGCAGATATCGGAGACAGTAGTAAAGATTAAAGGAGATACTGTGGTATCTTTAATATTTCCTGTATAATTATCAAGCATATCATTTGCAAGCGAATGAGACGGGGTATTGAAGACAAAAAATAATCGTTAATTTCATCAGGTTATTTTAACGTCTCTGGAATTTTAACTTTATTCTTTTGAACTTCCGAATAATAATTCTTTAACTCTTGCCAGACATTATTCGTTAAAGACAGCTCGTCATTTAAAAAAGCTTTTTTTTGGTTTTTTCATTGTAAGTGTGGTTAAATTCCGTAAATATTGTTTATTTGCGTCGGTTCTATCTCTTTTGTATTTACTTAAAGCCCTGTCACGTAGTTTCATAAGACTTTTTGCACCTTCCCGCCACGGTTGATACGTTTTGGTTATTCTAATTTTTTTTAATAGCGCGTGAATCTAACAATATGTTTAAATTTCCATTTGTAAATTTTACTCTTACGTTTATCTCGTGAAATCAAAAATTTTGCGCCACGGTATTGATTGCAAATCATAATTAAACTGCTAAGCATTCATACTTTTTATATCCCTGTAATTTATATAACTGATTGGTTTTTTCTTTGAGCTATTAAAAGTTCACAGAAAATAAATTCGTGGTCAGAGTCTCTTGGTCCCGGCAACGTGTCACTATTTGTTATTAAATTGTACCCAAATATCCTGTATTCGTGTATCATAACACTAATTACTGATTTATTTTTTGGGGTCTCTTATTTAATATGTTAAAAAAAAATCGGCACCCACAACCTAACTGAATAATTAGGTTTATTTCTGGCCACTGAACTTATACCAAGTTTTGTTTAGTTACTCGTTTATTTAAATGAATGCAAATATATTCCTAAAAATAAACTCGACTGTAATTTATTTTTGGAATATCTGCTATCTAACAATAAAAAACATGGTTTTAGTGTATAAATAAATATTGTAATTTAGTATCAGTAGAACATATTCACTACAAAAGCAATCCCCAGCAAAAAAAAAAGAAGATATACGTATTATAGGTATAAACAAAATATTAAATATGCATATTGACGCCATTTATAAACTTGTATATTAAAAGGGAGGTTAAATCTTCTATTTTCAAATCTAAGTGGAACCTCATATGATCTGCTTTATAGGAAGACAATATTGTAATTTTGAAACGATATCCGGGCCTATTTTTGCGTGCTCCCAGGCCCTTACCTAATTTAGAGCCCCCTTGAGAAGATTTTTTCAAATTCTAAAGTGTGGTAAAAAAATTACAAACATTTTTTCCACATTTCAGGAGGTTTACAATTAATACAAGGGATATAGGTAATTTAAACAATACTTCATGCACCAAACATTTAAGGAAAATGACAAATCGAATTTAAAAAATTATCAGTGTCAGAAAAGCAAAAGCACGTCTATTTAGTTTTATATAGAACATATGAACACAAATTGAAATTGTGATGAAAATTCAGTTTTTCCCACCACTATTACAGAAATAGTTGGAAACAGTAGTCCACTATCTGGAGGATCAAACGTTAGGATATATGAAAAAATATGTGCTAATTAGATTTTACCTGTATATTTTTCAAAATATGGAAATATGTTTAATTTTTTTTTGCCTGATACTGTTACTATTTTACAGATTTAATAGTTTTTTAATTAATGCAATATACTATTAAAAACCTTGCTTTGTTTATGTTGTGGACAATTATTATTTGCATTATTTTATACTCTTCGGTAAATAACTACTTACTGGACTCATTTGTGATTGGTTAATAACTTATTAGCAGTGTCCCTAATTTTGTTAAGTCGAACATCATTTTCACAGCTAAAATGATAACCATATTAAATAAGTGACACTATAATAGTTCCATACCAAAAATATAGAACGATATATGGTTTCAAAAATAATGTATTAGATATATAAATATATATAAAACATATAATTCCCAGTTTACAAAAAAAAATGTGGTTTAAATATCATACGATACACCAGGTCCATTAGGTGTTATACAGTACACGTTTATATTCCGGACTCGGCCCTTAACTCGTACTGTGATAAGTCACCTAAAGGCCTTATAACGTAAATTACTATTTTAGTACTTTCTAGGGATTTTTTGAGAAAATCTCATCTCAACAGGAAATCAAAACCGCAAAAATTATGACATTGCTCCTCGTCAATAAAATCCTTGCAATTACTACATTTTTCGTTTTTTTTTCGTAGAAGTCTTTTTTCTTTAAATCGCTTCTTTCTTTTTGTATGGTTATTTTTATTGGTTTTGTATATAAAATCAAACAGCAATTTACTATCTTTTAGTTTATTTTGACTGAGCATCGTCTTTTGTGTACGTGGAGAAGAGAAATTAACTTAAAAATTAAATAATTATCGATTACGCGGAGAAGCTTCAGCAGCTGCTTTATTGTGTGCAAGAGCTGTCCTACTCGGCAGCTTCCAAGTAAAATTTAATTATTATCTATTGTAGTCACGGATTTCCCGTTTCTGTATTTATTTTTGGTGGAATTAGTACAAATTTGATCCGGTGCTGTATTCACAATTTTTAAATTTTTTATTTGACAGAAGATATGGGAAAAAAATAACTATAGATTCTACTTGATTTATCTGAGAAAATCATAAATACCACCATTTTTGTGCAAGATAATCATGATATCCTACCTTCAATTTTTACATAATTGCTTTAACTACTGTATTTTGGCAGTTACTGGCAAAAAATGCATTGTTTTTGCAATTTTTTTTTAAATTGCCCAGCAATGTAAACTACGTACAATTCAAAACAGCTACAATATAAAAAATTGACTTAAGGTGTAATAAAAAACAATTAATTTTAGCCTCAATAGGTAAATAAAATAGAAAATATAAAATAACGTTTTGCATTTGCAAATGAAATTTGATGTATTGTTGAAAATTAACGTCTTGTACAGTCAGGCCAAGGATGGGGCCCCTCTGATTATGGAGGCCTAGGCCCGGGCCTACCAGGCCTATAGGCCCTGACCAATACTTCTTCGCATACATAAAATGTATGTTCCTAAAGTAGAGATACTTTAGTTTTCAAGATAAGAAGGTATTAAATTGTTTTAAATAATTAATCCTGTTTTTGTTTTCTTAACTAAACTGCTGCTTTTTTAGAGTAAAATTGAAGTTACGAATTTCCAAAATCAGCGTATCAAAGCAAAATCAAAGTATCGGCATACGCCTATTACCGTTTAATAAAACAATTATTTGTGAATAAACTGGTTTTATAGTTTTTTTGCAAATTAATAGGTATATTTTTTATATTCATGATTTCCAGGTTCCACAAAGTTGTTTCAATTTTTTCTTCTAATATATTTTTCCAGATAGTAGAGTAAAAGAAATAAACACGTTTCTTAGTTTGCGTATAGATCTTTTCGTTTTTGAGTTATACGGATTTTTCCAAAAAAATGTGCAATTTTTCAAAAATCCTGTTAGAGGATTACTCATAAGTATTGTGAGGCAATATTTTTTTCTAAAGCATGACAACCCAAGCCCCATTTTTTACAGTGGTATGCATAAAGTTGAAATATATGCGATTTCTCAACACCTGTACTCTGTAAAGGTTCGAGCTATTTTTTAATACAACGAAGTGGTAAATATTAAAGTGCGGGACACGAGAGAAAACCTGCGGTCCTTAAAATAAAGGTTCATAGTCTTAAGCAAGCGGAAAAGTAAAATTTGTGTACGCAAATAAATTTTATGTAATTTTATTTGTTGTAATAGTTTGCCGCTTCACCTATAAAGTGCGCCAGCTAAGCGGAACGGAAAATTAATGGAGGATTTAGTAAATTTTGCACTGGTCCACTTGTAATTGGGATGTGCCTAGAGCCTCCATGCATTTGCCGCTAGAAGGTTCTAGCTATTTCTAGTGGCGTCTATACATTTCGAGCATTTGTTTTCATTTCTGTATAAATGCGTTGCGTTGAATTTATTATTTCCAAGTAACGATGGCGAGCAAAAGAAGAAAAAAAATTCGAAGCGGTGCACGTGAAGTTATTGCGACCGTTATAAAGGCCTGTACTAGAAAAGCTGAAAATAATAGTTTGACTATTCCAATTCAAAATCGAACAGAACGCTCTGCATTTTACACTAGTGTTTCGGAAAGTTGAGTAAGAAAAATTCAAAGAGAACATAACGATCGCTCGTGTTCTACTTCACCTTTAAAATCTCCTGGTAAAAAGAGACCTCGATTATCATACAAAGATAAAATTGATGATGGTGATTTTCATGTAATTCGACGAACAATAGAGGCTTTTTATATAAACTACCCTACTTCGTGCTGTAATGAACAAAATAGATTTTCCGTTCGGGTATAAAACCTTAAATTGGCTTTTACGATCAAAGACTTTTGTTTGGAGCAAGTGCCAAAATAATCAACTGTAAGCCAATATAAGCAAGAAGCACGCAATATTGTGTATCTAGACGAAACCTGGGTAGATAATGATATGACAGTGAAGAAATGCTGGCAAAGTGAAAGTGTTATAGGTGTTGTACAGGGAATCCGCTCTAGTAGTCGCTTTATTATAGTTCTTGCTGGTTCAGAAGCCGGATTTATTCCAGGTGCTGCTTTAGTTTTTCGCTCGGGACTAACAACTGGAGACTATCATGGACAGATGAATAGAGATAATTTTGAAAAGTGGTCGCTCGAGAAGCTTCTACCTAGCATTCCTCCCAAATCAGTCGTGGTAATGGATAATGCGTCTTATCATTCTCACGTAGAAGATAAAGTGCCAACTAAATACTCTACAAAAGCTCAAATGATATCGTGCTTAAATCGAACAACCTTCACAATCAAACATGGAGAAAATGTCAATTACATGAAGTAATATCAGTTAACAAGCCTAGAGAAAAAAGTATAAAATTTACGCTCTTTTACGTAACCTCGGTCATACACCTTTAAGGCTGCCTCCATACATGTGCGACCTCAACCCTATTGAACTTGCATGGGCAGGAGTAAAAAAATATATTCGAGAGCGCAACACCGGTGAACTTTCAATTAAAGATTTAAATAAAATAACATTAGAAGCGATTGACTCAATATCGGCTGAAAATTCGAAATCGTATGTTAAGCATGTTCGTTCTGTTGAAGGTAAATACTGGGAAGTAGATGGCAAAATTGAAACAGTTATTGATGATTTCGTCATCACACTGGGATCTTTAAGTAGTGACGACGAAACCTCATCATTTTCAGAGGAAGACAACGATTCAGAAGGAATCGAACCATTAGAATCACAGCCGTCAACCTCAAAAATGGCTTAGTTTTTTTTCATATATTTTGTAAAATTGTTCATAAAGTAGCTGTCAATAAACTGCTTCAAAATAATTAATTTTCTGTTCAATATCGGGTGTCAAAAAATATCTAATATTGCAATTAATATTTGAAAAACTAAAGCACTCATATTTTTCCAAAATTAACACATCAATGTAGTTATAGTAGGGGAGAGAGCACTGATTCCAGTGAACAAGATTTATCGAAATTTTAACTTATGCAGTTCGACTTTGGGCTATTCGGGTATGCCAAAAGTGACCGTTTGCCTCCGTCTGTCATATTACTTTGTACAGGGGGTGACACTGTGAAGTACTATACAGTGCGTTTCCTGATTGCGTGCTAATGTTAAAGGGGGGTGATTCTTGGACTTTTTTAAGAAAAAAGTTTAATATCACCCTAAAAGTCTTAACTTTGGAGATACAGGGTTTTAAAAAAACATTTTTTTAAAACCTATTTCTGATGCTATTATAGATAAATAACTGTGTGAAATTTGATACACGTCTTTTATGCATAAAAGGGCATTTTTTATTAACAATCAATTTTTGAAATTTCTACCAGTGGCGTGCATATGTAATTAACCTGGGTAAATCCGTATGCTCCTTAATGCATAGAAGACGTGTATCAAATTTCATGCAGTTATCTACAATAGCATCAGAATTGGGATGAACAAAAATGTTTTCTTTTTAAACTTTGCCATCCTGTATCTCAAAAGTTAAGACTTTTAGGACATAAAAACACCCCCTTTAACATCAGCACGCAATTAGGAAACGCCCTGTATAGTACTTCACAATGACGACCCCTGTATAAAGTAATATGACAAATGGAGACAGACTGCCACTTTTGGCATACCCGAGTAACCCAAAGGCGAACTGCATAAATTAAAATTTTAATAAATCTCGTTCACTGGATCTGATGCTGGCTGCCCTTGTAAAATCTGGGCTTGTAAATCGTGTATCACTATACTGGGTGGTCCAATAATAGTGGACGTAGGCAGTAGCCCGGGAACCGTTAGTGACAGAACTCAAGAAAAAATATATTTATAGGTAAATCGATCAAGAAAAATTAAAATTAAATCATTTTAAAATTCGAAAGTTCGCCGTTTTTGCAACACAAAAGATATATAGAAGTGAGGTACACGAAAGAAACCAGACAAATATAGATAAAGGTTTGTTAAGCATAGTTACATTTTTTACTTATCTGAAGTGCGTATAGTCAAAAAGGAGTGTCATATTATTTAAAGAACGACGGGACACCACTGGTTTGAAGAGATTTCTTGGCCGACCTTCCTAAACCGATTGACTCCGCCCGGTTTTCTTTCGTGTCCCGCACTTTAGTTCTCTTCCACAAACAAAATAAGTAAACTATGGTCTCTAAACGGTTTTGCAACTTTTTAAAAAGTGCACCATAGAAGTGGAAATATTTATTTAATGAGTATGTGCATGGTGGCTCGTTCATTTCGTGGGGCCACCTTTATTTGAACTTGCAAGAATTATTTAAGCATTTAAATACACAAAGTTCTTAGTTGCATCGGTACTTTTAGATTATAATATATTCCTAAAAATAAACTCAACTGTAATTTATTTATTGAATATATGTGGTCTAACAATAAAAAACCATTAGTTTGGTGTATTAACAATAAATATTGCAATTTGGTGCTAACAGCACCGGATTAGTCTTGGTGCTGCCGCAGGAAGCTCGTGAGAAAAAGTGACGTATAAAAAAAATCCTCAGTTTTCTTTATTATAATATACGGTTATTTCCTTCTCTTCTACCGCCTCATAAAATTTACGGCCATTTACTAATAGCAAAGTTTACTGAATAAAAATATAAGTTGCCGCACTGGGTCGTCGGCACTTTGAAAATCGCAGATAAAAGGCGAGCCGCCTAGTTCCAAACCCGGTCTACCCTGGTTCCTGTTACCGAGCTGTTTAAAAGTAGTTTGGCTTCGCGCTACGAATTTTTATCTATCAATTTCAAAAGTATAAATAATAACTTTAGACAAAAATTATTGAGTAGAATTTTGTCGTCGGACTAGTTTAATATTTTACAATTACAGTTTTAAACGTTATTTAAATATAGTGAATTTAATATTAAATTGTTACTTATCTGCTAGTTAAATTTAAGAATACAATATTTTTATTATAAATAAAAAATCCTAACACTGGAACCTGTGGTGGAAGATAGATCAAAATACAAGAGTTCTAACCACACTACACCACAACTTGTTATGTTCATCGCATCATCAGCAGATGATAAAACAGTTTTATCATCTGCTGATGATGCTAACTTGGTTAGCGAAACGCGCGTCCAGAACGTAACAAGTTGTGGTGTAGTGTGGTTAGAACTCTTGTATTTTGATAAATAAAAAATAGGTAAATTTCCTTTACCCGGAAGTTTCCTCGTATGATTTTTTTTTTCATTCGTTCGGAATAGTGAAGTGTGACTCAGTTTACTTCAGTACATAGTCACAGTATTTAAGTGTTACATATACTTTTCATTTTTATTGGGCGCTATTTTGTTTCATGATATTGGATTCCTATCAATATTTTACCATTTTCTTTCTTCCTATGTCACACTAAACTTTTGGGTATAATTTAAAATAAATTCTATAAATAGTTTTTACATTGACACATACCGCCATTTTGTTACGTCATGTTGAATTCGTACCAATTTATCCCATTTGCACATTTAATTTTTCTGCAAAATTTCTGCACATTCTTTTAAGAAGATTTTTTAAAAATGTATTTTGCCGCCATTTCGTTTCGCCATCCTAAATTGAAACCCATATTAGTCTTTACGTACTACGTTGGTCCGCAGATATTTCGTAACCCCAAATAATACACCACTTTAACATAACAACAAGAAGACCGTTAACGAAAACTATTTAGAAACTTAATATCTAGCAAATATCCAAATATCTGCGAACCAACGAAGTAGGTAAGGACTGATAATATGGTTTTCATGCAAGATATAAAATCTATATGTGTCCTGAGGATGCAACAATAAATTTGGGAAACATCGACAATTTAAAAAGATTTTTTTACTGGATCTTGACCCCAAATAATACACCATTCTAACGATTTTTTTAATATATTGCTAGGTCATCCTCGTATGACCCTTAATTTTTGGTTAGAACTTGAAGTCAATCGGGTAAGTAGTATTTAAGCTATGTCGCGAACTAATAGACAGATCGACAGAATTGATAAAACATGTTTTTTACAACCATCTATAGAGCAATATCTAATAGGCATATTGGCTCATATTTGTTTAAGAAATAAAAAAAGATTTGTCTCACTATATAGCACAATAACAAACTGGCGCGATGACGGAGCCTGACCAACTGTGTATGTGCCGGAGACCCGACCGACCCGGAATGTACCAGCCGGGGCGGGACGCGAGGAATAGGTAAATCGAGTCACGTGTTCGAGTGCTTTTTTTTATCCAGTAAACTTTGGTAATAGGAGCCTAGTCCCCTCTCCTAAATCCAATAGAACGTATGTAAAAAGCAATGTGCAAGCAGAAAAAAACAAAAGAATATATACATATTATCGGTATAAACAAAATATAAGCATTTTTGTCGTCACTTGTAAACTTTTATATTAAAAGAGATTTAGAGTAAATTGTATACCTAGTAGGAAAAGCTAAACATTTCCGGATAACCGAGACAGGCAATACGGAGTCCAGGAATATAGTTAGGTGTACATACATACTATTTTTCCGAAAATGGAAAGTCATAATTAATTAACGTGGATGGTTTGTAAGTTTTTGAAATGTGTGAAAAGTATACTAGAATTGCTTCTTCTTTCTTGAAATTGTTTATTTTTTTGTTTTTTGCACATCATTTTCTAAATGTTTCCAATTCGTCGGCAAAACGGTATTTCGATTGTTCTGGTAACTGTTAGTTGTATATTTTTTAGAACTGTCAGTTAAAGCTAATTTTAGTGACTTCATCTTTGAGAGTTAGAATATTTTTTTTTAATTTTTCTTGAGATAAATTTTTACTATTCCACCATTCTTAATATCTTTTACTCATGTAAACCTGAATATTTGCTGGATTCAGTTTATTCTGTACTTCTCTTCTTGTTTGTTTGATTTTTGCTCAGGTTTTATAGCAATTACTGGAAAATTGTTACATTTTAGGCTTGTTTTTTGAATGGATTGTTTAATAATTTTGAGTATGACTTATTTTCGTTTTTAAAACTATAATTTGTATTTTGAAAATGCCCAAAAATGTGGATATTTATTTTGGATAAAATATCATTTTTTGCCTCAATTCTTTCATCCATTTCGAAAACAAAACTTTCTTAAAAATTCGTTATCCTCTTTAAATAGTTTGTTTTCGTATATTAAAATGTCATGGTTGTTTGAAACATTATTTTTTAGGCATTTTCATAGAATTTTATTTTTTTAAGTTTTCTGCTTCCGTTTGAGATAATTTTAAGCAGTTCAGACAAAACCAATTCTCACATATAGAAGAGCTAATGTCATACATTTTTTTGTTAAACTTTGTCAAACATGACATAGATTTTTGTTTTCATTTATCAAATTGTTGTAATCATTTGACGATCCTGCATCTTTGTTATCTTTTTAAGGGATATCAAAGGATTTTAAGAAAATCCTGATATTTGTCATCTTTGGAGTATTTTGGTGCTCTGTATTCATTCTGTCTTCTAGGTGTTCTAAATTATTACTAATTTTTTCACATCCAGGTAACTGACTGAGGACTTTCTATTTCCCATTTTCTATCTTCTTACTGGTTTTTTTCTTCTACCTTCATTTCCAGGGTTAGTTAAAAACTTTTGAAACACTTTTCTGTGCGATTCAATTACTTTTTAGTTTTATGTAAAATAGAAATTTTTGGTTTAAAAAATGCTTTACGACTTTTACTCTACTTGTGTTAATAAACACTTGAGGTGGGTATCAAGGTATAGCGAAACACCCTGTACACATATCAGTTTTTAAAAAATTATTATCTTCGACAAAGTAGTTTATTTATTATGATACATAATATATGTCACTTATCGCAACATAATATCCTGTTTAATTATATAGGCACGTGATTAGTTTTAGCTTTGCCGTCATGTGACAAACCAAATTATACGCTTATTTGCGTGTGTACTTAACAACTTTTCTGCGAATTCCTCATACGAAAAGGAAATCAACAAAAGAAACTATAATTATTATCATATACAGGGTGATTCATAATATTTTGGCACCCACCTACAGCCGTAATTATAGGGTTTAGAAAAAAATTTAAATACAAAAGTTGTAGGGTTTTTTATCTATTATCTCTTAGATATTTCAGATTAGAAAAAAATAATTTTCGAAAGTTAAAAAAAATTATATGACATGTATTTTTCAAATAGAACACCCTGTATATTATTAGTTAGAATCAAAGATCTTTTCATTCAGTTTAAACATTATCGTTTCGGTGAACGTGACTTCAGTCATATTCTCGGTGATATGATCTGCCTTGGTCAACCAAACATACAACATAATTCTCCACTTTTCTGTCATTTATGGATTAATGTGTTTGATATTAATTATTTAATTCTACTGAAAATAATTCAAATAGATTATTCTGAGGAAGAAAAACGAAAAGTCTATTTTATTCAAACGATAATAATGTTATAAGAATTAGAATCGAATATCGTCGAATATACCCGGGAAGAATTCCTTCAATAAATACAATAAAGAATAAAATTAATGGTTTTGAACCACAAAATTCTGCTCAACCAAAGACCAGAAAAATAGAAAACATCTCTAACATTGAAATGCCATTCAACGAAATTGCAAGATAATATTTAACAATAATTGATAAAATTAATGTTTTTAGACGAAATTAATAGAAATAATTTAAAAAAGAAATACTTACAAAGCTACATATTTTGTACATGACTTCCATTATTTTCAACACATTTGCGTTTATTTGTCAACAATTTTCTATTTATACATGAACTGATAAAGTTTGCGTGTTCTATGTTTATTTCTGAAATTTCACTATTTAGTTCCTCTATTATGGTTTGTAAAGTTTGAGGTATATTATAATAAATCTTCTCCTTCAAGTATCTCCACAACAAATGTCCAATGGATTCAAATCTGGGCTCCTTGCTGGCCATCTGAGAATTCCATACCTGTCTATCCAAAGTGGGTATTTACCATTTAGGTGATCGGTGACTAATTGGATATTGTGTGGAGGTGCACTGTCCAGATGCCATATTAGCTCAAAATACTGCCTGACTGGAATATCATCTAGTAATTTTTCTATTTCTGTTTCAATGAAATGTAAATACATTTGCCCAGTCAGGAAGAATCCCTGATATATAATTGGTTATATTACCTTATTTTTGAGCATACATTAAGCGTCTTCCGTCCTTGTATTTTAACGCCTGGTATCTTGTGGGGATTTTCCGTAAACTAAAAATGTTTATTTTTTCTGTTATATACAGCGGCTGTTTAGTGGCGGCTCACGGGTGAAAAAGTAAGTGAAGTGCAAATGAAGCAAAAAAATATCGCAAGAATTTTTTTATATTTGGAGGGAGTAGAATATTTTTTTACGACTTACCTAAATTTTGTATACTAAAGCAATTCTCCTATCCTTTATAGCAGCAAATTTATTTATAACATCCTCATAAAATGGATGAGTTGCCGTAATCTCCTCCAGAAATTCCTTTTGAATTGAAATATTGCCAACAGAAGTAAATCTTCCTTGAGATATCGTATTTCTTAAATAAGTTTTTACACATTTGAAGCAAGAAAAACTTCTTTCCACTGAAGCACTTGTCGACGGTATTGTTAAAATAAGGGAAGACAATTTATATGCTTCGGTAAAAAATATTTATTTTTATTAATTTTTTTCACTTGCTTTTGCAGCGATATATTCCAATTACTCTCATTGGCAAAAATAAGACCAAGCTCATTTTTATGTCGTTGACTTTTTGAAAACGTTTCCCCATATAACTGTAACAAATTTTCAAACGGGCCAGTGGGAAATTTAAACTGTATTCGGAAAATTTAGCAGAACCTGCCAAACATGAAAATGTAAGTTTTTCACAGTCTCGAAATCTTAGTGTCATTTCTATTAAAATATGGTCTAATATTTCATAAAAAAGGGTTCTATACTTAGCCCTAGTTTCTTCAGGTGAAAGCTTAGCAAGCTCACGTTCGTAATGATTTATTTCTGTAATAGAATTTGCTTTATCAATTATTTTGTTTTTTTACAGAGCGCCTCACGACAGCGTTTTATATTGGATATGCAAAAATGAATGTCAAGCGATTTTTTTTTGAAGAACGTCAAATAGTATGTCCGTGATTGAGAAAATATCGTTAAACACTAATGCCAGAAACGTGATTTCAAAATCGTTCATCTCACCTAAAAATCCTTTCGCAAGGCAGATTGATTTTTCATCAGATTTCTCACAGTTTGTAATAAATTCAAAGATGTCTTTTAATTTATTCCAGTCTTGAACAATCACATTTACTAACTTCGAATTCGAAGTTGTAACAACATCATAAATAAATTATAACACAAAACAGTCAAGTTAACTGCAAAGGAACTCACCGGTTGCAGCGAAATCCGCGAAAATAAAAGTAAACAACCACCGCAAACTGAACGGCACGTGGGTGTGGTGTACTGCGCCTGCAATTCACCGAGAGCGTTATATGGCGCTGGGCTCGACGTCATCGTATAGGCGTTGTCATGGCAACATAGTAGGAAAATCGTAAACTAAACATAGCACCTCCAGCAAAGTCAAAGCGGTTTGCGCCACTGTTATAGTTGTTATAATAAAGTTCGATTAAAAGTTTTAAAAAGACATGCCGTCAACGGTCAAGTAAAATATTTATTCGAGATGTACAGTTTATTTTTTACCAATTAGGTGAATAAATGAATGTAAAAACTAAAATATTAAGAGATATATATAATAAATATAGTTAAATGTTTGCTTGTTTATTTTTCCTGGTGAAGTAGCACCTGAATAGCCGCCACTGCCTCATCGATGAATATTATATTGTTCAAAAAATGGTTATTGTCCTGAATTCTTTAATATATTTCATTACAAAATTCAAGCCCTTGCCTCAAATTTTCATCAGTCAGTACTTGCAATGGATGGAACTTATATAGATGAAATTTGTGACATTTCAGAGTTCGTTGAATTTTGCTATATGATTAGCTTGTTTTGAGCTTCACGTATGGAATATTCAGGATTTTCTAGAAGAGTAGTAAAACGTTAAAATTTTCATCTAAATTTCTTTCTATTTTTCTGGTCTCCTGTTAAATGGAATTTATTCGAAATGATTAATTATATTCTTGATTGTATTATTGAAGGAATTCTTCTTCCCGGGTATATTCGACTCTAACTTTAGCAACGTTGTTATCGTTTGAATAAGAGTTTTATTAATTCTCGTTTTTCTTCCTTAGAATAACCCATTTTAATTATTTTCAGCATAATTAAATAATTAATATCAAACAAATTAATCCATAAATGACCACGGTTTTTTTATAACTTTATTTTGCCCAGACTATTATTGAATGAATTAATTAGGACACCTTGACTCTCATTTCTAACCTTAAGTTATTCCTAAACTTCTGCACAGTACCTTCTCAGGGAAACGCCTTTTGCATAACTAAGCTTCATGTTACTTTGAAGCCGGCTTGAAAACGTCAATATAAATGCAGTCATTGTATTCTTAACAGGGGACTTTTCAGATCCACTAATTACATATAGATCGAAATCTTTCACGGCTGTGGTCAATTAAGAAATCATGGTTCTCGGGGTTAAACCCTGTCAAAATGCAATCACTTACTGACGTTTCACCTTCGATTGCACGAGGCATCTTCAGGGATCGCTACTTTACGAGATCGGACCACTGAATGAGTTATAGTTGACCTGTGTTTACTGAATCGTTACACTCGGTGTAACGATCGCTTTCCACGTTTGATGTAGACTGAAGCCCGTATGTCTATTAAAATTGTTAGGGTGCTTATAAATTTTAATAGATTCTCTAATTTTCCGTCTGTAGATGCAAGAACTTTGGTTTTTTTACATTTATGTCATGTCCAGTGGAATGTTGGTGTTCAGATACAGCAGATTGGGCAATTTGTTTCTTTCTAATATGTAGTTTATGTTCCTTAAGCCTAGTCGATATGTATCGTCCAGTTTTTCCAATATAGACATTACCACAGGAAGAAGGAATTGAATATACTCCTTTCGTTTGAAAAGGAATAATGTCCTTTAGCTATCGCAAACATTATCCAATTTTCTTGTGTCGTCTACATATCTGAACCATGATTTTGGCTTTAATAGAGACGAACGCTTCCTCGTCAAAAGCTTCCATGAAGATATTGGCTACCACTGGTGACAGCGAAGATCCCATGGCTTCTCCTGAGGTTTGTTCATAAAAAATTCCTTGAAAAACAAAATGTTGATGTGAGACATGCTTCAATCAGATCTAAAAGTGAGTTGTCAATATTATTATGGTGAAATAAATCTAATATTATAGAAACTGAATCATTTATAGACACATTCCTATATAGCGATTCTACATCAAAACTGACTAAGATATCTTTGGGGTCTAATTGGATTTAGTTTTTCTACTAAACGCGTAGAGTTTCTATTATATGAATGCGTTATTCCTGTAAAATTATTAAGAACATTTGAAAGATATTTAACAATTTTGTAAGTAGGAGATCCTATTACACTGACGATAAGCCGAAGTGGTACATTAACTTTGTGTATTTTAGGTAGTCCATAGAACCGCGGCATCCTTGAGCTGTTTGTCGTTGACATTTTCTTCTCCTCTGCTGGTAGGTTGGATACGTTTATAAGGTTGGTTATCCGTCTTTCAATTTTGTTGGTCCGGTCTACTTGAATTACTCTGTAGGTGTTGTCGTCCAAAAGTAGTTGTATTCTCTTCACGTAATCTGTTTTGTCCATGATATGATATGAGATTCGACTTAGGCGGGTTAGGATTTTTTATGATCTTCGCAGTTAGCATACCTTATTACGTCAGCCTATTCTGCTGGAAGTCTTTTAATTGTCGCTTCAACGGATGGCACTATGTCTTCTACGGGTATGTTCTTTGGTGTAATGGCGAAGTTTTGGCCTTTAGAGAGGACGGATTGTTCTGCTTCAGCAAGGATTTTGTAAGATAAATTTATGACGGTGTTCTGTGTCTTAGTCCTTCGAACATTTTCTGTTGCTTAGTGGTCACTTCTTGATGTATCCTTTCGGCATGCGCATTGGTAATATCATCGAGAGTTGTAATGAAGATGCGTCGTGCAATCAAAGGCGAAAGTGATTCCATTTTGGCAGGGTATAATCCCAAGAACCATGATTTCTTAATCCACTTACATTATAATAATATTTAACAGAATCTGTGATTAGTTAATTTACAGAAGATTGCTGGTTAGTAGGTAATTCATTAACAATGACATGATAATAATATCACAAAAGTCGTGTAATTAATTATGATACTATTAGTATATCTGAGGTGCCATTTAGCGTAGTATAATAATCAGCTTGATAATAAACCGAAGATGAATAATATTGGTCATGTGATGCCAAAAATATATATGTATTTGCTTAAGAAAACTACGCGTGCTGGGAAATCTACATACGAAGTCTAAATAAAAAAACGTGAGAATAATTACCATATTACTGGGGTGATAATTTGTTCACTGATTGAGCTAAAAATATGTATAGATGTTTTTTTATTTTGCCGCTGTTAAATTAGTGGAGCTGACGTTATTTTCTTACGTTTAGTAAATATTATTGTTTTAAATAGTAATTTTGATATGCTTCTCTCTCTTTCTAGATACCTTCTCTTAATCTGAGGTTAGCTAATAAAATGACATATCTTTATTTATCTCTTGTATTATTTACTTTTTCTAAAGTCTTCACAGCTGTATAATAGTCTGGACCAAACACAGGAATTTTTCGACGTCATAGTTGGTTTAATTAGCTGTATATTCGTTTTCTACTCTCAGCACTCCATTTTGCTACCAGTATAAGTTCCGTGATTATGATTCCAATAGTCCTTATTATTGTTTGTAAGCTGACTTCGTTGTGCAGTTAATCTCAGAACTACATTCTGTCTTTAAATCCTACTGCGAATTTCCTAGCAACAAAATGAAGGCAATATCATCTATTCATAGTGAATAGGGAACTTATGTATTAATTAAACCTTTAAAGGTTTTTTAAATGTGTGACCTAGCAAAAAATTAGTTCCGATGTTCAACTTTATTATGATAAGGAGCTTATGCTGGGCCAAGGTGTAGAAAGCACTTGCTAGATCCAAAAAAACTTAAGACTGATTTATTACAATCGTTATTAAGGCTGTAATTTCTGATGTAAGAAAATTTCATCACGATGACCATATTTATCCCCACTGGATTACTTTCTGTGGGAATATCTCAATCAAGTTCCTACTAAAAAAATGGAGGCAATATTATCTATAATCCAGGCAATGGCGGGTTTCTATTCGCAAAAGTTCGGAAAGAAATGAAATTTGCTGGAATGGTAGACGTAGGTTCTTTGAAAGTACACCTCAGATTGCGACCTCGGGGGGGTATGGGAATGAAAACTCTGATTCACGACGCTTTTCGCAAAATACCGCCGTTGTGGTAAGTGTTATCGAAAAAATTAAATATGTAGATAACAAAATTGTGCACAATTTGGTCCTTGCATTTTTCGTTTGCGACCAATAGTTTCCGTTTTACGGCGCGTCAAAGTTCTGCTTGATTTTTATCAGAATTTCATCGCGGATTAAGACCAAGATCGCTATCAAACAATTCTGCAATATTTTTTGGGTCTGCAGATGCCCGATTTGATATATTTGGTCTTATATAATAAAAGGTACGATATTTTGAAGCGCGTCGCTACATACTATATGGGCATTTTTTAATTATCATTAATTGCGGTCAATATTTCCTTATTATTGTTGAACTAAGCGCAACATTTATTATTTTTGTGCATACATTATACAAAAAAATATAATTTTCAACTTGAAAGCTTGAGTCGCTTTTGACGTTGTAAAGCTCACTCGCCTCCATTGTCATCATCCTCAGATATCAATTCCGAACCAGAATCGATCAACTCGGCATTGTCTGTTTGGTCATCATCGTCCTGTATCTGATCGGGAACGTTTTCGTCATTTTCTGCATTGTCGTTCTCTAACGCAATCTCGTCGGGAATGTTTTCGCAGGACGTCCCAGTACAGTGTAAATACGGAACCGAACATTTTAATCTTTCTTTAGGACAACCACAAGCAGATCCACAACCTTTCTGGCATCTTGACGAGATGTTCTTAAGTGAGACCTCTAGAGATGGTTCCTTTGCGATCCGTATTCGTGATCCATGATCTTCTGGAGGTTTCTGAACTTCCCGCCAGCTTTGTACTTGACAATAAGTACGCAATGAATGATGATGGCACGCATCGGATGTTGGTGGCAGCGCCTCGAGATAGAATGAATTCTTGGAGACGGTCCATATACCATAGAGAGTCCAATTTACGATGTTTCGCTTCCTGCACCATACTGGTTCAACATAAACTATTCGCCAGTAGCAACGACTTCCGTTAATTCTGCATTGGAGTCGTCAAATACCTGAATCGCGTCTGTTGGGTTTTATTCTAAAGTTTTGAGAAATCGAACTCAGCCTTGATTGAACAATGTCGAGTTAGTGTCACATCAATTGAAGGCATGCACAAATAAGATATTTTTCAGCTATATTGCAAACTCTGAGGCGAATAGAAGACATTCTTCTTGTTCTCTCTACCCGGCTTGTTCAAATAAACATTCGGGATCTCCCTGACTGTAGCAGTCATCATAAGCAAGTCTTCTCCAATACCGAAAACTGAGGGAAAAGTATGGAACAACTTGGAATGAAGTCTGCACAATTATTGAATCCGCGTTATCGACCGCCTGCTTAACCGTGTAATTATGTGCTTCCAATTTTATCTGTAGGAATGCGATGAGGCGCCTTTTGTTGAAGCTGTTCGATAAATGTTCCTTGCGACGTAGTGGGAATCATGGATTCATCGAAGAGTACATCAGTGCTGCAGTACTGCTTCGAGCATGTAGCGACGCGTTTCAAAATATCGTACCTTTTATTATATAAGACCAAAGTATCAAATCGGGCATCTGCAGACTCAGAAAAGAAATCTTTGTCTTAATTCGCGATGAAATTCTGATTTTGTTGAAAATTACAAACCAACCCCCAAGTTTAGCGCACCTTAAAAGGGAAACTATTGGTTTCAGACGAAAAGTGCCACAATTTTGTTCTCTACATATTTCATTTGAACTTTTTTTCAATAGAACTTACCACAACGGCGCTATTTCCAGAAAAGCGTCGCGAAGCAGTGTTTTCATTCCCCCACCCACCGAGCAGTAACTTTCAGGGGACCTATGTTTACCATTCCATTAAATTTCATTTCTTTCCGACTTTTTTCGAATAGAAACCCTTTTTTGTACCCATTGCTTGAACTACTATTTATAGTTAATAGGAAATTTATGAACCTATATTTACCTTTAAAGGTTCTCTAAGCGTGCGACCTAAATAAAAAAAAAACTGGTCTCTATTTTCAACTTTGTTATCATAAGGAGCTAGCTTATGACGAGCCATAGTCGTGGAATATTTTATTTTTTAAGCAAGTTTGGCAAAAGATTTTCAGTAATGGTTACTAAACAGCCGGACAAAACAGTGCACTAAACAAATATATATTTTTGGTAAAATTGTATAGTTTTGAAACGCAAAAAGATTTTGAAATAATTTTTTTTGCATGTGATTACGCAATTCTGTTAGTTTATTTTTTTTAACCAGAGTCTTTAGTTTTCATGACTACCATGTTATACAGAGTGTTATGTGAAACCCTGATTTGTTTGCAAATGTGTGTTCCTACCGAGAATCTGGATTTTTCTTTTTATGCCAAAATATTTTAGAGCGGATTCTAGAATATCTCGCCGGGGCAGGAGGGGGGGGTCAGGGGAGGGACACTTCACTAGCTGCTACCAGGTCATCACCATATGGCCCTTATTTTTTGACCAACATTGGAAATCAATCGGGCAAGTAGTTTTTCAGTTATACCGACGAAATTGAAAAAACATGTTTTTCTGGAATCTAGGGACGCTATGTGAAACCTAAGAGGGTGATTTTTTTTTGACGATTACAACCACCTTTTTGTTCCGCCGTCTTCAAGTATCACAATTTTACCAGTTCATCTCTATATCGTACTTAATTCTTGCACAAAATTTGAAATGTATCTAATAAGTAGTTTTTCAGGGTTACTTTTTTAATATTTTATTAAGCCACAATTTTGTTTCGTACCAAAATTTTACCAGTTAATTTTTACATAATACTTAATTTTTGGGCAAATTTTGAGTTAAATTGGATAATTAATTTTTAAACATGTTACTACGCCGCCGCCATAATGGGTTTTTTAACCAAAATTTTACTAGCTTATCCCCCATATGACCCTTAATTTTTGACCAAAATTTAAAGTCAATCGGGTAAAGTAGTTTTTTAGCTATGCCGCGAACAGACAGAGATCGACAGATAAACCGACGGAATAGAGAAAAATGTTTTTTGTCATCTAGGGACCCCAAAACGTGCGGATTTGAAAAAACCTTGTAGGGTGATTTTTTCACAATTACAATACTTCTCGTTTACAAGGGAAGTAAAACTATTATCTTTTTTAAAAAATGAAGTGCCAAACGAAAATAAAAATAGAAATATTTTTGCGTTACGAAAAATATCGTTTGGTGTACTTGTTTTGTCCATTCCAGAGACTAATAACAGAGGTCGCCTTTTGAATAGTGCTAAATAAAACCAAAGTTTACTGAATAATATTATATTCAGTAAACTTTGACATAACTCAACTTGTTTATTTTTAGGAAGACTTGATATTTGTTTTATATAAAAAATAGATTTTTTTTAATTCGACTGTCGTGGTTCAACATAGTAAACACCGTAAATAAGCTGAGTAAAAAGACTTAAGGAAAGTTTTTCTGGGACGCTGTTTTAAATTTTTAACTTCTTTTTTGATAGCCTAAATGAAGGATCTAGATCTAACTGGCAAGTTTTTTACTATCTTCCCACTCATAAACGGATAACAGGAAGCGTACTTTTAAGTACTTATTTTTATATTAGGAACCATTTTAATGAATCTTTTTCATTTATCAAAAATCAAACTGGATCTTTGGGTTTTTCCGTATGATTCTTTTACGTCAAATTGATTATTTGGAATGGCTAAATGTAGATATAACTGTATCATATCTATCAAATATCAGATTAATTAGGTATAACACCAACAGTGTTATCGAGAAAGTTCTTTCTTTGTTTTAGGTATTTCGTCATTGTTTAAGTACTTACTTAAAGGAAAAAGTAATTACGGTATTATTCCACAATATACATAGGTACTTGTTTGTTGGTAAACAATTTGGAGTCCCCCATTAACTTTAAATTGAACTGAAAATCCGGCTATCACCAATAATGACTAGTAACTTTTAACGATAACAATGATTTAAGGATTTGCTAATAAACAAATCTACATGACAATCGTATGTAATTATTTTGTTGTTATAAATTTGGCCTTCTTCAAGATATGAAGCTTATTTTTTATACAAAATTTGATTAATAATAATTTTAACTCTTTGATAACGAGCTTTTTGTAGAAAGATTAACTTATAAACTGGAGAGAGAACTGGGTCGTGTCATACAGTGTACTGTATCCTATGAAAAATAGAATGTGGGGAAGGAAACTCTAATCAAAATTGAAATGTACGCCAGAACTTGACATTATAATCTACAAGTTGGAATAAATTTCGTTATTCATAAAAATATGTAAATTGAGATTTCCCATTATCAATTCTTCCTTTTATCACGGATAATAAAGTATGGCTTAGTGTTTAGTTGGGCCCATAGTTATTTAGTACTTAATGCTAATATTTTAGTGTAAATACATAGTGGGCCAAATTAAAGTAGCCCCTTTTTAACACCTTAATAATTTTTTAGTTTTCACCCGATTTAAATGATGTTTGCTATAAAATACATACAACACTTTTCAAGCACTTTTAGTTTTTATTCTTAGGTAAATGTTACACGGTGGACCGAAAATATTTTGGTTATAATCAATCTATGTTTTTGAGGTCGTCGTAAAACTTTAGTTTAATTTTTGACTTTCACGATATTGGATAGTATTATTTGGGACCTTCTGGAAAAACGTAATCTTTTTGAATGGATTTTTTTACAAGTCAACATTTTTCTTAAATTATATCGACGGATTTACCACTAACTGTACTGAACTACGCATTGCTGTATCTTCGGAAAACTCTTGTCAACATTTTCCGATTCTGGTCTCGAGCACCTCAACCATCTTAAAAGTGGTGTTTAAATTATTTTTTAATAAACCCTAAATACTTATAGTCAACCGTCATCCATGCTGCTGTGTGGTTGGTTCTGGGTTCAATAAAATCAGCACAATTTTTAAGTAAATAATTGAACATGCTCCTTGACGTACGTCCAGGTGTACTGATATTAGCAATGATACAATGATATTACTAATTTCTTTAATTTTGATAACTTTTTTGAGAAAATATCCCTCTGGTAAACTTGGGGAGTTAATTTTATCTTTCACATAGACAATACGTGGTTTTTCTTTAACAAACACGTAGAAAGACATTACAGATACAGGAAAATGTTGTTTGTGAGTTAAAAGGTTTTTTGCGTCACATTTTTGTCGTCATTTCAATAAATTGTTAATGTGAAGGTTCTTGGGCTGCCGTATTCTCATCCGTAAACCATATTTGATTTAAGCGATCACTTAATTGAAATATCTGCAAAATCTCTTATTTTAAATTATTCTTGAACACTAACGTTAATATCTAATTTGAAAATAAGTCTAACAATATTTATCCACAACTTACTATTTTTCTTGGCTGCAAGTTAGCGATAATTATCTGCACGCCCTGTATGTTATTTGTCCCAGGTTCTCGATTTTCTCTTCCTTTCATGACCAGGCTTCATTTGCAAGGATCCATTTGTGTCTCTAAGGCGCGCCAAAAATGTTTCAATGTTATTTGTCCGAGGGTCTCGATTTTCTGTTCCTTTCATGATCAGGCTTCATTTGCAAGAATCCTTTTGTGTCTCTAAGGCGCGTCAAATATGTTTCAATCGTACTTAGCTTTCATTATTTCTCCACGAGAAATTATTTAAATACTGCCGCTTAAGAACCCCAAGAGTAATAGATTGTCTCTAAATGTTGACAAAAAAGCATAATATACCGCCAGAGAATCTTATAACATTTAGAATAACACATTTTCTTTGTGGAAGATAAAACTAACTCTGAGGTTTACTAGAAGGATATTTTATTAAACAGGTCAGCAGAAATTGAAGAAATTACTGATAATTATACGCTTCAACAGGACAGCACACGTATACGCACATTAAGGAGCACAGTCACCTAATTACGTGAGAATCGTACTGATTGTATTAAACCCCGTAACTGGTCAGCTAACAGCCCCGACTTAAACCCAGTGGCCTATTTGAAAATATGGTTCGTTTATACATGATGTCAGTTGATTTATACGTGGCAGTAAGTCAGGGCTGGGATCACCAAATGTTGACAAAAGTTTTTCCATAATGCTATTGTAGCATCTATACAGCAGTGGCAGACGAGACTACAAGAAGTGGGAAACAATGATGAAGGTCATATCCATGAAACATTTTTGTAAATCTTTTAATTTAATATATTGTTTCGTTTTCCTATCTGAATCCGTTATTATTATTAAGACTTGCGTAAAAAATTCGATTTCGAAAAATAAAAAATATATTATCAATATTCAAAAAGAATATCTTTTACAGAAGAGTTCAAATAATACTAGTCAAATTTGTAAAGTCAAAAATTAAATTATATTTGCAACGAGCTCAAAAATTTGGATTCATTAAAATAAAGATTATTTTGGGCTATCGTGTAACATTTCAAAATAAAAATTAAAACTGCATTGGGAAGTGTCGAACACACATTACATCAAAAAATTACTCAAATCGGCTAAAAACCAAAAAAGTTATAAAAGTGTAAAATAGGAGCTAGTTTAATTTGGTACGCAGTGTATATATAAATGTTGTTATCTTTCACTTTTCCGTATAAATGGAAGAATTCATTACGAGGGAAGTTCCGGTTAAATCCCATTACACAACGGTTTTATTCAATTACCTGAAGATTCCCACATAACAAATCCTTCTTTTTATTCAGAAAAGTGAAATATGCCACAAATTTTACAAGAGGTCCTATCCTATATTTTTATTATTTACATAGTATATTCTGTTGTTATTCCATTGGTATATTAATTCCGAAGGGTTTTCTAATCCGGGGATTTTATAAACTGCTTGTATAATCCCGGGATCCCGGCATTAAACATCGAAAAAAAAAAAGAAACAATAATGACATTTAATAACTTTTATTGTATTAATTTGAAACGTAGACATTAACCAAAAACACTTTTTTAATTAATTTAAACGTGTTGGTATAAATGTCTCGGTAAATGTAAACAAAATGCATCCAAAGTTTCGTCGTCTCCGAACCTCGAACGTATTTTGTTACATAAAAACCCTCTAGAATTAAATATTTGAAGGCTTTTTGAAGATTCCGATGACTGTTATATTAGCGAATAAGATCAGTTTCTTTCCTAAAGCCCGCTGCTCACTATTCGTTGATTCATTCGTTCGCCTGCATAGTGTGTAGCAATCAAATCTTTTGTTTCTTTGTGTATTTTCAAATATTGAAACGTTTGGAATCCATGCGAAAGTATTAAATAAAAATTGATGAATAGAGTCGATGAAATATTCGTCCATTCAAATTCGGTACGGTTCGTCGGTTCGATTCACTTATTCCATTCGTATGTATGGGCGAATCAACGAATTGATGAATATTTCATCCACGCTAATCATATATTTTTATTTCATGCATTTGCCAGTGCTTGAAAATACACCACAAAAAATTTGTTTCGGACGACTCTACGAATAGTGAGTTTTACCAATGTTTGCCAACAGTGCTTTATTATTATTTTTTTCGTCTGTTTTCATATAAGTCAATGTTCCAAACTTTTTTATAATACCTTTTGCAATTTAACGCTAAAAATTAATTTTCCGCTTCATCGTCGCTGATCTCTGTTCATATTAATTAGTTGATTCATTTTCGTTGTCTAGTCTGATTAAAAAAAAATCTAATTCAGATTTAATAAGATAAATACTAGATGTTTTAAAGGAGCATGGCATGTCAGAGGGGAGGTCATGCAAGGATATTACATATTGTCGAAAGAGAGATCCCGATGTCCACTTATAGAGTAGGACGACCCTCAGGCAGACTGAGGTGGAATGAGGGTCATACCCTTTCAATTTCGAAAAAAAGGATTGGGAGAGAAACAGGGTGGAGTTCTCGAGGGATGCACTTGTTTGTTATACGGATGATTCACGTATGACATCATTACAATCCTCTGGGGCAGGTGTATATATTGTATATATAAAGGCCAGACAAACCGGGTATAGCTTCCCTTTGGGAAAGTTTTCCATGGTGTTTCAGGCTGAGGTGTACGCCATTTTAATGGCAACAACAATAAGGGAGGTGATAGAAGGAATAGAAGAGGAGATTGTTATTTGCTCAGATAGTCAAGCAACGCGTAAAGCAGTGGACTCACCCATATTGGATCATTGGGTTGAGCATTGGTTCAGGAATGTGGTGACAGGCCGGCATGGCGTAAGAGGGTGAGGTTGGTTTGGATGCCGGGACATTGTGGGATTGAGGGTAACGAGAAGGCAGATGAGCTTGCTAGACTCGGGGCCGCCAGCACATATGTGATACCAGAACTGGCTTTCGGTATTACTAGGCAGCAGATAAGGACTGCACTCGACGAATGGACGCACCAAGAACTGCGACGTGAGTGGGACTAGTTTGAACGTAGAAGGCAAGCTAAAGACGTCATTGTGAAGCCAGATAAACCTGGTGGCGGGTGGTGTTTGACGGAGGGTGTGGGGTAGATTGAAAGAGCCTTATAGGCCTTCCAGTCAGGTCTCTAGACCTCCTCCCAACTACTACTGCTACTGATGTTTTAAAGCAATAATTTTGTTTGAGTTTTGAGTTCTATAGAGTCCAAATTTGTGAGATAGCAGATAATTTTAGAATACACGTTTCTGCGATACTTGATGATTCTTGTTTTTAATATCATTTGCAGATCACTGCTAAGTAGTCTTTTAATTTTGGTTAATTCCATCAACATAAATTTTACATTTGTCCAAAGTTGCAGGCACAATGGCACAATAATACAATCATCAACGTGCCAGACATGAGCAAAATGTGTATGATTACGAGAATTGAATAAGGAATTTCTAGCGTATAAAACAATTCGGGATTAAGCCCGGAAATGATCGGGTTAATCCAGGGATTTTTGAGACAGGTTTTTTTCTCCGAGAATGCGTCAAAGATTAACATCTTTAGTATATACATTTTATGTTTCTATCCATCTATTTTCGATTTATATGCAAATATGTATAATATGTAATTATATGGCATGATAAAGAGTGACATGGAAATAATATAAATATATACTGATTGTTAACATTGTAACTATAATTATCGTAATGTTTTTTTTTTTGTTTCTATTTACAACAACTATCATTTTGTAAATTCCATGGTACATTTTATGAAGCAATATATTATTAGTCTTCTATATCAATGAAATCAGAACTGAATATGTAAAAAAATATTAATGCGGCAAGAACTATTATATAGTAGAAAATTGATTTTTTTATAGTACCTCTAAAGCACAATGAAATTTGGGCAACTGACTTAAGATCTCTGTCAGGACAGTCAACTAGTCGAGAGACATGAGTACAACTAGCGCCAAACTTAACAAACAAAACCACATCAGGTCTAGACTGGTAGGCCTATAAGACCCTTTCAGTCTACCCAGACCCTCCCTCAACCACCACCCGCCGCGCCACCAGGTTTCCATCCCTAAATCTACCTGTCCTTCCTATATAGGTTTGGATATCTTTCCAGGATAGTTCCTTGACTGCATCGCTATGCAAGACCGTAGTGCCAAAAACAACCCGGCGTAATCTTGCTCGTGCTTCACACCTGTATAGGAACTGAAGTGAAGTTTCCTCCTCATCCTCCTGATAGTCCGTGCACGTAGACTCCTCCTCAATACCTAAAACAGAGAGGTGCTTCCTTAATCGACAGTGCCCCGTTACGATTCCTACGATGGAATTTAGGGTCTTCCTATCATAATGAAGACTTTAGCTTGTTTACCATCTTTAAGCTGGTCTCACTCACGTTGCTGTTCTTGGTGCGCGCATTCGTCGAATGCAGTCTTTATCTGCTGCCTAGTAATGCTTAAATCACCATGCCATGCTCCTGCGTCTCTCATTCGCAGGTGAGTTGTCATTGCCTCTTTGTTAATGAAAGTAGGCACAGATAGCAGCCCTAGCAAAACATCTACAGTTGCCGAGGATGTCGTTGTCATTACAGGATCATATTTCACTACCTTTGATAAAAGAAAGAATCCATAATGTTTTTTTTTTATTTTTTTCAATAATTTATTTGAAATTTTAATTCAGAATAAAATAAATCGTGTTATATTTTCTTAAATAATTTATTATCATAGTATTTTTTTTTCGGTATTTTGTCAAATACAGAAATTTTACCATATCGTCGATAATTCATCACATTAGCGGTTCTGTGTTCTGTCACCAGCGAGGTCCCCGTCTTTATTAATCGGAGTAATATTAACATATTTCCGATGAAGAGCGTTTAAAACTTTAGCTGTAAATTCCCGATATTTCTGTACGATTTATTGTTATTTATAGTTTTTATCTTTTTGCAGTAACAAGGCACCATCGTTTAGTGCAGAACAGGTCAGACTTGTGCTTTTCAGGGAGTGCGACTTCAGAGGCAGAAAGCTGCTATTTGATTCTGATGCGACTCAGAAGATTCTTGTGGAAAAGGCGGACCCGGATAAAAAATTCGTCGAAGTTTCTAACGGATATGGTTACTTAGTAGTAAGTTAAAAATGACATATTTGAAAACATATTTATTAAAATAAAATACTACACCTAAAAAAATTTTTCATATTTTCAATAAAAATTAAGATATTGAGTCGCTATTTTCGGCATTGTCTAGCAATAGGTGTGGCATTTATGACCTAGAGAGCGTAAAAGTAGAGGTCTACAACTAATCTGTTTTAAAGTAATATGTAAGACCCTCCCACGTTCTCGTTTTTTTTTGAAACGATGACTGTTACAAAAAGACATATTTTTTTCATTCTTTTCCATCCATGCTAGTGTAAACCTAAAGCGTTTTATCTGCGCTTTTTATCTATATATCTTCTATTCTCGGAACTACAGATGGATATGCACTATTATTACCAATAAAAAAAGTGGACAGTGTCTTAGATCCACAAAAGAAATAAATCCTCTACATTCAAGACTTATATTCCTTATTCCTGTAGTAGAGTGTATACTGTTGTATATTCCATTCTGTGTTAAAAATTAATATTATAAAAACAGCGAAATAGAAGTTCTTATTTAAATTAAATCCACATAGTGTTTTAATAATCAGCTGCTGTAAATAATAAATAAATGCATTCTTTTCAGATCTCAAAACAAAACTGTGATTATCAGCAACTTTCCGAAATGGTATTTGGTTCAGTTGCAATGAGTTTCCGAGGTACTTATTTAAAAATTCACAGTCTTAACAGTCCCCATAGGCTTATGTTTACACAGGTGAGTAGCAACCGAAAAACTTGTTTAAATTTATCATAGTGGAGTCAATCCACCTCAAACCGTATTGGAATTTCTTCCGTCGGGTTTTTTCTTGTATAAACATGGTGGGATCAGAAATTAATGGAATCGTGTATTGTTTAACTACTGAAAGGTACATATCTTTCTGACTTTTGTAGAAAAATGGCTTTTTGAAAATTTGTTTTAACGAAGACCTAGTTTAATATTAAGTATCAGTTATCAAAGATATAAATATAACTTCACACCTTGTACATTTTACTTTCACTAGATAGATCTCATGTTTTGAAGATTCTAAACTTACCGAGTTAGATACCCTTATTTTTAAAAATAAATATGATAAGAAAAAAACGTTTCACCATAAAACCAATTATGTATGACAAAGATTCTCTTTATCTCTTCACCACGTTTTGTTCTCCATTTTTTTATTCATTTTTAAAGATAAATGTATCAAATTTAGTATATTTAGAATCAGAAAAAAAAGTAAATTACAAGGTGTTCCATTTAAAAAATGCAAGTTATATTTATATATTTGAAAATTTAAATTTTTTAAATATTTCTCTAATATTAGAAAACAACTTGGCAATTAGCAAACATATTAAAATGGGGACTTAAAATGACCACGATGCTCTCAGCCTTTGAGATTTTCCTATGAATAAAAGAAAATAATATAGATATTTATTTTTCGTTGGTTTTTAAGGATAATAAAAGGCCTTATTTTTCACAATGCCAACTTTTCGATCTTTCCTCAGGGCTATAATAAGAAATACGAAGGACTATTGATTTAATTTAATTGATATAAAATTAAAATTTAAATATTTTAAAACAAACAAATTGCACCGTACAGTATGTGCAATATAAAAAATAGAAATATTAAATAGAAAATTTTCACTAAGAATTAAAATTTAAAGTATTAAAAAATAAAATTGTGTGATATAGAATTTCTTAAAAATGTTTAAAACTTTAACCTATAACACAGGTATGTCACGTAGAAAACAACAAATAATAATTGAAAAAATGAAAAATGCCAGGAAATATCTTTACCTAGTGAAATATAGGCCACAATCACACATTTTAGGACAGCACATTTAAAATGTATGTACACTTCAACGAACATTTTGATTTAAAATTAACTACCATTGGAAAAGAATCACATTAAACCGATCTATATCCGATGTTGTCAATATGTTAAGAGAATAAATTATTGTCTGCTATGCTTTGAAGACATTTGATTTTTATTATATTCTAATTTTCGATAAGATATTGGTGTAAATATAACTAAGGTTCCCTATTAATCGCATTTAAATCTTTTTTTAACACAAATCATTTCACTAATTAGTCTCTCCGTATAGTTTGGCTCTCTGTCCAATATTTTAACTAAAGTAAAATCAAAATTGTGACAAAAAGAATAGTGATGTCACGCTAAGGCGGTGTTTTCCGGCTTACCTCTATATTGTTCCTTGCTTGAATTCTTATGTTCTTTCATACAGGTGTTCTTGACTGTCTTGTATATACTTCAGAACAGTGTAACAGTTTATTATCCTTAAAAATCAACGAAAGTTGATTTTTAAGGATATTCAATGAAGAAATATTATTTTTCTTAATTTAGGTGTTCCCGAGCCCATGTAGCAGACGAATAAAATCATCATCAACGTCGAGCAATCAATCCCACTTATCTACACAGAGTAGCTTCGAACATTCCATTAAGTTAGATGACTCAGGAGCTAACAGTACGTTTTCCATTAGCGACCGTTTATCTGATAGGAGTACTGCTTCAGATACTGTTTTATGTAAGTAGTTATATCACGAAATACGCTTAAAAATTATTTTTTTTATTAGTGTCCAGTATTACACATTATTTATACATATCAGTGGCGTGACCGTTCAGTTCCGTAAGGATGTAAAAGTGTAGGCGAAAAAAATATTGGTTCCTATAATTTAAATGGAAACATTTACACAAGTCTGACACAGTCATGATTTTTTACTCTCGGTGTTGATACCTCGGCCTGCACTGATATGCATAAATAGCCCTAAAATTTTAACCAGCCGATAAGCCAATAAGTGAGTACTTTCGCCCTAGATAAACCTACACCAGATGCGAAACTGCCTATCTAACGCATGCATATAGAATTTTTGTGAAACTCCGCCTCCTACGGATGTCCAGCCATCTGAGACATAGTAAGAGGTCCAAATGATATTTTAAATCCGCACGGAAAAGTGCTTGCTCGAGCGGCGATATCGATAGTGCGAGAGCTGATATTATTATTTAATTTTTCAAACATTTATTTTTCATACAGTTTTATTTTTGTGGTTGTAAAAATGCCTGGTTATTAGTGCCTTTATGTACATTGTTCAAATAACAGTGGGAGCAATAAATCGCTGTTTAAACTACCTCAAGATCCAGTAAGGTATGTTGGTTTTATTATTAACATTAATAATTTTTTACGCTTGATAGTAAGTTTATTAGGTTCACGCGAAATGTTATAACAAGTAGGTACTTTATAAGTAGCATAATTTATAGTTTTTTTATAGTATAAAAATATAATAATTTTATATTTAACAGTTGGCTTAAAGCGGCTGGAAGGGAAGATCTTTTAGAAAAAAGTTATTGTAATTACAAGTTATCACTTTGAAAGTAAATGTAAATGTTTTGAGGTATCTACAAGCTGTGTAAAGCGCCTTTATGATAACCGCTATACTGAAAATTTTTCCTGGACCAAAACACAGATCTGATTTTTTATTCGAAGAACTTCCGAAAAAGGCCATAATTCTATCAGGTAGATAATTTTATTGTTAAAGACAGCATTGTTAAAATACATGAAGATGATTGGTTTTTATCAACAATAAAAAGTAATTTTAAAATACTGTAACGCAACTACCTACTATAATCTACTCTAAAAATTTCATGTTAGGGTAAAGCAAATATTAGATAGACAACAAAATAAGTGAAAAAATAGAACAAGTAATAAACCAGTTTATATAATACGTTTGTATTGGAGAAGCAGCCCCGGTATAAAGAAAAAATAATAGCATTTTTTAACAATATATAGGCTCATACTAACTCCATAACATAACACCCAATAATTAAATAAATCCGCTCAACAAATCGCAATGACATACCGACCCGTAATAACAAAACTGTTTTGTCCGACCGTTGGCGTTGGTTTAGCTACCGGCTATCCCGGCACGAACTGGCATGGACTAGATTCTAGTTACTTGTACAATACAGATAATTGAAAAACAAAAAACTGGGAACATTTATTCGAAAATGTTTACAATATTTTTTTTACGTGAACGTAAAAGCAGTTTATGTCGCTTCTCTATGATTTTATTTTCTCCGTTATAGCACGTTATACCAATGCATCGTTTTTTGTCATTAGATTATTTATTTTTTCTTTGTTTTAGATATTACCCAACAACCTTGTTCGTTAATGCCGATAATAATGGTTTTACTTAAAAAAAAAATCATAAAATGATGGCATTTTACAATGTAATTCCTTAATAAAAGACAGGATATTCTTAATCAACTAGTTACATAATTAATGTTCAGATATTTTTTATAATTTTCTGTATAAATAAACATTTTTCTGAAAGTTAAAAATGTGTTTTATTTCATAATTTAAACACCATTTTCTGAATAATGTAAGAATATGACCATTTTCTATGTTTTTAAAAGACCAATATAATTCGTTTTTCATTTTAATAAAATAAGATTAATATCGCAGTAAAAGCAAAAATAAGGACCTTTCTAAACCAGTAATTTACATATTATAATACCTAAATATTCCTAACATTTTGTTTCCAAAAAATTTGAATTGGTGCGGGTAATGCTATTTTTAATTTATTAATAATTTTTAATATCCAACAAAATTTTTGGTGCGGGCCATACATGTCTCTCGCACCAAGGACAAAGGAAATTGACGCGCTACTAACTAAGTTTCGCATCTGGTGTAGGTTTATCTGGGCTTTCGCCCTAGAATAACGATATATACATATACAAAATAAATATGCTTCCTGTTAGATATCTTATTTGGTAGTTGAACCTCTGAATAGCTATTTATTTGCTGTTTAAAATGGTAGAAGCAAATGCGGCGTTCCCCGCTCGTAATATAATCTTAAACTTATTAATTTTTGTTTTTTGAAACGTCGTTTCGAAGCAAAGTTTGTATGTTAAAAAGCAATTTTTTTAGGTTCTTTAGGTAAGATTATTTAAAAGAAGAACGGTAATTATTTTTTCTACGACTATCAAATAATTTCTTTATTACAAAAGCGATTTTTTTAGTTAAATCATGTTATTGATTGCCTATGCCATGGATAAGGGGCTGCAACCAATCACAAAACACTTTCAGGCTTAAGTGTGTTTAGTGCCCCATACAGTATCTAATACCGCGGTTAAAACAATTCATCACCAAAGCCATGAAAAAACAAAAGAGGATAATCGGCTCACCAGACGACGGCGACGCCATAATTTGATATTGTGTTACATTTATATTGAAAATAATTTTTTTTGTCTAAATTTCTTTTTTAAAAGTTAGTTAATTTCTCTTAAAATGAGTTTAAGCGATCAAACTGAACCAATTATTATTGAAGCAACTAAAACCACTTGGATCAGAATTTCAAAGGAAAAGTATGAAAAAGTGTATAAACTATTTATGGAGTCAAAATAATGATAATTCATTTTCGGAAAATGTCTTTCTTGCCTATTTTGGAGAGTTGTCATTACATGAACACATTACTCTATGTTATGAGTACGCTGGCTATTAAAAAAATATTACTATTAAAACCTATCATAAATTAGGTGTATTTTTAAAACGAAAATCCGAAGGGTAGGTACAAAGCAAGAAAGTCCAAAACGTTCACCCCAACGGAAATTAATAGATTGATTTATAAAAAAAGCACCGGTTAATCTTTATCTGGCAACAAAGGTAAGAGATTTGGACATTTTTATAAGTGTACCTTCTTAGTTATTTAAAAATTTAATAAATAAAAAGTAAAAAGAAACTAAAGTTATCCTGTATGTGTATGGTATCAGCATTTTATATTTATAAACTATATATATTAAAAAACAATAATTTACCACTTCTGCCTGCTTTAGATCGTTTACTGAAATGCTGTCCTGCTATGAAGGAGTATTTTTTGTTGAAAGGGAAAAATTAATGTCTGAAAGAAATGTGGGAATTTGTATCTAAAAGTCTAACCAATTTTGATAACAGTGCAGGGATCGACAAACGTAAACAGCAATTTTAGCATAGGAAAATGATGCCTGCACTATTACAGAAGTCGATAATGTAATGAGGAAATTAACGAAATATCTTCTGCTTCTGTATTAACCCTAAAAACGCATTTATTTACATGGGAAGAGCTGCCCGAATTGCCCAGCACGCATAATATTTTAAATACTATTGATAATGATGCTTTACATACTGATTACTGTTGTCTTCTAGAAATATTTTCACTTCTACTTAAAGAGATGTCAAATTACAAAATGTGGACATATTTTTTATAAAATGCTACCAAATCGATCAAATTAATTAAAGCTGAGTTAATTATTAGACTGAGCTTAAAGGAAAATTGTTGAGAGTGTTAGAGTTTTCTTAATACTCCTAATCGAAGCAAATTGGTAGAAACCATGAAAACCGATTCAAAATACATAGAGCCACGTAAAAAATTGAGTTTATAGTTAAATACTCTTTAGATTTTTGAGTTGTAAAATATTGATTCATAATATTTATTTTTCCAGCAACAACTCCAAAATCTCGACATTTTGAAATATTATCCAGATATTTCGGTTTTCCGACCGGGAATTTCGGTACCGGGATTTCCCGGTTTTTTCGGTACTATCTAATTTTTGTTCAATAGTGGTGTATGTCAATGAGCAAGCAAAAATACTCGATGGAATGAACAGTGGATGGTTTCCAAACGTAAAAATCGATAAAAAATAGTTTTTTAATAAAAATAATATCAAATTATTAAGTAATCAGTCATGAGCAAAATAACATAAACACAAACGATCGGAATGTGAAGAAAAAACACAGGGAATTTAAATTTTACATCAAAGAACTTAATCTAACTTACCTAAATTCTAAAAAACATTTTTGAGTTGTAAATGTAAATAACTATAAAAACAACATAAAATATTGAACAACATTATACTAAATAAAAAAATAATATATTTCAATAAAGGCTAGTAATTATTATAGGAACGAGGAACCAGCCGAAGAAAAAAACTCTTTCAGGTTCGACGCTAGTTGGAATTACTAAAAGATGGTCATATGCTTTAGACAATTGACGCCCACGATCTCTCTCTTTCTCAAAAAGGGTCATTTCGAACTTAATAAACGAAGTTAAGTCTTCTTCGCTTTGAACTACTCTTAAACGCTTCTCACTGAAAGCTTTTGCAAGTTCTGCAGTAAATTTCTCACTTTTCGTTAAAGCACTGACTATTTGCACATCACCTTCATCTTCATAATAACCATAGCAGGTTTAGTCAACAAACAAAAGCGCAAGCCAACAACCGCACTGCACTCCGAAAATTAACTGCGGGCGCGCACGATCGGTTGACTTCGACCACTAGAAAGTATCAAAAGATTTTCGCACGTGACAAAAATTGAAATTTTATTATTGATACTGAGTACCGAAAATACCGGGAAATATTTTCGAGTCCCGGTTCATTCATTGCTCAAAAGAACAGGGAATTCCCGGTACTTTCGGGAACGAGATGAAGGATACTTTGATTTATAAAAGTGTATTTATTTATAAAGACTATTTAGAGGAAGGCTCTTCAATCCGCGGCCCTCGGACCCCATGCCCGCCTAGTAATTTTTTGCGGTTCCCAGAGGCTAAAGAAAATATTGTATCAAGTGAATGACACTCCGAGGACGCTAGCGCCACCTAGTTAGAAGAGCCAACTCTTTGAACTCGCGATCATGACTACCCACAAGGCCACTAGATGGCGTTGCATGTCTATTGAATCCAGTCTCGTACTTGCTCGAAATTTCCAGAGATTGAATATTTAAAGTTGACGGCCAGTTCTTGGAATTACCAAGAGCGAACGAAGCGATACAAGCGAAAGAGTGCGAACTTACAGTGAAGTTGCTACCTGTGCGATAAGTGACTATAGTGTGTTTTGACGCGTGTAAGGCGGATATTGTATAGTGGCGTGCAGTCGCGCAAGTTTAGTTTTGTCGTGGACATTTTTGTCGGAGAATTAAACTCGTTTCTTCTACCTTGACATTAAAAATGGCTTCTACTTCGGGAAAAAAACGAAAAATTAGTGAAGAAAAGCGCACATTTCAAGAAAAGTGGACTGAGTTGTACTTGTTCGTTAGTGTTAATCAAAAACCTGCCTGTTTGGTGTGTCAAGAATCCCTTTCAGCCTTGAAAGAATACAACCTAAAAACACATTACGATACAAAGTATGCCACAAAGTTTGAGATATTCAAAGGACAATTACGGCAAGATAAAGTGAGAGCTCTAAATAGTCAGCGTCAAAGGTAGCAAAATAGTTTTCAAAAGCAAAACATTAAAAATGAAGCAAGGTTAGCTACATTATATCCGAAAAAATAGCTTTGAAATCAAAACCTTTTACTAATGGTAAATTTGTCAAGGAATGTATGGAAGCCGCCGCTGAAGTATTGTCCCCGTCTCAAAAATATTGAAAAGTCACTAAAAGAAAGCGCATCGAAGTTCGTATTCTATTCAGTTGCGCTCGACGAAAGCACAGATTTAACCGATACCGCTCAATTAGCTATATTTATTCGGGGCATTGATAATAATTTTGAAATCACTGAAGAGATGACTGCCCTTTTTCCGATTAAAGGAACTACAAAAAGGTTGTGATACTTATAAATGTTTGATGACAGTACTGAGACGATATAATTTAGAATTGACAATCCTTTCTGCAGTTGTAACAACAGCAGAAAGATCTTCCTTTGTTGCATTACCATTGTATCGTTCATCAACAGAATGTGCAAAATCCACAAATATCGATGAGGTGATGAAAACCACAGAGAATTCCAAAAATTTTTAAACGAAATTATGGATATGGAAATTTGGATTTCTCACGGACATCACGTCACCCCTCAATGACTGGAACACCAAACTAAGAGGAAAAGAAAATCTCATCAACAACTTACCTACTTGACACTGAGAAAGCATTTTAGTTTAAACTGGATTTATGGAAAAATCAGTTGTTGAAAAAAGAGTTTAGGCTTTTTCCTAAACTGAAGAGTTCCGAATGTACAGTTGTGGATACATGTCGCAGCACTAGATTTACTCAAAAAAAAGTTCCAGTCAAGGTTTTATGACTTCAGGGATAATGAAAACCACATCAATCTCTTTGCCCGACCATTCAGTGTATCCGTTGAAGACATGCCAGAAAATTGTCAGATGGAGCTTATCGATTTGCATTGTAATTCGGAACTCAAAGACAAGTTCGACATGGGTCTTCTTGATTATTATTCAAAATATGTTGATTAAAACTCGTTTCCTGAAATCCAGAAATATGCCCAGAAAATGACGTCTTTGTTTGGAAGCACATATATGTGCGAGCAGCTATTTTTTCGTATGAAGAATGTGAAGTCTAAAACAAGGTCGAAAGTTACAGACGCACATCTGGAAGGAAGTTTGCGGGTTGCAACTACAAAAATAAAACCAAATATCGACACACTTGTCAAAAATAAACAGTGTCAAAAATCGCATTGATTGATTGAACTTTTTAACCAGTAAAGATTATTACACTTTGACATTATAATATGTTTTTTATTTTATTGGTATGGTGGTAAAGTGACGTGGACCATTGTGGCCCTTCGGACAATGTGAAATCGATTTTTGGCCCTCGTACTAAAAAAGGTTGAAGACCCTTGATTTAGAGTACTGTAACAAATTTAAACGTCCTTGATGTAAATAAAAATGCATTCGCCAGTTTTGTTTTATAATTCATAGGGTATCATAAAATAAGATTAGTTCACATGGTCTAAGGAATGTTGTACGCGTGATGGCAGTGCGACACGATGTAAAAATAGATTAAACGCCTTCTGAACTATAAAATATTTAACTGCAAATATAATTAAACGGATGTTTATGTTTAGTCGTTGCGGATTGTTACATAAAACATGCCGAGCGAGCCTTTCTCGCCAATTTATCGTAACCGAAAAAAGCAAATTTTACAGAATGTATAATTGGACTGCTCAATCTACCCTTAATTCCATTAAAAGTGACGCACAACGGTTTTCGGATAACTTTTAAAATTATATATTTCTTAAACCAGATGACCGATTTTAACAAATTTTTTTTTAAAGAAGGTAATCTCATTGTCTTACAATAAAAATGGAAGAAATGGAAATTTTCTCTAAGCTTTATAGAAGTGAATAGAAAAAATCACACTGATTTTTTCCTGTTTTTTTTAAACATCCTGTGTACTATAGTAGTGCTTAAATACAAGTTGGTTACTCTCTATTCGATAGTACCTTCTTCTATGAACTGTCGGTTATCTTATTAACCAATTTATCTCTACCATTTTTTTACTGGAACTTGCATTTTTTCCTTCTTTCTTATTAATCTCACTCACTCCATATTCCATAATTTTAAAGTGTGTTAATTTTTAAATTAGTGGATCATTTCGTTTCTACATCAACCTTTTATTAAAATCAGTAAATAAAAGAGCTAGTTTATAAATCAGAGGCGTAGGTGCTGCAATGCGGTGGGGAGCTAGTGATGTCGGGGGACTCGGGCGATAATGTGCAAAGGAGCCCAAGCATTATGAGAGTATGGCTGACCTTTTTTTTAGTAACTAGTTTTTGGTTCTGAGGGGGCTTTTACCGGATTCCGCGGGGGGCCAAAATTTATAGCTACGCCAACGATTCTAACTAAAGAAAAATAACGTGAAAATCAATAATATAAAACGTAAAGAGATATACAGAATAAGGAAGCTTTCTTAGTATTTGACAAATAAAATAAAATAATTGTTGAAGAAGCGATTTTCGAATAGAAAGTGAACAGTTTTTCTATTAACTTTTATATCATTTCTTCCATTTTTTGGCAAGACAATGAGATTAGCTACATAAATATGAACTTGCAGAAGATCCTGAACCGTATCGGACTCCTTTAAGAATGAGTGAGTCTCAATAGCCAGTAGTATATTACGTAAAAGAGGTATTCATGTTTTTTTTCTGCAGTCCTCATAGTTTTTGCGGCTATTGAGTTCCAAAAAAAAAATAGTTTTTAGGTTATGTTATGTTTTTGTAGGTTATGTTATTCTTCCAAACGCATTTCCGCGCGCTTGTTAATAAAATCAAGATTTTTTCTTTTGGTCTGAAAATCAATGTTGATGTTAAATTAATTTTTCTCGAAAACTAATACTTTTCCGAAAAAAAAATCATTATAAGATAATGATCTGCCATATACTTTTTATATAATTTGGTTCTAACTGCAAAATTTTGAAACGATATTGAACAAAAACCGATTTTTTTTCTTTATTGCCATTTTTTTTGTGATCCACGAGGCCTACGTGTGAGCCCTCTATACATTCTTAATCAAGACCTACCATTTGCAGAAAAATAGTTTACTTTAGTATTTTGCACGTCCTCAACCCCCCGATTACCGGACTACAATTCAACCTTTTTTTGGAGAGGGTTGAATTTTTAATACAATAGAAGTAGAAAGACACATTTCTTAGAACTGCACTATATGTCAAACTGAAAATTACAACTCTTTCTAGGTATGGCATTTAAAAATAAAATGTGTATTTTGAAAAATATAATATTAGAAAGGAAATAAAGGAAGATTTGAGTGAAACGGTTCAAACGATAATTTTTTTTGGACTTTTTGCACATTGTTTAATAATTTCTTTACAGCCCAACTCATTAGATTAAAGCTCATGTTGACAGTGCTGTAACATTAAAGATTAAATTGGTTAGCTTCCACACATCCGCGCTGGGCCGTTTTTTGAGGTCTGAGCCCTAAGCGCTCTAAGTCGTCGTTTACATCGCTTAATAGATGAAACGGAATTGTGTCTAGTTTGCACTGATTTGAAAGAATTGTTTCTTTGTCTGTTTTTCAGCTATTTTGGATTTACTGTAATGAAATCTTCAATATACACTACGCGTTTGGTAATTTATAATAAAGTAACGAAATCTTCAATATACACTACGCTTTTGGTAATTAATAATAAATATTTATTTACGCTTTCTTTGTAATTACCTTAAGCATATAATGATTATAGAAAATGATTAAAATAACTTATTCTAGAGGTCACATGTTAGAAAAAACAATTTTTGTCATAAAACAAGTCGCCATATATATGGTTACATAAATTTTATATTAATCACTGCTTCCTGCAAATAAGTTTCAGCTCACATGAATAGTTTGGCTGACTGCCACTTGACAACTGTTGCATAGGCACGTTCGCATTTTGGCATCGGTCGAGTATTTTTTTTTCAATATCTGAACCGGTATTTAATAATTTAATCCAAACATTCGTTCTTCAGTTTGATCGGGATTTTAGTGGTCTAACAACTTTTTTGATGTTAGGTGGACTTATTGTTAAATATGTAAAGTTAGCAGCATCTATTATTCTTACGTAAAGTTTTGGATCTCTTCTGGAATAATGGTTAAGGTGAGGTAATGGACTTTAAAACTCTAATGCGTTAGAGTGAGACTTTATTTTTCGTTTACGAAGAATTCTAAAAGTGTCTAGATAAGGCGAAAGAAAACTTAACATAATAAAATAAAATTTTACTTATTTTGACACCATTATCCAAAATTTTGGCTAGCGTGAACAAAAACCTGGAGATTTTTCCACGCGTAATAATTATCGTCACTAACTGGCCACGACATATTTCGCGTGGAAGTTAAAAAAAACATCTGCCACGCGTTGGATTCGAAAATATGCTTAATTCTTTCCTTTTTCATGGACTGTTTTTATAAATGATTGTTATTTGGTGTGTAGTAGTGCTTTACATACCTAATATCTACTTATTTAAATAAGTGATTTTTTTCTTTGGTTTTGCCAGCAGCTTCTACTTGGTTTATTTCGATATATTTTTGTAATTAATCCTCTTTATCCACAGACTTGTTAATATTATATTTTTATTATAATTTTCGTACGAAAAAACCACGATTGAATAAATTAGTTAAGGCGCTGCCGCGCTGCTGTTGGGTAGCCAGAGCAGAGTTGCCACATATGTTAAAAAATATCCAATATGCGAGTTGAACATTTTAGATAGGTAGTTATTTAAAATGTCATATGAAAAGTACGTTTTTTAAATAAATATGGAATTATAATTGTTATTTTAGTAAAAACGAATTTTTTTTAGCCCTACCACTTGGGTTCAAGCCTCAATCGTTTCTATTAATTTTGCTTTGCTTTACTTTGCTTAATTGATTTTATCCTACTAACTATTTTAAACTACCGCTAATTGTCGTATCGATTTGAAATTTTGCAAGTATAATTGACAATAAAATAATTTGGTACCATCGAGCTGATCAGATCAGTACCAAATGGTACTACTAGAGAACCCCTCAAGTTTGGTAACATCGAGCCGATCTAATCATTTCGACGGTACCAACATGTATATAACTGACATTACCAGTAATATGGTGAACATATTCTATGACTAAAAAGTAAAAATTACCACAGATAATATAACTAAAAGCAGCTATGTTTTCTGTGGAAGTACCAAGAAAGAAACAAAGGCAACCAATCCCTTTTTGAGTTTCCATTTTCTTATATTTTTAGAGAGTTCCAGCCACGTACCCAATCTTATTTGTTTCTAGTTTCTTTTTTACACCGTTACACAAAATAGGTTAGGTTTGTTTACCTGTTAGACAAAATATATTGTACAAATTTTGTAGTCTATTAAATCTAAAAAACTGAATCACAAAGCTCTTTGAAATCCTAGGAAAAAAAAATAGCTAAAGTGGCCACTTGAGATGACAGGATAAAAAGTTCACCTAAAATCTTTTATTAGGTAGATATAAAATAAAAACCATCAAACCAAGAAATTTTGGATGAGCTATCGTAATTTAATTCTGGTTAAACAAGTATAACCATAATTGGTCCTAGAAGTATAGATACTAATTTTATGCAGGTGTTGTCATGTGGAAGTTTTGATATGTTACATACAGTACAGAAATTCATCAATAAGAATTGCTATAAAAATATGTATAAAATTATTTTTAGAAAAATAGGAATACATTTCTGTATAATTTTCAAGATCAAGATAATTTATGTACTTATTAGTAATAGTTTCTACAAACTCTAATTATTATTATTATTTTTTAAATGTAGTTCTTGTGCTCCTTTTTTTTTCAGTACAAAATAGTAAGATTATTGAATGATGAGGTTAGGTTATGTCCCTTTGGAGTTTTTTTTTTTTAGAAAAATATGCTTTATAGAAGTTGTACCTATGATTATTAATTGCCAGGGTTGTTATGTATGTTTTAAAGAGTTTTGTTAAAAGAAAAAAACTAAAAACCATTCATGGAAGTTTATTTTTATACCGAGAAGTAGACAAATGAACGTTCCTAAAACATTTTATTGATTATTATGAATCTATGAAACACTAACAATATTTTTTAACTAATGTTTACGTTTTAAGTATTATTTTAGTTACTATAAAATATCTCCTTTCCAGTTTGTCGGAGGCTCCAGAGCAGTCCTTTAGATGTTCCTAGAATTGCTTCCAGCTTCTCCAAGAACAGTTTAGTCGTCGATTCCGGTTGTGCAGATCAGTCTTTTTCCAGCGTTAGTACAGGACCTTTGACTTTTCCAACTTGGGAATCTCTTTTTTCACATAAAGGTATAGTCATTGGTTTACTTAGATATTCTTATTAATATTAGAACCAAGCAGATAATACATATTATTTCTAATATAGACATTTTTAAGATTAAGTGAGAAGTATAAATGACAGATTCTGACAGGACCAGGTAGCTGGTATCAAATACCAGTATGTTAAACAGAACTGAATCTAGGAGGCTTTATTTGAATTTGAAGTAAAGAAGATGCGATCAAGGCTTTTGGAGCCAGTTAGATCAAATATATGAGGGATTTACTATTATCCCTGATGATTCAGATGTAAAAAAAGAGACCATGTTAAAGAGTAGTTCCTTAATAAAAGCCCTTGAAAAATTCGAGACTGCTTTTAAGACACTATTTTTAAATAATATTTTAAAACAATTTGCCACAGTAAGCAATATTATTCAAAAACCAGGGCTGGATTTGAATACCGGCTGTAATTTACTCCAAAAATTGAAAAATCATATTGAATCTTCAATATTTTGAAGAAAACGATAAAAAGTTGTGGTTTTTCTTAATACAAATACAATAATAAAAGAAGCGATTATAAAAAGAAATATCCAGATGGTAACACCTAACAGTTGGATGGGCCAAAGAATTGATACTTTATCTGGAAAATTAAAGAAAAGACGTAAAGCATATAGCAACATAAGCGATCTTCTAGGAGATACTAAAATATACCTCTATAGATAAGGAAAGTCCAAAAAAAACTGAAGACTTACAAGGAAGAATTTTTGAATAAATTACTTTCTTTCGTGATTATCTAGTAACTCTTATATATATCTTTACATAAGCCTACAGAGTGCTACAAATTCGAGTGGGGATCGATATGGGGATCTCGGAAAACGTAATAGATACAAAGTCGGTCAAATTGAGGAAAAATTGGACAGTTAAGTGCTTAATAAAATGCTAAAAAATTTGAAAAAATCGGATTAGTTCCGGAGATATCCTGAAAAAACGAAACTTTGTAAAATAATTTTTATTTTTTCAAGGTTTATTCAAAGGGGTATTTTAAAATAAATAATACTTTGTTGTTGCAACCTTTTCTGCTCTACAAGATGATGCCTTCAATTTTTAAAATCTGACGTTTCATCCCGTAGCAACCATCATCAACTTTATTTTTTTAAATGCGAACCTGGTTATTTTATTTCGATTTTGAAAAGCATTCGATCTCCTTATATCAATTATATATAAAACTTAACTATGTAGCAATCAGGAAAGTTATCAGACAAGTACTAGTATATTAGCCAAATATTTTTACACACTTTGTATTTTACCAACACTAAATATAAATGAGTTTCAAAGGGACTAAGAGTATAAACTCCCCATTACTTATAACCACACATACCAACAACATTAAAATAATTGAAGGATTTACTGGCACACAGGACTGGGGATTCTAACAGTAAAATTTATTATAATTTTATAATTGTTGTTTGTTTTGCTATTTAAATCGTAGCTCGAACTCTGTCAATAATAACGAATTTATAGAATAAGATATTTTAATTAAAGTGGTACATTACGGGATATAATCAATCTTCTTCTTGGACGATACTCTACATTTGGCTAAATAAATAGGCTAGTAACAATAAATATTTTATCATATTCACAATTCGACCTGCTAGATATCCTACACAATTGTTAAACGTTCTCCGCGCTATCTTCAATAACAGGTGAATTGGAATATGAATAACTCCATTAAAAATAAATTGATGTACGTTAAAAAAGGCTATAATATCTAAAAGACATGTATGTTAAAAAGGAAAAGAAAACAAAATCTTAAAAGATGTAAATCTCTTCAAGCAAACGATAAATGTAATTCCTAAAGTTTGCAAGTTTTCAAAAGCTGTTTATATATTTTAGTATTATTACTTTTTAATTTTTTGCACACCTTTTAGTCATTTTCACCATCTAACCGTGGAAAGATTCAAAGAAAAGCATGTTTCGGTTGCCATTGCATTTGTTCTTTTACATCAACAGTAGAAATTACTTTTTATTACGGCAGATTATTACATTTGATTAATAAAACATTAACATGCAGCATTTACTTTCTGTCTAACACGTAAAACTGATCTTTGAACACCTCTTCTGTTTAATGAAACAAAAGCATTTAGAATTCGCATTCTTAATCCATCTAAAGTATTAATTTGTTTTTATAATTAAGGTCTTTTAAAGTACCCTATAAATAGAAATCTAATGGCGATCTGGGGTCCCGCAAGCCATTTTACTGCACCTCCATTAACTATCCACTGCTTAGAAAATTCTGCATCAAGAAATTGACTCACGTTTCTGTGTTAGGAGTAGATAGAGCACTTCTGCTACTAGAACTTGTCTGGTATGACATTCTTGATTGCTACACAGTGTTATACGTTAGTGATTTTAGGAGATCGAAGACTTCAAAAACAAAGATAAGAAATCCTGTCTTGTAGAGCAGGAAAAGTTTTTTTTGATAAATATAGCATTATAGATGTCTTAAAGTTATATTTGGATCTATTTTAAGATGAAATGGTTTAACAACCTGTCTAAAAAAATCAAGACCTCAGAATTCAAGTATTATATACATATATACATATGTGTGAGTTTTATACACAGTTTAACAGTTTGTTCCCCTTTTAGATGTCTCTTCTGTTTCCATTTCGAGTGGCATTTTCAAAAGGTTACTAAGAAGCTCTACCAGATCGTTGCAAAGCAGTTCCATATCCTTGCCAAATTCTACGGAAATTCTACATAAAGGTCATCACAAAGCCAGTAAATTGGGGTTGACCATCATCGTGGAAATTCCTACAGAAAAAGAAAAGTAAGTAAATTAAAAATAGTTAATCACCTAATGTATGGTAAAAATGGAAATTTAGTACTAATGTTGTAAATAATATATATGTTCTTCCTTAAATAATATATATGTTCTTGCTAAGTATTTTATACCTATACCAATAAATTTGTCACTCGAAATTTCATTTTGGTACCTGTTACTCAGGTAGTTTTTAAACCAGTTTAGCACATTATCCCTTATACCATATTTCTATAATTTATTTTATAATCTTTCCAGGTCAATAGTTTCAAAAACCCGTTTAAAGTCGAAAAAAACTGCTATTATTGCTTCATTCATTGCCAAGCTCTTTCTCAATTTTCAGCTACGAACTGCAATACGGTTTCGGTTGAGTGTTTTTTTCTAAAACCAGCCTGATGTTGTACCAAAATAAAAATCTCTGCGAGTATGGGGCTTAATGGACTTCTCAAATTTAGACGTTTTCTACTATTGTAGTAAACATTATTGAAAACGAAATAGTTTTGATTGAGACTTGTTTCGAGTAGCTCTAGGATGTCTTGCATAATGAACTGGGTATGAATTTTACATGACGCAACAAAACGGCGGTCTTAAAAAAAATCAGTGTAAAATCTACTTTTCAGATTATTTTACATTATACAAAAATAAAGTGTGTATCAATTCAATATGGTGGAGCAAAATGGTGCACATTAAAAAATGTTTGAAAAGACACTATATACAGGGTGTCCCAAAACATCCTACGAATTAAGAAAGATACAAGGTGATTAAATGGTGAACTTGAGATAGATTTATAAAGTATAGCTTTTTTTTTTCGGAGAAAAGACAGTGTTACCTATTTCTTCTATAAAGTGCGGGACACGAAAGAAAACCGGGCGGTCCTTAAAATAAAGATTCATAGTCTTAAACAAGCGGAAAAATAAAATTTGTGTACGCAAATAAATTTTATATTATTTTATTTGTTGTAATAGTTTGCCGCTTCACCTATAAAGTGCGCCAATTAACCGGTACGGAAAATTAATCGAGGATTTAGTAAATGTCGCACTGGTCCACTTGTAATTGGGATGTGCCTAGAGTCTCCATGCACTTGCCGCTAGAAGGTTCTAGCTATTTCCAGTGGCGACTATACATTTCGAGCATTTGTTCCCATTTCTATATAAATGCGTTGCGTTGAATTATTATTTTGGGGTAACGATGACGAGCAAAAGAGGAAAAACAATTCGAAGCGGTGCACGTGAAGTTATTGCGAGCGTTATAGAAGCCTGTACTAGAGAAGCTGAAAATAAGAGTTTCACTATTCCAATTCAAAATCGAAGAGAACGCGCTGCATTTTACACTGGTGTTTCGGAAAGTAGTGTAAGAAAAATTCAAAGGGAACATAATGATCACTCATGTTCTACTTCAGCTTTAAAATCTCCTTTCAAGTAATTCGACGAACAATAAAGGATTTTTATATAAACTTGAAGAAGGTTTCCGACCTGCAAACCCCTACTTCGTGCTGTAAAGAACAAACTAAATCGGCTTTTACGATCAAATGGTTTTGTTTGGCGCAAGTGCCAAAATAAACGAAAATTGCTCATTGAGTGACCAAATATTTTTCACTGGCGGGTGAAATATCTATCAACTGTAAGGCAATATAGGCATTAAGGACACAATATTGTGTATCTAGGCGAAACCTGGGTAGATAATGATGACAGTGAACAAATGCTGGCAAAGTGGAAGTGTTACAGGTGTTGTTCAGGGAATCCGCTCTAGTAGTCGCTTTATTACAGTTCATGCTGGTTCAGAAACCGGATTTGTTCCAGGTGCTGCTTTAGTTTTTCGCTCGGGACTAACAACTGGAGACTATCATGGACAGATGAATAGAGATAATTTGGAAAAGTGGTTGCTCCAGAAGCTTCTACCTAACATTCTTCCCAAATCAGTAGTGGTAATGGATAATGCGTTTTATCATTCTCATGTAGAAGATATACTGCAAACTAAATACTCTACAAAAGCTCATATGATATCGTGGCTTAAACCGAGCAATCTTGTAGGTGATCTAACGTGGAGAAAATATCAATTATATGAAGTAATATCAGCGAACAAGCCTAGAGAAAAAAAGTATAAAATTGACGGCGTTTTACGTAACCTCGATCACACACCTTTAAAGCTGCCTCCATACATGTGCGACCTCAACCCTATTGAACTTACATGGGCAGGAGCAACAAAAGTATATTCGAGAGCACAACACTGGTGAACTTTCAATTAAAGATTTGAATAAAATAACATTAGAAGCGATTGACTCAATATCGGCTGAAAATTGGAAATCGTTTGTTAAACATGTTCGTTCTATTGAAGATAAATACTGGGAAGTAGATGGCAAAAGTGAAACGGTTATTGATGATTTAGTTATCACACTGGGATCTTCAAGTAGTGACGACGAAACCTCATCATTTTCAGAGGAAGACAACGATTTAGAAGGAATCGAACCATTAGAATCACAGCCGTCAATCTTAAAAATGGCTTAGTTTTTTTTCATATATTTTGTAAAATTGTTTATAAAGTAGCTGTCAAAAATATCTAATATTGTAATTAATATTTGAAAAACTACAGAACTCATATTTTTCCAAAATTAACACATCAGATCCATCAGGCCAGCACTGATTCCAGTGAACAAGATTTATCAAAATTTTAACTTATGCAGTTCGACTTTGGGCTATTCGGGTATGCCAAAAGTGACCGTTTGTCTCCATCTGTCATATTACTTTGTATAGGGGGCGTCATTGTGAAGTACTATACAGGGCGTTTCCTAATTGCGTGCTAATGTTAAAGGGGGGGGGGTGATTCATGGATCTTTTCAAGAAAAAAGTTTAATATGAACCTAAAAGTCTTAACTTTGGAGATACAGGGTTTTAAAAAAATATTTTTTTTCAATCCTAATTCTGATGCTATTATAGATAAACAACTGTGTGGAATTTGATACACGTTTTTTATGTATAAAAGGACATTTTTTATTAACAATCGAAAATATATTCTTTTTAAACTTTATCATCCTGTATCTCAAAACTTAAGACTTTTAAGACATAAAAACACCCCTTTAACATCAGCGCGCAATTAAGAAACGCTCTGTATAGTACTTCACAATGACGGCGCCTGTATAAAGTAATATGACAAACGGAGACAGACGGCCACTTTTGGCATACCCGAGTAGCCCAAAGTCGAACTGCATAAATTAAAATTTTGGTAAATTTCGTTCAGTGGATGTGATGCTGGTTGCCCTTGTAAAATCTGGACTTGTAAATCGTGTATCACTATACTGGGTGGTCCAATAATAGTGGACGTAGGCAGTAGCCCGAGAACCGTTAATGACAGAACTCAAGAAAAAATATATTTATAGGTAAATCGATCAAGAAAAACCAATATTAAATCATTTTAAAATTCAAAAGTTCGCCGTTTTTGCAACACAAAAGAGATATAGAAGTGCGGTACACAAAAGAAAACAGACAAATATAGATAAAGGTTCATTAAGCATAGTTACATTTTTAATTATCTGAAGTACGTATAGTCAAAAAGGAGTGCCATATTATTTAAAGAACGACGGGACACCACTGGTTTAAAGAGATTTCTTGGCCGACCTTCCTAAACTGATTGACTCCGCCCGGTTTTCTTTCGTATCCCGCACTTTACAAAGTTCCATAATTTTGAATATAAAAAAGTTACAACATTTTAAAGAGCGAAAAGTAGCGCTCGTAGCGCGCTCTACGAGTTACATCAAAATTGAAGGCGTATTATTATTACTGGCTATAAAAAATCCGTTATCACCAATTTTCAGTTTAATATCTCAAAAACCAGAGATATTATTTTAAAAAATCAAAAATAAAATTTTAGCTTAATCACCCTGTATCTTTCTTAATATTAACTTTTGGACTGAGGCAAGTATGGCTAAATCGCGATATTTTAATCAATTCTATGTATTTCTAAATTATTGGTAGGACCTTTTGGGACACCCTGTATATGTACTAGTAAATGACTATGTGCGGAACTAAATTGGTTCAGACTTCACTATTCCTGATAAAATAAATACAGGAACTTCCTGGTAAAAGAAATTTACTAGGAATTTTTTTTTGTGATAGGGAATCAAAATAGCGAATTTAGTTTAACTTTTAAAATTAAAGCCATGCTATCTGGTAATTAATGTTTAAAAATATTTTTTTTTGTTAAAAATTGTTTTTGTTCACAGGGTAGTAAGGGGAAAAATGACAAAAATTTAAATAAATTACAAAAGCTTATGGACTATAAAAGATGAGGAAATGAGCTCTTAAATTCCGAAATGCCCATAAAAATCTGTTAATCTGTTAATCGTTCACGAAATACAAACACATAATTTTAATGTTACAATAATTGCAGTGAATCGTCCTTTTTAGCCAGTATTTGTAGGTAGTTAATACTTAACTATAAATATGATGTATTTATGTCTTATAAAGCATTGAGCGGCGCTAGCTATACAAATATTATTTAGTACATTGAAACAAGAATTCATATAGGTTGAAACTTTTGTTATTTTTAAGGATGCTTTACTCTCAAAAATGTTTATTTTCATCAATTACTCGTGATTATTGTTTTGGTTCTGGTTACTTAAGTTTTATTCAGTTTGATCTCATTCATAATGGTTTGGAGTATAACACTCTGGAACAGGTCCAACTTGTAAACACAAAATACTGTAAATTATAATATATTGTTTTTCTCAACATTGAATTCTGCCAGTAATAGTTTTAACAGCAACTATTAATATCAAAACAGGTTGTAGTTAAAATCATCACAAAGACCAATACATTTTAAATTGAATACTGCTTTTTTAGCTCAAATTAATTATTTTACTCTTACTGGAAAGAAATTTGAGTGCTCATAAATACTTGAAAAACTTTAAATAATCATATATGTTTTATTATATTATTATAAAGATACAGGTTTCTGGTACTACTTATCAATACTACAAACATCACTAGCAACGCTTGTCTATAACCAGTTCATTTTAGGGCAACTAGAAATAACGAATATCGTCATAAGTGCCAACACCTAGGGTGCCATTGGGTCTATTACACATCCTTGAATCATTTCTTAATTTGGGTAATCAATAAGCCTATTTTTTAAAAATTGACTACTATGATTTAGCTGTCTTGCATTTTTTAGTAATATTACGCACCAATAAAGTCTTGAAACTTATTTCACGTTACATGCATATTTTTCGTATTGTATTGTATAGTATACTAATATTAGTTATATATTAGGCATTTTTTCGAATATATACTTTAAAAATTTGTAGAATCTAAGATATTCACAACAGCAGCAGAAAGTGTATATTTAACAATAAAACCAATCTCTATTTTATCGACACTCTAAAATTTTTAAACATATCTTTTAATTTTTAAATTCTGTGGTTTATATATATTCCAGGGTCCTTAGTAAGAAATTAAAATATTGATTTTAATTTGCACTCGTTTTCGAAGTCATTATATTACGTTATACACAAGTCACAAGCTTGGTGCAGGATTGTTCCAACGAAAACACCTACCGATCGATAAATCAGCCCTTACAATGTTCCCAATTCTCCCGCTTACTTATGAATCTCATGATGCTCGATGAAGAGCGCGCGATGTTCATTTGGTCAATGACCCCCCAAAAATATTTCAGAAAATAAATTATTCGTTTTACCGTCTCTCCTAGTAGTTGTAATAAAATGCGAACTTTAGAAAGTTAAATAAGCTGCACTATTAGCCGCGCGCGGCGGTTCGAATGGTCTCGTTGCGTTCCTTACGCATAATAAAATACGCTGTACTAAGCTAGGTTGGGCAGGCCTAATTGCCCTGATTACCTTAAAGCGTGACGAAAGTACCCGAAGATATCACAACTACCGAGCGGCAGCCGAACGTGATAGCAAATGGAATATGAAATCGCGATTTGGGTCATCAGCCGGTCTCTTCTCATAATTCGATCGATCGGTCGCGTTATCACGTCGGTAAGCGGAAGTTCAGTTGTTCAGAGGTCGCGCGGTCGATATTCTAACCCGATATTGTCGATAACGTCCTACGTTTTTAATCGATGAAAATTGATTTATATACTGTTTTATATATCTTTTATTTTTATGATCCATGTGTGAGTTGGAAATATACAGGAAATGGAATGTTTACTAGTGCAAAAAAATAAACAACCAAAAAGTGCCTACGAACTTAATTTTGCAAAAATAACCAATTTCAAGGTCTATGTTTGAGTTGTGAATGTAGATAAAATAAAATGTCGGTAGTACGAAAAATTAAACAACTAAAGAGTGCTAACGAACTTAATTTTGAGAAAATAACCGAATTCAAGGTAAGTGGTCGCAATTTGCCAGAACTTAGTATACGACAAACTAGTAAAGACAAAAATAAAGAGGTTCATAGAAACTTTCGCAAAAGTACGTACGATTTAGCTAACTGGATATGTGGTTGTTTCCAACTCATTTTACTGTTATGTTTGTTTATTATTTTCTAATGACTCGTCGGACTCATTATGGTGCAAAACCGGTGTTAAAGACTTAAAACATTTAAAAGAGAAAATAAAAAAACATGCGTTTTCTGCAGATCACATGAAATGTTCGGTGAACTATGCTACGATCGGAAGTGTGGATATTCGCACTCAGCTAGACACAGCTTATAGAAAATCCCTTAGAGATTTTAATGAAAATGGATGAAAGGGCTTTGTCTGAAAATCCAGGGGTTTTTCGAGGACTTATAAAAGCAATGTTAAGTATCGAGAAATCGTTTATAAAAGGAATGTGCGTGCAATTTTAACGAACGTGTCATTCAGAATTTTTCCAATTCTAAAGAACGAAGAGTAGACCTGAACTTCAAGATATTTTAAAGCTCAATTTAAAGATAAGATATTTATTTTTATTTTAAGTATGCCCATTTTTAAATTTGTTATTGACCTCCCAATATAATTCACCGCGAGCCGCCACTGCTCTGCATTGTTCCCAACAGAGTTGTGGTGCTACTATACAACGTTGCCAAACTAGCGCTCTCTAAAAACAGCAAAACATTATGGAACATCCATTATTAATCTTCGCACGGCATGTGGCATTAGGATAGGCTTACTGTACCTGTGAAAATTGCAAACATTTCTAAATATAATATTTACGTATTTTTTCAGGTTCCTAACCCAGTTTTTTATGGAACACATCGCTCTCATTGAGGCTCTAATCTGGCGGACACATAGGGCAGTTGAAATGGCCTACCATCGCCCGCCCACCTTCATTTCTGTGATGGTAGACATCGCCCAAATTACCGCTACCTGGCTAGTGAATCTTTTGAACGCGCGCCGTATAATGATAAACTTGTGGCATTGTCTCTCTTTTGGCTGTGATAATTATAATAGTATTAATGCATTTATGTCTGATTTAGAAAATAGAAGTGCCAAAGTGTGTTGGATGTTTCGAAACAAATCGGCTAGTTCTCTAGTAAATAATAATACTAGTGATAGTGATAGTAAATTAAGTTTTTCAAGTTCGTTTAGTAGTTTGCCTGTGCGAAATGGGACAGAACTTTTCAGTTTTAATTTTAGTAAGTTTTTAAAGACTGACGGGGATAAAAGCAAAACGAAGAGTGTTGTCGATGGAGACTTTGTAGCTGAGAAGTTTCTACAAGAATTTTGTGAGCTGCTGGAGGGGTTCGATGTCAAAGATACTAATTTGTAAGTATAAGTTACTTCATACAAACAATGTCGGGGACAATATGTGTTAGATTGATCTTGCAGTTTTGATTATCATTAATATTATTAAATAAAATTGTTTTTTATTGTGTCAATCTAAATGAACTACATTTTAGGATAATTTTCGGGAAGGGTAGAGTGTACCATACCAATTATTTATATAATACAAAGATAAATAATTTAAATTATTTCCACATAATGTGCTTTATGCATAGAAATATTGAAAATACGCATACTCGTTTTACCCCTCGCAATAAAAATAAACATTTAACTATTCCACAACATACTTTGGTCCTCAGTTTTCATAATCAAATTTTACTATATGTATGGATATAATAAAGAAATGATTGATAGATTAATGCCACCGTAGGTTTAGAAAGTAACCCTATAGTTAGATCTTTTGAAAAAGAAAATTCTTTAAAGAATACTTTCCTATGTTTTGGCATCTAGGTAGTACTCATTTTGATGCCTGTAAAAATATTTATAATTTCTGAGTTTTTCAGGGTGCTCACTCAGCAAGTATATGGCATAATCTCGGGAACGTATAGGGGGAGGTCAAAATAACCTTAGTTTTTAAGAAAAAAAATCTGAAAGTACCTCTTAACGGAGACACATTGTCCCAAAAAGTACCCAGCCATTTCCTTTTTTGGCTTTCACGTTTGCAATGACTTGTATAATAATTTTATGAAATTTTGATGTTTGTAAGCCATAAAGATTCATACAACCATACTACAGACGATGTTTTAGTTAGGGATGTCAACAACGGAATCCCCATTACATTCATTGGACGAACATTTTGAAAGAACTGTAAACTGATTTTTTTAAATACTTTGGTCGTTCCTCATTAAGCAATTGATTCTACAATTGTTCAATAAAAATTATAGTAGTTTTTAAAAAATCTGGTTTTTGTATACATTATTGGAATAATAAATCAGAATACTACAAGAAAATACCAGTCGTGTTTATTTCTCTAACAATAGATTATTGACAATACTTAACAAAATTGTCTGATGAATTGAGTATATAATAATTAAGTAATTGAACATTATACTTATAGTCAATATGGTAACATGCTTGTAATTTATGGATAAGCACTCGGTAGGCAAGAATTTATTCTGAACCATTTTTAAATCAACGTTTTCCGCATCGAAGAACTTTTGTAAGGGTTGATCGTAGTTTAAAGGGATTTTTAAAATAGTCAAGTGAAGCTAAAAAAAAAATGCTAAAGTAGAAGGTTCTTCAAGAAGAGCAAGCAGGATTCCTCATTTAGAGGAGGAAATTCTGGATAAGATTGCTGAAAATCCCTCTAATAGGCTAAGGAAGCTGTCGGTCCAAACTCTTGCGACAAAGGGGGTTGTTCATGTGGCCCTTCGAGAATTGCTACATCCTTATTAAGCCCAAAAGCTAAATGCTATGTCTCTCGCTCATTATTCGCAAGAGTCGCTAATTCTTTTTTGCAATTATTTAGGCAAAATCCAAATTTTATTAGAATTTGAAGCTGATTTTACCCAAAATGGGGGTAATAATTTCCCAAAATTTGCATATCTGACACGAAGAAAACCCTCCCGCAATAGTACAGACAAAGCACGAACAAAGGTTTCTAGTTAACATGTGAGTGGGGATTATTGGGAGTCATCTTAATGAACCACTCCTTTTAAACACAGATTAAATGGTATTTGCAACCACCTGATGTGGTTTATGCACGATGGTGTATATGTGCAAAAGGTGGGCCTATTTTATGACCACCGAGGTCGCCCTACATGACTCCATTGGATTTCCTTTTATGGGGCAATTTAAACAGGTTTGTATATTCAACGCTATTTCATATCAGGAAAGACCTGATAAAAATAATGACACATCATTGCAATTAAATTTGAGCCAATCCTGGAATGTTGTTTCAAGGACAATGTGAAAACATTCATCGGATAAGGAAGTATATAGAGGTACAGGGTGCCCATGTCCAAAATCTGCTCAAGTAAACAATTAGAAAAAGATTCAATTTTAAGTACGTATTATAATTTAATTTTTACCTGTTTCTCGTAAGCTACTAGCAACCCATTCAAAAAAGCTTTTGTGCCGTACACTTGGATTTGGAAATTTATCAGAATAAATTCTTCGTGCCTTCACACAACAACTCAGTCCTTGCCGATAAGTTAGATGCATGTCAGTATTAGTGGTATGTAATAATGACAAATTTTATTATTTTAATGTGAAATATTAATAACTTTCGAAAATTAAGTCTTAAATGTGTTATACAAAGATACTGTTTTTTTTGAAAACTATTAATTTTATCGAAATAAATGTAGAGTAACTAAAGAGGGATGAACACAGTATTTTAAAAAAATCAGTTTTCAGCTTTATCAAAAGACATCTGTCAAAATTTTGGCTCAATGAGTGTGGTGGTAAGTCTGTTTCTGACCTCCATTAGAGCCAAAAAGTTAAAGCGCTGGGTACCTTTTTGAGACCCTGTATCTAAGTAATAAGGAGGATTTAATGACTTTTTTTTCTATGATAAACTAGAGTTATGTTGACCTCCCCTATATGCTCTCGAGGGTACGCCATATACTTGTCAGAGACTCTGTATTCTATTGTGTAAGTTATTTGGTATATTATATTTAATAAAGTAATTAATACATGCAGATTGAAAGGAAAATTAGTACTAATATTTTAACACATGAAAGTACAGATTATTTTAATCAAAAACAATCAGTTTTCATAAAAATATTTAAGTACTGAATAACCTTTATTTCACCATTTCTGCAACATGAAATGAACCTTACCTTTAGCTGTCATTGAAGTTATTTTTCTCTAAATTGCTACTATAAGCAGTTAACCATTCGTTATTAAACAAAATACTATTTGATATACACCTACTTCGGTTAATGCAAATTAATTATGTTCATGTAAGTTTCCCAGAGATTTTATGCTACAGTGAAATTTGTATGTATTAGAAAACGTATGCAAGAGTTGAATATGCTTATTTACGGTAAACCAGGTTATTAGTGGAAAAGTCAGATAATTCAGATATCCAACTAAAAATCAGGGGATTTTATATTAAACCTGGAAAAATAATAATATTAATATTTCCACCAGCATTGCTTGATTGTATTTACCCAAAATTATTACGTCGCCTTTATATAACTATAATTATATTTATCATATATATTATATAACTATAATTTATCTAACATCCCTTTTATTACTTAAAATTATTTTTGGGCTCTTACATAAGAAATGTATTTAATATCCCCCGTTTATAACAGTAACTCGGACGACTAGAAAATCGGCTTAAGTAGTGTGACTTTCTAGTGGGAGCATATTATGTTTTAACATATTCACCTGCCAGGAGAGCTAGTTTTACGGCTCTTACAAATTGTGACAAATTCTCTATAAATTTTGTAAAATTAGATGGGCAGAAAATGTTGAAGTCTGTGAAACGGCTTTGGACATTTTATATATCTCCCCTTAAAATTTGGATGGAAAAGTATTTAGATTGAATACTAAGACAAAAAAAGGCTTTAAAAGATAACGTTTTTAAGACCAAGACTCACATTTTTTTCATATTGCCGCCATTTTAGAACCATTTAAAAAAAATACAAAATGAATTATTCAAAAAAATCTTAAAAACACAAGTTATGGATAAAGGTTTCCAACAAATTTTAAAATTAAATTTTGATAATAAAGATATTCTTTTATCAACTATAAAACTGATGTTGGTTTTGGCACTAAAAAAGCATTAAAAGATCTAAATGTTCCTGAAAAGGTCAAACTTATTTTTTGTCGGAATGTCAGACATTTTTACACAGTTAATAAAATGTTGTTGTTTTAAATATAAGTTTATTAAATATGTAACATCCCTAAAGCCAAACATCATACTTGATCATGCAGTTTTACATATAAGAACTCATAATATATTAAAGTATTTGTACGAAAAAGAAATAATTTCCGTAGAATTTGCAGAAAAAACTTGAGGTGAGGGGTAGAGCCAGCATTTAATAGATACCGAATTTATAAATGTTTGCAAAACATATAATCAAACTACTCGATTGGATTCACTTTTCTACAATTTTTTGGGACAAAATGACTACTTTAAAAATTGTGGCATATTATTAAGTTAATTTAGATCCTTTTTCATGGAAACGCCACCGTTGAGTCGGGGTTTTCCATAAATAAAAATAGTTTAGTTGAAAAACTATTGGAAAAGTCCATTATCTGCCAAAGACGCGTATATGACGCAATTTATCAAATAGGTGGTGCATTAAATGTTAATATTTCCGACAAAATGTGTTAAAAATGCTTACAAAATTTATCAAGATGCCCTTGACAAACAAAATCGCCGAAGAGGTAAAGAAATTGATGTCGAAAAAAAGAGCCGAAAGTGAACTTTATCGTTTGGAAAATAAATAGAAAAACTAGAAAACAAAGCAGCATCCATGGAACTGGAAATATCGGAACTGAGATGAAAAATTTTAAATACTTATTTTCTATTTTTTCTATAACCCTTTTAAATTTGATTTTTAATAAGGATATGTCGCAAGTATACAGGGTTATTCACGCAACCCGTTCATTAAAAGTTTTTGTTAGTGCCATTTAGATAAAAAATTCAAATTTTGGGATTAAGGTAAGGTCAAGGGGTACTTCTTTTTTGAAATATTTTCAACTTCCTGTCACTTCCGGTTTAACCGGAAGTTGGTATCAACTTGCTTATTTTAAATAGAACACCCTGTATTTTATGATATTTTTGGATTCTACGGAGAATTTTAATGCTATTTTATGTCGCATGTCCTATACCTAGGTTCAAGCGTTCTTAAGATATTTGACCTTGAACCGAAAATGAGCCTTCGGGGTACCAAATTTTAAAATCTCATAGTTTTGAAGATATAATCTTCATATTTTGCAGAAGATCGGTAAATAATCTTAGGTTTCTATTTTTTTATTGAATTTGTCTATTTTTATACAGGGTGTCCTAAATTCAGCGGCAAACATTCACATTTTCAAAGCCGCTAAAGTCCCTTTTTTTAAATGGGACACCCTATAACTTTATGCACTATCAAATGTAGAATTTCATTTTCTATGGAACTGTATTAAGGTTCCCTATACCTATTCGTAACCATTTTCGAAATAATTGGGTTTTATAAAAATATCGTATGTATTTGCTTAAACGTTTACATGTTCCAATGGTGAGCCATGGAAAAACAATTGAGATCCAATATCCAATATGACAGATGATTAATCTGTCTATCTAAATCGAAATGGAAGAATACTCAAATGCTGATATTCTCAATCTATTTTATATTCATGGAGAATGTTATAAAATTTTGGAGAGAACGTGTCGTGGGTTTAATAAACTCCACCTTGATTTGCCGCCAATGAACAAGTCAAAATTCAAGGGGATTGAAACAAACTTTTTGCGTTTTGGCAAGGTTAAAGGTACAAAAAAATGTTCCGAAACCAGTGACAAATGCCGAGGATAACGTAATAAACACATTAGCTTATTTCCACGCAAACCCGCAAAATTCAATACCGTCTGCAGAAAACGATTTGGGAATTTCTTCTTCATCTGTCCAAAGAATCTTAAGCGAACATCATATGCACCCTTATTCCTTCCAAAACGTGCAAGCCTTGAGACCTGGTGATGACGTCCGAAGAGTAGAATTTTACGAATTCTAGTTTTTGAAAATTTAAAAGGACCTTCAATTTCTTTCAAAAATATTTTGGACCGATGAAGTGAAATTTTCTAGAGAAGGAATAACAAATAGAAGAAACGAACATTTCTGGGCAGCAGAAAATCCGCACGCTTTACGCGAAACGAGTTCTCAAGAGAGGTTTAGCTTCAATGTTTTCGGTATAGTATTAAATGATCAGGTGCGGTACTGTATTTATGAAGACAATTTAAACAGTGATAAGTATTTGAAAATTCTAAGAGGGACGGTTTCTGAATCTATAGAAGAAATTCATATTGGTGAGCTGCAAAATTAGTGATATCAATTAGATGGGGCACCAGCACATAATTCCGCTACAGTTTATCTCCAATTATCTCGAATTTTTGAAGATCGCTGGATTGGTCCCAATGGCCCTTGGAGATGGCCCCCGCGATCGCCTGATTTAACACCCCTAGACTTTTATTTATGGGGATTTATCAGAGGTAAAGCCTATGCTTCCCCAGTAAATAACCAACAATATTTACTGGACAGGGTACGAACAGCTTCTGCCGAATTAGAAAACGGACAAATTCAACGGGCCACAGCAACTGTACAAAGAATAATTGAAATGTGTCTTCAAATGAACGGACAGCATATAGAACATTTGTTATAATTCAATTTTATTATTTTATTTATTTATTGTTGATTGTTAGATGGCTATAATTTTTAAGTTCACTAAAACAAGTTTAGAACAGTCTCGAACTTAGTAGATATGGTTAAAAATAATGTAAACAATTTATTACATTTTTTATAACTTTAACTTTTCCGAAACGAAAAAATTTCGTTTCAATCCTCTTCAATTTTCTCTTGTTCATTGGCGATAAACGAGGATGTTTTTCATTAAAAACATGACACGTTCTCTCCAATATTTTGTAACATTCTCTGCGAATATAAAATAAATTGAGAATATCAGCTTTTGAGTGTTATTTAATTTTAATTTAAAAGTTTCAAATTAGCTGTCATGTTGAATAGAAAAACACAACAATTGTTTTTCCATGGCTTACTACGGGAAGGTGTAAGCATTTAGCAAATACATATGATAGTTTAATAAAAACCTGATTATTTCGAAAATGATTACGAATAGGTATAGGGAACCTTAATACAGTTCGATACAAAATTGAATTCTACATTTGATAGTGGATTAAGTTATAGGGTGTCCCATCTAAAAAAACGGACTTTAGCGGCTTTGAAAATGTGAATGTTTGCCGCTGAATTTAGGACACCCTGGATAAAAATAGACAAATTCAATAAAAAAAATAGAAACCTAAGATTATTTACCGATTATCTGCAAAATATTAAGATTATATCTTCAAAACTTACAAAAATATGAGATTTTAAAAATTTAAAAGTTTCAAATCAACTGTCATGTTGAATAGAAAAGCACAACAATTTGTTTTTCCATGGCTTACTACGGGAAGGTGTAAGCATTTAGCAAATACATATGATAGTTTAATAAAAACCTGATTATTTCGAAAATGGTTACGAATAGGTATAGGGAACCTTAATACAGTTCGATAGAAAATTAAATTCTACATTTGATAGTGGATAAAGTTATAGGGTTTCCCATCTAAAAAAACGGACTTTAGCGGCTTTGAAAATGTGAATGTTTGCCGCTGAATTTAGGACACCCTGGATAAAAATAGACAAATTCAATAAAAAAAATAGAAACCTAAGATTATTTACCGATCGTCTGCAAAATATGAAGATTATATCTTCAAAACTTACAAAAATATGAGATTTTAAAATTTGATACCCCGAAGGCTCATTTTTGGTTCAAGGTCAAGTATCTTAAGAACGCTCAAACCTAGGTATAGGACATGCTACATAGAATAGCATTAAAATTCTTCGTAGAATCCAAAAATATCATAAAATACAGGGTGTTTCATTTAAAATAAGCAGTTGATACCAACTTCCGGTTAAACCGGAAGTGACAGGAAGTTGAAAATATTTCAAAAAAGAAGTACCGCTTGACCTCACCTGAATCCCAAAATTTGAAATTTTTATCTAAATGGCATCATCAAAAACTTTTAATGAACGGGTTGCGTGAATAACCCTGTATATTAATTTTTTGTTTGTATAACTGCATTTTTTTAACTTAATTTTAAATAGAACAGAATATCCTTTTAAAAATATATACCTCTTCCAGTTAAAGTAACCCTGCTTGCTCTATTACTATAGCATTTTCTTTAATATTTTATATTCCTTATACAATTACTTTTAAGGTTAGTTTCATTAATATTGTTGGCTTTTTTATAAGAAATATAAATTCTCAAAATATAACCTGGAATTTCCGTGAAATTGTTAGGGAAAACCTGGAAAAGTCAGAGAATTTGATAATTAATACATTTGATGTAACTTCTTTATCGGAAAAGATCCAGTCAATATCAAGGCTTACAGAAACAGGTTTTTACAAGTTTAAATTTTTTATTTTTGGTGGACCATGGAGACAATAGTGAACCGACCTGGTGAAATTGTGTTGACGAAAACGATCTTCACAGTCGAATTTTTGCCGCGGCAAAGTAGATAAAAACACTCTAAATACTCTCCCAGAAGTTTGTGGAAAAAAGAAGACAACAGTGTGTTTCCGCGCTCTTTGTGTCATTACCTTTTACCAGTTAAATTAATCATCTTATTTTTACAGTTTTAAGCATGTTTAATATCTTATTATAATCAATTAATTGCGCTTTTTCTCATTCAATAGTAAGTAATGACAAGTTATTTGTACTTTCCTATGTCATTGAACATCTTTGGAAATTTAAAATTTTATTTAACCTGCTAAACGACCAGTTGAGTGCAGGATATGAGGTATTTAAATTCTTTGTAATAATAAAAGGAAGAATCTCTTCTGTCAAAAGATTATTACCATCTTGTTTAAGTTCTATGAGTAAATTACAAAACATTTGGTATTCATCTATAATAGAACTATTAACATCTTTTGAATAAAATAATTGAAGATCCATTAAGCATGTAATATTTTCTTCACATTTCTTAAAATCTACCAAGCAAGAAAATTTTTGACGAAGTGAATTAAGATCAGAAAATCTATTATCTAAAGTTGCAACAGCTAAAAGGGAGTAATACAATGACATTTTAAATCTATCTTCTGCGTTTTCAATGACAAAATCCCGTTGCATTTCATCGTGGAAAGTTTCAAAGAAAGGGTTCGAGCATCTTCCTTAAATTTAAAAAATGATGTTTGGTTTCCTATGGATTTAATATACATTTGTGTACTCTTAATCATGGACGACGCAGTGGATATGATAAAATTTGATTTTTGTAAGTAATTTGACAAAATGTCGATTTTTTTAAGCACTTCTCGCCATACAACTAATAAAAATTTAAACTCAAATGTTTCAATGATATTTAAAATACTAGACGCTTCACCAGCTTGAATACATGTAATGTTTAGTAATAATTCACCTGAAAGAATTTTTTCACACGTTTCTTCCATAACTTGAACATTACAGTAAAATGAATCTACAGCCCTTGTGTGACTAGCCCACTTAGTTGTAGAAAGCTTTTTTAGAGTCAATGTTTTTTCTAAGTTATTAGAAATGTCAATGCTCTCCCAGAATTTTTCTAAAAAAGTTGACCCTATGAAAACTTTCCGTTATAAAAACGTATGCTTTTTCTAAAGTTCCAAAAAACAATTTTACTTCGGTATTGCATGAAGCAGCGTCGACAAGTGCAAGATTTAAATTATGAGCACGACAATGGACATAAACTGCTTCTGGAACAATATTTTTTATATTTGTTTGTAGGCCATTTAAATAACCAGACATAACGCTGGTACCATTATATCCTTGTCCCTCTAGTGTTTCAAATCAATATTAACTTTTGCTCTGCTCTGTTACTGTATTAAAATATGTTTCTGCTGTCCCATCTGATATAGTAACAAATGATAAAAATCTTTCTTTAGGAACTCCCAAGGTATTAACAAAACGGCAAAATAATGATAGCTGCTCCTTTTTGTTAATATCTTGGGTTGAATCTATTATAAGCGAAAAATATTTAGCAGCTTTTATTTCGTTCGTAATAATATTTAAAGTTTCCGAAGCCAAATGTTAAAGTAACTCATTTTGGATTTTATTACTGGTATATTTAGCTACTTTGGAAGTGCCAGCTAAATGCGCAGTTAGCACTACATCATATTTTTTTAAGAGATCCACGAGCTCTAAAAAATTTCCTTTGTTTTTTGCAGACTTATCATGGCCTTTTAAAGGCAAAGATTGTTTAGCTAAAAATAATATAATATCTATAAATCGTTTTACGGCCTCACGATTTTTTGAAATTTCATTATTTTCTTTTTGTAACTGTTGATCATTTACTGTCATATTTTTGCAAAGACGTAGCTTAATAATAATAAATTTGTTATGCAAAATACGGTGCAAATGACTTTCTTCATATTGTTTAATCTTTTCTGGTCCCCTTTTAAAATTCTTAAATCCTGTCCGTATGTCAGACCAAACAGCTGTATTTGATATATTAAAGAACCAACAAGAAAAACAAAATAATGAATTTGCTCTGGGTGAGGAAATAAGCCAAGTGCGAATTTTGTTGTCTTCAGTTTTATACCAACTGTATGAAATCTTATGTTGTCAGACATAGGAAACGAATCGAAACTATCAACTAAGCAGGGCTGACAGGGTCCTATCGAAATAAGCTCCCGTATTTTTTCCGCGCTTAGACTTGTATCTGTATCTTTGTGTAAGTAAGGATCACTTGGATAGTCCAAAGTCTCTAATAACATATCCTCGGACGCAGATTCCACATTTGAATCTAAAAACAAAATTTAAAATGTGAAATCTTTCATTTTAAAATTTAATGGAACGTTTTTTAAAAACTAAACTATTTTATATCTACCAACACGCATTAATGGATATTATCGAGAATATTTTTTATTAGAAATTAGGTAAAAATGTTTATTCCTATTTTATTCATACCATCACCAGATAAATCAAAATTTTGCACGTATTCCATTCCTTCCAGAACAGCGATTTTAGGGTGTTGTCCACATTAGTACCATTTTAACGATCGCTACTACCGTCATTATCAATATTATTATCAATATCATTACTTTCTGCTGTGCCCATATTCAAAACAATACTATTAGAACCATTATTTTGATTTTCCATCACCAATAACGCGCTGCTAGTGCTGCTACTACCATTACCCAAAGTATTGCCCTGGGTATTGCCACTATCTATATAAGCCGAGTTTCCAACGCCAGTACTTTAATTAATAAAAGACAAAATTTAGATTATCACAAAAAAATAATTGGGAAATACTGTGGTGATCCATGGTATAAAGTAGGTGAGGCCAGGTCACACCAGACGATTTCTGATGACAACATGCCCAAGTGGCTATTTTAGTATTTTTGTTTATATTTCTAACTTTACTTCTCCAAACATTCAATATTTGTTTCGGCAAAAACAAACTCAATAACTCGTATCGAGTTCTTAGATTAAAAGTGATGGAATAAACCTAATCATCTGATTAGACCACGATCGCCACTTCTAGCTTTCGAATTATAATTCTTGCAATTCCCAGCGAGTACAATTGCAATGTTGCCACTTGTCAAAAAAGTCATAAATTTCAAATGGCCATAACTCCAAAGCGCTTGAGTGTTATATATTTTTTTTTGCTCCAAGTTACCTGTACTTTTATCTGTTAAATTATTTATAGCCATTTTCCTTTTACTTTGTGAACAGCAGCAACTAATATATTATTTTTCTTATTTTAGTTTCATTAGTACACTGATGACTGCAGTTCTTACCCACCACTTGGGATGGGTAGCCACAGTTTTTCCTCCGTCATCTTTGGACAGTGAAATTGTGTTCAATCTGAGGCAGCCCTATAATGCTCTTTGGAGTCAGCTGACTGACCTTTATGGAGCCATAGGGCATCCGGTTAAAACTGCCCAAACTGTGATAACTGGACATAACAGAAATAATGTTATATCCAAATTATTGAACTCTCTAACATATTTCATAAGGTTTAGCAATGTTGAGAGGAGGAATGTTAGTAGGTCGTCCGTTGAAGGAGAGAATAAGACAGCAAGTTTGATTTATACTAAAAATAATTGTATTCCGAAGGAAAATTATAAAAAGTATGAGGATCATGTGAAAGAGTTACTCACGCCAGAATCTCTGAAACCTGGTTGTAGTCATTACGGTAGTGGCGGTAGCTTGAGCGAGCTTCAATTTTCAAACTTAAGCAACGCTGACCAAAAAACTCTTTCACAAAGCAGGTTTAAAAGCATCACAACAGAAGAGCTTGAAAGGACTAGTAACAGCGAACAAAAAGCTGTATTGAAACCAGCCAAACAGCTATCAAAAATAAAGTCTCATGCAGGATTAATGGGTCTAGTATCAGATAAAAGTTCAACATATTCTGATGAACCTCTCCATCAACTTGGCCTGTCAAGGGCTCCGTCCTCTCTAGGGATGGTTCTGAAGACTAGTTTTGCCAAAAAGCCTTCAACTCGAGATCTGAAAAGCCTTATGGCAGAAGAGAATTGCATCAATTTATCAGAAGGTTGTGACGAAAATCGGAATAGTTTTAATAAAAAAAGTTATGAAGGAAACTTAAAACCCTTAGCTAAATCAAGCAATTTCCAAGACTTAGCCAATTTAGAGAAAAAGACTGAATTAGAAAAGCAAGATAGTTATGAATATCCGGAGGCATATCGTGATAAAGACGATGTTATATTCGTTTTGGGTGAAAATGAAAAATTAATTGGATTGAAAAAAGAAGAGGTCACTCCTCTAGTGAGTTCTTCTTTCGAAGATAAAATTGATGCCACTGGTGCGTTGGGAGCTAAGAGGAAAGTTTCACTCGCCAAAAGACCTTCTTCTCTTAGCTTAACCAAAGTGTCTTATGATTTTACGGAAATTCTTATGGAAACTGAGCCCCACGGGGACCCCAATTGCAAAAGCTGCTTGAAACACACATCTTCCTCATTCGAATCTCTTTGCATAGAAAAGGATGATATTCACATAGCACATTCCAAAATGGAAGTAGCTCCAAACATTCGTGCCCAAAGTGAACCGCCAGAAGTAAGAAAAATCACCCCACCAAAATATCAGTACTCCAGGGTTAAATTCAATCTGCAGCAATATCCTCAGGTAGTGAAAAATTACATGAAAAGTAAAAATATCGAGTTGGAAGGTTTATCGTTGGGAGAAAAAGTTTTTGATAAATTTGCCACCGTTCAGCACAATATCAAATTGGATTTGTCAGGTTACGAGATCGACTCGGAAGAAGTTGAGGCTTTGCAGACACCGTCGAACGCGTCCGAATTGGAATTTACTCCAGATATGGGCTCAGATACTTCTCGGTGTGATTCAAAGGAGGCGTCTGATACGGATGTTGCGTCCAAAACGAACAAAGAGCTTAAAGTCATGAAGCTAGTCAATATTCCTATGCCAAAGTAAGTAGAATAATAGTTCCATTTTGTAAACTTTTTAGATTTTATATTAGACAACCCAAGAAACATTCTAAATGCTTATTGTTTTTTTTTTGATAACTTTATCGCTGTTTTAAGAAGGTATATCTTCAGGCTGCTACTTTATGATTATCTTGAAAAAAGTTAAAAGACACTTCAAGAGAAAAATTATCCTATCCGCGTCTTTTAAGGCTTATGATAAAACCAAATAATAAAACTATTAGGCATTTAGATTGCATTGGTTCTAACAAAGCCGTATGATAGTCATAAAATATCTTTTTTAAAACCGTTTACTCCTTACAACCACCTTAAAATATTTTTGTTTTAGTCTCGGCTTAAAATAGCCAAAGGAGCTTTAAGACCCTAAATAAAAAATAGTCATAAAGCTTTCTTAAAACTTCTTTTTGTTTCAAGTAAATAGTGATTTATGTAAGTCATTGAAGAAATTTGGTCATATTTTATTTTAGTTTACCTTAAAAAAATATAACCTTGATTTTGTTGCATAAAATATGAACTCAAACGAACATAAGGTAACGTGACCCTTCACGATCATCCGAGTGGTACACTTTTTGTTCTGACGTAACATATAGGGGAAATAAAAGGGTGCACGGAAAGGGGGGCTAGAATCACCCTTCGAGGATGGGGGAAGGAATTTACGTCTGGGGAATGTCAACTAGATAGGACCTGCAGAGGGTATGTGATGGCGGGAAATGTGAATTTACCCCCAAACTACCACGGGAACACCCGGTTGCCCCCGGCCTGGTTACCGGCCTGAATGGCAGAGTGGAAAGTGAAATTCATTTTATACTTGAAAAGTCGTGCACCCACCTAGGATTCGAACACAGGACCTGCGAGACCAACTCCGGTGTAAACATAAAGCTTTAAGCTGTCGGCCACCGGCTCGCCAAAAGGGATGTTAGATGTGGGTTATACTTTAGTCACGTTCTCTCTTCTTTCTTTGGACACTTCAGAAATTTGGCCAGACCTAGGATAAACCTAAAACCAAACGGGTTGAAGTAAAATAAGCTAGTTGTTTTCATATTAGCCAAATATAGGAGTAAATACTTTTATCACATACTTAAAAAAATACATGTGCACTACAAGTGTAAGAACCAAATAGTTTTAGCATTATCTTAACGAGGATTAGTTGGTTTTAGGTTTTTTTCGGCCATCTTTTTATCTGCATGAAAGAATGACGCTACTAAAGATAAATTCGCTTATCTAAATAGTTATAAATATTTGGTTTTAAGCCTTTAAAAATTATAATCTGCATTTTTATTTTCGGTTGTGTAAATTTTAGGCAAATTCGATACATTTATTCGACTTTTCTTAAATAATCAATTTCTTAAATTATTTTTTATAATAAATTAAGGTATTGAACGATCGCGGTATTTATTAAAACTATCTTCCACAGTTTCACCTAAAAAATTCAGTGGGTTTATGATTTTGCATTATATTTATCTGTTTACACTTCAATTTAATTTCAATATATATACTGACACACTTACTATTTTCTTAAAATATCGGCATCGTTTATTGTGTTCTACATTTAAACCATATCAACCATAAAAAACAGATATGAATAATTGTCGACTATATGTCACATATTTTTTGGAGATTATTTGGCATTTTTGTTTCAGATCGAATGCCCACTGGTTTTATCAAAGCTCTAAGAATGCACTTCCCAAAACAAAAATGTTTTTTTAAGTTTTAAGGCACCTTTACAGTATTGGTTTTATGAAAGCCCTAAGAAAGACTTAAATATAAGTAAAAGGTTTTAAGGGAGTAAGAACGTGCTGTAAAAACCTTCCTAAGAGTGGGCTCTCGAGGTTTTAGGGTGGTTGTATTGTAGTTTTAAGAATGCAAGGACAACCGTCTGTAACTAGCTATAAAACTAAAAATGTTACTTGGGCATGAAGAGCTATACACATTTAAGTCTGCAAATTATTTACCTTTTAGTTAGTTTTTGATAGAGGGTTGCCACAAACAAAACTTAGATTTTTCTAAATTTCTTTCAACTGTAGTATTTTTCTTCAGTATTTAATAACGGTATACAGGGTAAATAAAAATCCTAGATGCAAATTTTCTTGACTAATTTAAATGGAACGCCCTATATATTATTATATTTTCAGATTTCTCCCTTTGTGGCCATTCCCCCAATATAGGGTTTGTGGGGTCTATCCAGAGTCGTTCAAGATTTATTTGGAAAATATTAGAGGTCCATTTCACGTTAAGAAACCACCTGTTTTGACTAGTTGTGCGAATATAATGAGTATTTTTTTAATTTCAGTAGCGTTATAATGAAAATTATGTCTATTGACATATCTATTTTCGTGAAATGTTGCCTCATTAGTAAATAACACAAAAAAGTCAACAAATCTTGGCTCTCTTTGAATTTGTTGTTGTACCCAGTGACAAAAATCTAGTGGGCCTTTTTCAAATGAAATTAAACTGTCAAAAATACAAATGAATTTTCAAGTAATGCTGGTAAAAACTAAGTACAATTTCTATTGTAAGACGCAAAGATCAATTTTAGTAGACAAGAAATGATCAATATGATTTGTGTGTTAGGAGCAAGTGAAGAGAACTGTTTGTTAGCTATGAAAATATATCACGAAAAGTATCCTGATAGAAGACAACCACACAGAAGCGCTTTTGAAAGGCTTATGCAACAGTTTGATGAGACGGAAAGTGTAGAATACACGAAAATTGATCGGGCTAAACCTGTTTTATATGAGAATGAGTTAGCGGTAAACTTAAAAGTTATAGAAGACCCACATATTGCCTCAAGAAGAATTACAAGGCAAACAGATGTAAGTAAAACCACTGTTCTACGAATTCTAAAAAAAACAAGTTCACCCATACCACATTCATCTGCTTCAAGAATTGTATAAGGATGATTATCACAGGCGACTAGATTTTTGTCACTAGACACAACAACAAATTCAAAAAGCCAAAATTTACTAACTTTGTGATAATTACTGACAAAGCAACATTCCACAAATGGAAATGTCAATAGACATAATTTTCATTACTAGGCTACTGAAAATTCTCACTATATTTGCACAACTAGTCAAAATAGGTGATCACTTAAAGTCTGGGGTTGAATTGTTGGAAATTTTGTCATCGGTCTGCATTTTTTTTGAAGAAAGGCTTACTGAGGCTTACTGCAAACCAATATCTTTAATTTTTGAGGGAAAATTTTAGAGAACTATTATACCAAATCCCTATCAACGTCCGTGATGAAATATGGTTTATGCATAACGGTGTCAGAGTTCACCATACGACTGATATTCATGCATTTCTTAATTAATATTTTGAAGAAACCCGGATGGAAAGAGGAGGACCGATTGCGTAGCCTCCTAAATCCCCTGAATTGACAAAAATAGACTTTTTTGTTTGGAGTTTTGTTAAAAATTTATTCTATCTATCTCCTATTACAAAAGAAAATATGAAGGAAAGAATCCGAAGTTATATTAATTTATCTAATTAAGTAGTTTTTGCTCTTTTGTACGATTAGTTCGAGGATTTGTTACTTAGTATTGTTTTTTGTTCTTATTATTTTTATTTTTACATTCTAATCACTCTAGGGTGGACAACTTAACAACTAGTTTAAACAAGTTCTAAAGTTGTCCTAGCTGTCCCATCTAGTTTAAAACAGGTTTTCATGAATTCTACATTTCTCGTCTCATCCAGCCGTTGCATAATCTTTCAAACGCGATTCTCGTGTTTGTCTTCCCTCAGGATACTTTTCGTGATATATTCTTATGGCTAACAAACAATTCATTTCACTTGCTTCTAACACATAAATCATATCGATGATTTCGTAATACTCACCAGTTTTTATTACCAGGTCATTGTAATACTATTTTAGGAAAGTATGTGTGTGCTTGATTAGCTATATATCCAATACATTCCTTTTTTATATGAACTGTGACAGTTTATTGAAACACTGTTAAAACGAAATAAAATAAGTCTATTGAACTAGAACAACAAAATTCCCATCCGACTTCTTGCAAGTCCAAAAACAGAGTTCTCCTCTAATATTAATACAAATTTCAAGAAACATAAAGTTCCACCCCCTGTGCCAAAATTCCTCGCTTTTATTGGTCCTATTCGTTGGCAAAAGGGGTTTTTTTCTATCTTCGTAAACTTTCCCATGGTCAAAATAAAAACATTCATTACAGATAGTAAAATGGGAATTTGGAGAAAGCTTTACTAAGAAGGGTAGTTTCGGTATTTTCCTATCATAAACCCTAAATGCAATAAACAATTCACTATCGGTGATGGTTCCTATTATCGAACGTGCAACAACATAAAATCGTACAAAGAAGTGTTGTAAAAATAAAAATTAACGGATAGCATACAAGAACCTTAAAACTAAATTAGACTCTAAATGCCGATGGAAATTCCCACAATTATGTACAGAAAACTAAGTACCTACAAATTGTTACATTTCTCAATAGCAATAGATAATTAGCTTAGATTATAAAAATTAAATGTAAAATAAAATAAATATGTACAGTATGTTATGCAGTAACAATGAAAAGAAAAACAAATATATACAGTATGATATGCGCAAATTTTAACTTTGGCAGACAAATGTGGGAGACATTCAGTCGCCACACTATCATTTGTATTTGTGAAATTTTCGGGTTAAATCTTTTTTTATTAGTGATATTTTTTATTTTTTGAAGTTTTAAACTCTTTCGTTGGTATGAATAAATTAAAAAAAAGTAGATGTTGAAAGAAGAACACTTTATTACGGCAATATCTTGCCGTAAAAAATTGAGATGTCCACCTCTAATATTTTCGAAAAGTGGCCATAAATCTTGAACGACTCTGTATAGACCTCACAAACCTTATATTGGGTAAATGGTCAAAAAGGAAGGAATCTGAAAATATAATAATGTACGGGGCGTTCCTTTTAAATTAATCGAGAAAATTTGCATCCAGGATATTTATTTACCCTATATACCGTTATTAAAGAATACTAAAGAAAAATACTTCAGTTGAAAGAAGACCACATATGGTAATTTTTACCATGTTAAAATGATTTATGCTAACGCCTTAAAAAATACAGGCCTTCAAAAGTACCTCTGATATTTTCAAAAAGTGAATGTAATTGAATGACTCTGTCTAGTCCCCACAAACCCTTATCGGGTGAGTGGCCAATAAAGGGGGAATTTGAAAATAAAACAATATACAGGGTGTTTCATTTAAAAAAATGTAAGTTTGGTTTGTGGCAAACTTATCCTCAACCCTGTATAATCGAAAATAATATATAAATAGGTTTTAGCTCTCAGCAGTCCCCACAACTTTCATATACAATTTTTTTTCTAATTCTCACAATAACCGAGCTATTGGACTTAAACGCACTGTTGGACCACTCTGTATCTGCCAAATTTTGGAGATCTTTTAATAAAAATATCTACTTAGTATTTATACTTCTTCTTGTATAACCTTGAATAACGTATGGTGAGAGGTTATGTTAGAAGTAAAAGGCTCAATGTAATGTTGCTAAAAAAATGTTGGTTTCAGATCTGTAGTTAGTGATAGTCTAGAATACTCAGTACCTTATACGTCTACCGTTATCAAAGGACTTGTGGACACGTATGTACCAGATATGGTCCTTCAAGGTATCACAGACCCTAAAAACCTGTGGGATTCAAAGTTGAAAAGAAATCTTGCAATGAATACTCAACATTCCTTATTGGATCAACCTGTGGATGAAGCATTAGCGATTATTGCCAATACTGATACATGGTAAGCTTTAGTTAGTAAATAATTTATACCAAATTAATTAAACATATATATTTGTATGTCGTGTAATATTTGGTACTAAATATTATTCAATTAAATAGTTATTGAAGCATAGAAGAAACAAAGTAAATATTAAAATTAAAATATGTATTAAATTTTAGAATATACGTTTTGTACTTTTTAACGGACCTGGTAAATTGTTATATATCATAATTCTAACATGTAAAATGCTTTTTTTTAAGTTACTTTTTGCTATCTCATTTGTAAATTGTCACATTTTCTCAATATATATAGATTCAGTAAATTTTATTTTAGAATTATTTTTATACGTTTTATAGAAGAATCAAAATGTATACTTTTAATATCGAAATAGTTTTGTGTAGATAATCGATGAATACATTTAGTTACTATTTATTGCAATATGTTTAGTTGTTTTAATTTTGAAGAAGAATCTCATAGTAATATAAATTCTAGCCCTAGACAAAAGTTTCGTCAAAATATATATATCTAGAATTTTTTTTTGTTTAAATGGTTTATAGTTTCGTCGTTAATTATTAATTGATTTCTGATATTTCCGTCTCTATTGTTTTTATTAACAAACATGAAAAAGATTTTCTTTAAAATAACTTATATGAATTTACCTCTTAACTATTTTGGTATGCTTAAATTGCGTGAAATTTCGCTTTATATTTCCAAAATACTTCTACCAAAATATATTATTGTAGTATTAACTGCAGATACTACTGCTAAGAAATGTTGATACTTAATTAATTTCTATTAAAAGTGTATTCTAGTTTGTTAATTTTCTTTTTTTGGGTTGTTATTTTAGGGAGGTCCAAGTAATCTCTAGTCACACTTATGTTATTGACAAAGGAACCAGTGGTGTTAGGGCTGGTATGTCTCAGTTGGTAGCAAATATGTTGGAATCCCTTCTGCAAATGTGGAAATTGCACATTCCTTCTGAATATGTAAGTATTAGTGTATTCTATTTTCTATGTTTGGTCACAGAATTTTATATTCTATTATGAGTTACGGAATGGTCAATTTTCCATAAGAATGAGTCATTCCGTAACGTGTTGTAGACAGTACTTTGTCAAACAAAACATCAGAAGTTACACAACAATATTCTGAAAATTGCCAACAAACTATAATTGTTTACAAGAAACTCGAAAAACATCAAAACTCATAGCTCAGTCAGTGGAGGTGAAAGACCTTATATATATATATATATATATATATATATATATATATATATATATATATATATATATATATATATATATATACAGTATGGCGTCACAGTGATGACAGGCAGTGGATTTTCGGCAAAATTAACAGTTCAGGTGTTCCTTTTTTTTTGTAAAACGTACTATGTATAAGTTTTAGCATTCTAAGCCTTGCAGTTTTTAAGATATTTTTATTATGACAAAAACATTAGAGTTTGCAAAGCAGGTTAAGCAATCAAGAGGGTAAATTATTATTTATCTACACATTGATTTCCACCCTTTTTATTACTAAATTTACTTTTTTAACAATCTCTCATAAAATACACTTAATTTGCTTAAAATTAAGATAAAAATATCCAGGCAAGATTTTTCATTACGACCACGACCCAAATAACATATTGTTGACAAAACTTCCCTGACTAGGCTAATACCCGTCAAATGCGAATCAAGACAAAAGTACCATGTTTATCAAAGGAAATCATAGCAGTCAAACTTGTCAGTCTACTTGATCTTAATATATTGTGCTAATTGTATGCGGAAAAGCTCTGTCGTCGTCATTTCGAAGACCGGGTTGTGTGAAATTGTACACATTATATACTAACACAGAGTGTTAGAATGTTATTCATTGTGGAAAAAAATAATCTTCTAAAATAATGGTAGAGAAACTATTAGTTAACTAAAGCTTACCTCAGTTGATGCATTCTGTTTAAGTTTCATCTGTAACAGGATTATAGAGCATTCTGAATTTATAATATTTAAATTTATTTGTTTATTTTATTTTTTTTATTTGAGACATAGTGGGCAACCCTGTCACATGACTGAAATTTACTAAGATATACTAAGTAAAATCAAAGGTACTTTGTAGGCTTTTTCGTAAATTATAATTTACAATTTTATCAAATATGATTGTTAGTTTAAATTTAATTAAAGATCTTATCTCACCAATTCAGCGGCCACTTGTATCTCGAACAACCAACTTGAATTCGGATATTTTAACTAACAGGTGGTTTATTTAAATAAAATATTTGGTTTTCCAAAACAACTTAAGGATCTTAAATTAGAATTATGTTAATTACTGTACAAAAGTAACACTTAAAATTAATAACAAATAAAAATGTTTACATCTAAATTAAAATCTAGAAAATGACGGAATTTACTAAAAGTCCCCAATCTTAGGACCGAACAAAAAGAAAGTGAAATCTTTAAATAGGCCATACATTTAATTCTTGAAAATACATAATAATTACTCCCCAAACAAATCATAGAATGAAAATAAAATATCTTTGATAAACCCTCAACTTTCACAACCCACTGTTTACGTACAGCCCCATAAACCACCACAAAAGAAGAATTTAAAATCAACTGTAACAAACAGAACTTTGACACAGACTAACTCTTGTTTTAGAAATCAGAAAAAAGGTCGACACCTAATTTGACAAGAACTGCCTCTTATTGGCTGAAACGCAGTGCGTCGTCATAGACGCACTGCGTTTCAGTCCTGCACCCTGAACCCTTAATTAATAAATACTTCATAGGTGTCGCCTAGAGTTCTACATTATGTATGAAATTGAACTATAATTACATTTCCGTTTAAATAGGATAAAAGTACTTCTATATAAATATCTAAAACTTAAACTAACTTATTAGCGTTCTGGCTCAAAAAGACAATGGAAAAAAAAAGAAAGGCAGAGAAAAACCCTCTCAGACAATCTTTTCTGAAGGGAAACAATGCTTTCCAAAAAAAAAACAATGGAATTTTTGAAACGCCTTCTATTATTGTTTTATTGTATTTTTAACATACTAAATTGACAATTCATTATAACTGAATCGAATCAAATGAAATGCTTCAATTATTATTAGCTTTAACTTAAATGAGCGGGGCAGAGAAAACTTCCCACGAGAAAGGGCAATATGATAACTTTAAAGTTTTAAAGGGGATGTATCGTTGCGCGTCGAGTGCATCTTGACAGATTTATATTTAAGTCTACACAATCTAAAAGATCGCGTTTAAGATAAGTGTTATTTATTATTTTGTTTAGCTTTTAAAAACTCTCAAAACTAATATTAGATAGCTTTACTTTAACGACTTCTTTGAAATACTCATGTTTAGCATTTCTCATGATAAAAAATAAATTAAGAATTTATATTCTCTATTCTATTGCTATTGTAAATCAATTTATTGTCTTGGTTATTAGATTTTAATAACAAATCGATGTAATATTATTATACTATTTTAAATCACCGTAAAGAAGTTTTCTTTTTGGATTTTATTGGAAAATATTTTTTTAGATTAGATCTTGTAAATTGAATATTGTAGCTCTTTGAGGGAATAGGAGCTTTAGCCCCTGTATCCCCCCATAGATCCGCCCCTGACTTTGTATTCTATACATTATTTGTTTTAGTTAAATATAATTTTCTTTTGTTGCAGTGCTTACTTCATATCGAGCAAAGACTTCAAGAATTATGTATTCGTTCACAGGCTCTTGCCCAGTTGTTACTATCCAGCGAATTTTGTAGTATGGATTTGCTGACTTCAACACTTCGGATTGAAGTCAACGATGTGCCCCTTCTGATGGCAGTGGCATCAACACATACACCCGAAGTTACTCGCAAATATGGTCTAAGTTTCCATTGAGAGCAGAAAAACGCATTCAACCAAAGATAACAGAAACGTATTTTGAAGCTATAAAATTTCATTTTAAATTTGCAGTTACTGTGAATATGCATCGACTTTTCGGAAGTCAGTTTAATACTTCTAGTCAACATATACTTTATGATTTTGTTAAAATTTAAATAATTTCTAAAAATGGTAATTTAGAAATTAACTATTGGTTTTGATCACAAAAAACATGTTTTGTTTCAAAATATTTATGTCTATAATACTTATTTGTTTATAAACTTTGCAATAGCTGATGAGTAATGGGTATATTTTAATTTTTGCTGAGAGTTAATATCAAATCTAGAATTAAATTGTCAGTTTACAGATTGAGTCAGTAATAATTGTAGTAACTGAAAATTAATTTCCTTAAAGTTTTTAACTTTCTTGCACTATTTTTGGTATTGTTATTGTTAAATGAAGTATTTAGATCACCTGTAGTATGCATATAAGAATATGCAAGATGGCTAAATATTTTGGTACATACGAAATTAAAATGCTGTCAACAATATTGTAGCCTATTAATATTAAATCTTTATTTTATGTATTTTTCAAGACGTGACAACAAAGTGTTTTTCTAACAAGTTCCGGAAATGATAAACATTTCTGTACCTACTTAATTTGTACATACTGAATCTTACACATAGACGTTTCTGATTACCTCTGATCTGATGGTAATATTGAAGATGTTGCCAAAGCGTGTAAATATCGTTTTTTTTTAATGGAACCCTACATCTTTTTCTACGACCTGCGATTACTCCTTCTACCATGTTGTACAGTAACTTCTACTTCTAGGTACTAGAAATAACCCAAAAGTGATTATAATTAAGTCAAAGTTGACGTTGGGACTTCTTTTTCAGAAAATTAGTAAAGCCACATTTTTATAAGCTTGTTTTTCACGATATGGCAATACAGTATTTTTCATAAAACTTAAAAATTATAACTAAGGTGAAGTGGGGTTAATGTGATACAGTTTTTGAATAGTTCACATAAAAATGTATAAAACTTGCACTTTTAACTGAATAAAAAAAATATAAAAAATTGTCTATGCTTTAAAAACACTTCTCAATTGATTCTAGAAGTAACATTCAATTAGCTACTATTTGAAAAATTGTATACAATTTTTATTTAAACGATATCGGTATGTCACCTAATTATCTTGCAACTAAGCAGTTAAAAAAAACTTGACGCTATTTGTACGATAAACTTTGATAAGTCTAATATTCGTGCCACTTTTTAAAACTTAATGCTGGCTCACTCTGCAACTTCGCTAGTTTTTGATAAGGGTAACACCTTATAAAAAATATTTTTTAAAACAGTTTTTTTAGAATGACAAACGACGATCATAATTCTTGGGTTTAATCCCGGTTTTATTGTTTAAACTTGTCTTTGCTATAAGGTCATTTAATGTCTATTGAGGGTATTTCTACTATTTTTGAATTACCCAGAAAAATTCAAAAATTGTAAATTAGAAATATTGCTTTTTAGTTTTAAAAAATTTTTCTTTAATAATAATTTTATTAAAAATATATATTTTACTACATTGCCAAACAAACATGGAAGATTGATACTTATTACTTACGATTTACATATGTTGATTCCTTTAGCTTTTGCAATGTGTCTTATTTTTAGTACCTATATATATTTATTTTAGAACAGATTTTCATGTAAACTGGTATAATTTGTTATTTGTTGTGTACTTTGCAGTTTTACGTTAAAGATCTTAAATATATGGTTTTTATTTTTATACATATTGACGCTAGAATTAAAGAAATAATATCTCAAATGTAGCTGGTTTTATTTCGACGACGCTCAATATCAACTAGACTTAGGAACTTGGACGATGTATTAAAAAGACACAAATTGTTCAATCTGCTGTAGCTGAACACCAACATACCACTGGTCATATTATAAATGTAAAGGAAATCAAGGTTTTAGCATAAGTTCCAGGATTTTATAAACGAAAAATTAAAGGATCTATTGAAATTTTTAAACATAAAACAAAAAATTCAATAGAGATACGAGTTATCGTCTACATCACACGTGGAAACCGATCTCATTCGGTGTTCAGATCTCGTGGAGGAAAAATCCCTGAAGATGCCTCGTGCAATATAAGGTGAAACGTCGGATAGTAATTTCAATTTGACACGATCTAATCCCGCGAACTATGATTTTTTAAATGAGGTGCCTACAATAATTCTTATGAACTGATAAAGCTCTAAAATTAAGAGCATTCTGAATTGTAGCAGTTATGTTTTATACATGAATACAGTAACGTCATACACAATCTGATATGACTAAAGCCAAAAAAACTGGACATGTTTAATTCTATAGTGTGGCTCTTTTATTTTGTAAACCAGTCAAGATAAAATTTGAAATTTGGTACACTTCAATAGCAGGCAAATACGTAATTTGTGTGTAAACAGACTGTTGTCGAATAAACACACATCATCCGGTCACGTTACATCGATTTAAAAAAATTTAATTAAAACATATATTTTTTGCTTGTTTTGGTACAGTTTTGATTTGTCTAACATTTTTTTTCTGATTTGAAATCAGTCCACAAATATCCTAGAACTAGGAAATTGCATTTTTTTGTTTAAGTCAACCTGGCCATGTAAAAAAATAATGAAAAAATACTAGGAATAAAGACAAACTCAACAAACAAAAAGTATTTTCTTAAAAATTAATTTATTAAATGCTCAACTTTTAGTTCTTCTGCAGCAATGCAGAATTCAAATCTTACGAGGAGGATCCTGGAACTTGATGCTCTTATCAATTGAGGAGTAATCTTTTGACATGCATTTTAAATTTTTTTCTGGGTGATCTTCTAAGCTATGGGGGTTTATCAGGCAAATCATATCTTTCAGAATGCCGGACAAAAAGAAAGAAGTCAAGCGATGACAGGTTAGGGTAACGCGTAGGTCATTTAATTTTAGGGGAAGTATTGACAGTATAATATATATATATATATATATATATATATATATATATATATATATATATATATATATACGTTCGTTAACAACATAAAGGCGTTATGCGCAGCTGATTCATCTTGGTGCCACCTACATTTGCAACCTTTTGTTTATAGGAATATCTTCCAACAGTAGTGGTACAGAGTTTTCTAAAAAAAAGAAATATTCGCCCAGTCAAGTTTGTTGGTAAAAAAGTGGTCCTATTAATCAGCTATTGAATAACCCACACCATACATTAATACTCCACATATCCTGAACCCAAGTTTTCCTTTCCCAATGGGGATTGATAGGAGAGCAACCCTGGACTTGTGGCTATTTAAAATTCAGTTGTTATTCCATTTAGCTTCGTCGCTCCATAATATTTTATTTTAAAAAATTGGGATTGTCTTCAGCTTTTACCATCTCTCCTGCAAGAACATCAAAGCGCTCTCTGCATCACCTGAACTGCTTGAACTAATTATAGTTTGAAAGGATAATATTTAAAGTTCTTAAGTATAACATGGATTGAAGACCCAACCGTTTAGGAATATTCATCAGTTAAGGACTTCTTCAACTGTAATAGTTATTATGTCTCTGTCTTTCTTTCTATAGAAGTATAGTAGCACACTATTGTACTTAGTCTATATTTATTAGCTAGCTATATTTATTAGCTGCTATTTCGCTAACCAATATTCTAAAATCCGAACGAATGAAACGTCATTGTGAAAATATAAAATGTTGTACGAAACACATCAACGCGCCCCAACAATAATGCTTTTTGTAAAAATCATAAAATTAATAATTGCAAATTTGAAAAATTTAGTAATTTTACAAGGTCTTTTTAATTAAACAAGTAATCTTTAAGGCAGAGAATTATATTTTCACAAAACCGAACCACTATGGTCCGTAAAAGATGTGTTTTTCTAGAAAACATGACGAATACTGAATAGAACTAAAATGGGATTATATGGATTATATGGAGATCTCTGGTATTTTATAATGTTAATACTTTTTCCTACAATCAAGGTTATTTTTCGCGTTCTTGAGTAGTAGTGG